>VYZN01000518.1:0-193738 GCA_009761285.1 Aphis glycines | reverse complement strand
ATTTTGTTAGATCGTAACAATATCTTTGTATTTAATTATCATTATAATGCATAAATATACCTATATAGATGTTATAAATATTATAATATATTATTTTAAATATTTAACATATAAGTATATCGGTAGGGTTTTTATGGGTGGGTGGGTGGGTTGGTGAATATCTTCAATGTTTGCAATGTGAAGAAAATATTCGTGCCGCCACTGTAGTTGGTGAAGGAGTAAGTTTTCAGATTCAAAATTCCACAAATGTGATCTAATACGTTGCCTAATAAATGTACATAAATAAAAACGTAACAAATGTCAAATTTATATTTCTTATTCGGTCCACAGCCACTTGTTGTCAGTTTTTTCTAAAAAATTAGTTTTTCGTATTTTACAGTGTAAAATTCATGTCATCATTTCAAAACCGCACTATATTGTAATAACGCAAAAATAAAAGAAATAGAATTAAAAATAAAAATAAATAATATGATAGAAGCGGTGGCAATCACAAGGGACACAAGCCTTTAATGATCGCCCCTGATATATTTATAAATTATTAGTAATTTAAATAAGGTAACTAAGTGTTCTAAATAAATTGTAGGACATTCACAAGGGACACAAGCCTTGAATGAATGTCTCAAATATATTTAGAAGTTATTAGAGATATGTTGATTATCTGAACTTATATCCTATCACTTTAAATCCGCGCAACTACCTTCCTCCTGATTATCGGAGGGTTCTCGAGGTCGTGCTTCGAGAACGATCAAGTAAACCGTTTATAAAATACTAAATTAATTATCGATTTATTAAAATCTAATAAATTAATAAATAAAATAAAATACCTGTATAAAACTATTATTATGTAAATATGGATGCGCATGCACCTTACCTTATCCGCAGCTGTCTATGATTGCAGTTGACGTGATAAGGAGAGAAATTATAAATTTTTTAACACTCTAAAAGAAATAACTGAACACTCAACAAATTTCGTTTTGGAAAAAGGAAACAGCCGAGTTGTCGTGCACAGGATCTTTTGAGTGGTCTTGGGCGAGTATGTTGGCGGTGCTCCTGCACTTGTGTTGAGTGTGCTCGTGCACTTATGTGTTTTAGATGTGCTCATGCACTTGTCGCTATGAAGGGTGCTCATGCACTGATGAGAGGAGACGATTTAGGCCAGGTCCGCCAGAGTCATCGGCGGCCCGATCAAAGGTGTCGGTGTCCCCAAAGAAAATTGTCTTTCTCCTTGGTGAAAGCGACCCTGACCGGACCATCCCCCGTCTCCGGCGGCACATGAAAGAAATCGCATATGTTGCGCCGTACCGTTATAATCCCGTACAGTGTCCTGTACGTGATTAGATAATAGGAATCGTTCCAATCATCAGTGACTTGATTTATTGGGGTTTTTTAGAGTATATTACATGCGTGCGACAACTCGACCGTTATTTATTTTATTAAATAAAAATAACGAATTTACAAAAATTATGATATGTAAAATCGAGCATATCATTACATCCACCCTACGCTTTTTTGTGTTGTGCCCTCACAACACCACTCATGGTTGAGTGTCAGCGTAATACAATAATTGAGATGTTAGAGAAAGAGAAAAAATCAAAATTCAAAAGTTAAAAGTTTAAAAGTTGGAATATAATGCAAACGGGTAATGTTTTTGTTTTGTTTTATACAAAATTAAAGGGTTAATGATAATATGATTAGAGCTTGTACATGTAATATCGGAATAGTGTGAGTGCAAATTTGAGACTTGAGTTTTCTTCCACTCCTATTCCAATATTGCTCTAATTGTGTTAATTTTAAAGAAAAAAAAAAAAATTTTATTTCTGAATTTGAATTTCCTAACTGATGGATTATAATGATTGCTTTACAATTTTTACTGTAGTTTGACATATGATATTAAAAATTGTACATTATCTTGTTATTGCTTAATTTATAATTTTATATTCTAACTTATTGACTAGAGCTTATGTCTAACAATAGTAAATGACCCTATATATATTTTTTTCTATATTCTATCTACGTTAGTTTTTTTATATGACAAATCTTGATTGTGTTTTAATAAGAATTTTTCTAATTTGAATTTTTGTATTTTATTAGTTTCTTTGTTGTTTATTTATTTTTATTTCTGTTTTAGTATTATTTATATTTGATTTAGGAATAGTCTTTTTATACTTATATCAACTTAACTAAGGTTAGTTTATAACTTATATTAGGTTATTTGTTCTTTACATTTTTTTTTTTTTATTTATTGCTATAACAATTGTGGTTTTACTTATACTATTGATTAGTTAGGGTTAATTTTTTTTTACATTTTTTTTTTTATATATATTGCAATAACACTCATGGTTTAGCTTATGCTTATAAATAGTTAATGTTATATATTTTACATTTTTTTTTTTGATGTGGGTACAAACAATTATGACTTAACGTTTTAACTTAACTTAAGTTATTTTTACAATTTTTTGTATTGATGTACAAACAATTGTGACTTACTAATTTTAATTTTACTTATTCTAGTTTTAAACTATGCTATTTTGTTTTTTGTAAATATTTATTATATAACTATTATAACTTATATTAATTTAATTAATATTGATTGAAATTATTTAGTACAAGTTTTCTTCTTTTTTTTTTTTTTGAATCTAGTGATTTGTTGTATATAATAATGTATTAACGGATTCTGTCAATTTTTTTATTTATTTTTTTTTATATGGTTTCGGTTTGATATTATTTATATAATATTACCATTGTTTTTCGTATCTTTGGTATTTAAGTTATTTGTTAGACAGTTTCCATCACTGAGAAATTTTTTTTTTTGTTTTATGCATAGAAAATATGTTATAGACTTTATTTTTAGGCTGCATGTCGTTTGTTTTTATTTTATTTTTATTATTACTATTTTTAAAAAAAGTATGAATGTTATTAATTATTTCAGTGTGTTCTTTTGATTTCCAATTTTGTGTTATATTTTCTTCATCTTTGTGATATATATATATTTCAATGTTAGTATTTTCAAATTCTGAATATATTAATTGTTTTATTATAGACCAGCTGAATTCGTGTGGTCCTGAAATTAGGGTGGGTATTGCTATTTTTAAAATATTTAGTCTTATAGCTTCAAGTTTTAGGTTATGAACTGAAGCTTTTAGATCTTCATATTTAGGCTTGTGATAATATAATTGTTTTGTTATTAAATGAAATATAGTTTTATTATTATTGTTTATGGGTATGGTGTTTCCTACATTTAATTCTTGTAATGCAAGTTGTGGACTAGTATCACCATATACTTTGCATATTAAATTTGTTATTCCCTTATTAATTTTAAGGTCTGCAGATATACAGTGAGCTATTGCAAAGTTATCTGGGCAGTTAAATATGCTACCTTTTAATTCTTTGATATTATTGGTATTATTTGTGCAATATAATGTATTAGTGTTATTGATTTTTAATTGAGTATTTATATTATTATTTAAGATAATATTATTGTTTTTGAAATCAATTAAAGCATTGTTTTTGATCAAGAAATCATTTCCAAGTATAATTAAACTGGATAAATTTTTTACTACATGGATATCTACATCGAAGTTTTTATTGTTAATATTGATTTTTATTTTGGTTATACCGATCGCGCTTATTGGTTTATTATCCGCTCCTAATAGCTGCATTGCACTAGGCATTATTGTATATTCGTTAGTTAGTAATTCTTGTCTAATACAGCATATGTTTGCTCCCGTGTCAATTGTTATTGGTGTTAATTTATCATTAAACATGGCATTTATGTGCAATGTATTTGATATACTATCTATTTTATTTGTTTTTTGAATTATGTCTCCTTCCGTAAAGGTTTTAATACTAACAACTGGATTTAACTGATCTTTTACTTTTTTTGTTTTATTTACATATAAGCTACAATTATTAGCCAAATGCCCAAATTTATTACAAATTTGGCATACAAGGCGTGGTTTATCTTTGAAATAACATTTATCTTCAGAATGATTGTTTTTTAAGCAAATTGAACATTGCTTTTTTTGGGTTATGAAGTTACTGTAGTTATAAGGTTGGTAATGAAATCGAGTTTTAATGTTAGGAGCATTGGGTGTATAGTTGATTTTATTTATTATTTGCTTTTGAGACGTTGTAATTAACGGGGAATAATTATCAGTTGTATTTAATTCTGAATTTGGTGTTTTATACTCATTATTAGTTGAGCGACAATTTATTGCAGAATGTCCAAATTTGTTGCATAACTGACATGTTATGTAAGATTTGTTTTTAAAGTAACATTCGTGTACCGTGTGGTTATTCTTTGAGCATATTAAGCATTGTATTGTATGTGCTGAATTATTATTTTTATAGTTAATGTTATAATCATTGTTGGTATCGTTATCATTATTATATCTAAGGGTTGAATTATTTTTGGTGAATTCATGTATATTATTAAAAAAAATTTCTTGTTGGTTGTTATTGTTTCTCTGATATGAGATTAATTGCTCTACAGTTTTTTTCAAATTTTCGATTTCGTCACGTAATTTGTTGATTTCATTATCTTTTATTACGTCAATTGTATTTATTTTTTGTGTTTTATTTTTTATTATTTCTGATTCAATTTCAAATGGGTTTTTATTTATATTTCCCATAGTCATGAATTCTATAAGTTCATATTTACGAATATTCCTTTTTAATTCATCTAGTGTTTTATTTTCTAATATTCCTATACATCTTAATATATCGGGCTTTAGACCTTTTATTATATTTCTTACTATTTCTCCCTGTGAAATATGTTTGTCGATTCGTCTACACAATGATTCTACTTCATTAATGTAAGAGACGCTTTGTTCATCAGGAAGTTGTTTGCGTTTTTCGAGTATTAATCTAAGCATATCAATTTGGAAAATAGGTTCAAATTCTAATCTAAACTTTTTTTCAAAATCAGACCATTGAATATTTTTAAAAGTATCCAAAATATTGTCATAGAATGTGAGAGCAGTGCCTTCTAAAAATATGGAAATAAATTGAAATTTTTCGTTTTCCGACCAACCGTTAATTATTGCTGCTCTTTTATAATTTTTTAAGAAAGAATCAATGCTTTCAGACATATTGCCTGAAAATTTTCCAGGTTTAAAGAAAGGTTTTTTATTGTCATCCATTTCTAATTTTATATTTTATTTTTATTTTTTGTTGTTAATTATTATGTTAGTATAATGTTTTTGTAAAGCATTTAAGAATGTATAGTTTATTTATTATACAATAAACATAAATAACTTATTGTATAAATATGTATATATTATAATATATTATTAATAAGTATTAAAAGCAAACTAAAATAGTGAAGACAAAAATGTTTCACTTGAACACTAGAAATATTGTTTGTTAATTTTATAATATACAATGATCATTCAAATATATATTATAATTTATTATAACATGCGCACATGCACACAAGTATATATAAATATAGCTGTTTTTTTTTTTTTTGTATTAAATGCTTGTAAATTCTCTAAGACTTACAAGTATATATATTATTTTTTTTTTGTTATGATGTTTACGGGTTAAAATAAAAATAAATAAGATTTCCTTAAAATTTAATTTAATTATATCCCGTTTTTAATTAGTTATATGTTTATATATACTTATTTTTTTTTTACTTATTTTAGTAATATGATATATAAAATAACTCAGTATTTTAGTAAAGTGTACTTGATCAATTCTCAGTTTATTTGAAAAAATGAACTGAACTTCTGTTGGGCGCCACTTTGTAATAACGCAAAAATAAAAGAAATAGAATTAAAAAAAAAATAAAAAATATAAAGAGCGGTGGCAATCACAAGGGACACAAGCCTTTAATGATCGCCCCTGATATATTTATAAATTATTAGTTAATTAATTAAAGTAACTAAGTGTTCTAAATAAATTGTAGGACATTCACAAGGGACACAAGCCTTGAATGAATGTCTCAAATATATTTAGAAGTTCTTAGAGATATGTTGATTATCTGAACTTATATCCTATCACTTTAAATCCGCGCAACTACCTTCCTCCTGATTATCGGAGGGTTCTCGAGGTCGTGCTTCGAGAACGATCAAGTAAGCCGTTTATAAAATACTAAATTAATTATTGATTTATTAAAATCTAATAAATTAATAAATAGAATAAAATACCTGTATAAAATTATTGTTATATAAATATGGATGCGCATGCACCTTACCTTATCCGCAGCTGTCTATGATTGCAGTTGACGCGATAAGGAGAGAAATTATAAGTTTTTTAACACTCTAAAAGAAATAACTGAACACTCAACAAATTTCGTTTTGGAAAAAGGAAACAGCCGAGTTGTCGTACACAGGATCTTTTGAGTGGTCTTGGGCGAGTATGTTGGCGGTGCTCGTGCACTTATGTGTTTTAGATGTGCTCATGCACTTGTCGCTATGAAGGGTGCTCATGCACTGATGAGAGGAGACGATTTGGGCCAGGTCCGCCAGAGTCATCGGCGGCCCGATCAAAGGTGTCGGTGTCCCCAAAGAAAATTGTCTTTCTCCTTGGTGAAAGCGCCCCTGACCGGACCATCCCCCGTCTCCGGCGGCACATGAAAGAAATCGCATATGTTGCGCCGTACCGTTATAATCCCGTACAGTGTCCTGTACGTGATTAGATAATAGGAATCGTTCCAATCATCAGTGACTTGATTTATTGGGGTTTTTTAGAGTATATTACATGCGTGCGACAACTCGACCGTTATTTATTTTATTAAATAAAAATAACGAATTTACAAAAATTATGATATGTAAAATCGAGCATATCATTACATTCAAAACAAAATCGCGTTAAAATACTAAAAGTATTTTTTGTTTATACAATTAAGAGTATATTAGTCAATGTATGGTGTGAAATATTTTTTTACTATAAGTATGTTAATTTATTAGTTTCAAAATGAGTTTTGGTTTACTAGCGATGACAACAGTCATAATTTAAAATTAAATCCATAATATTTTACTATAACATTAAAATGAATATTTCTTTTATTAAAAGGTGATTATTTCTATCTTTACGGTTCTCATAAAATGCATAATTATTATAATATATAATATAATATAATTTATATTATAACGTAATAAAAATACTCGACCTAACACCCTATCACCCGATTAAAATGTTTCGATAACATAATTTATATATAAAATACCAGAAAAAATATGAACCCACTAAAGTGGTGTAGCTGAATTGCCTATTCGTACTGCCGTGTTATAATTTGTAATATTGAAATTAATTTTAACAATATCATAATATTTATGATTATAAAGTACTGAGATATTGGACTCAACAAAGGAATAATAAAGAAAAAAAAAAGTCACATGGAAAATGTGCACAAAATAAACTTAAAATTATTTAGAGTCAATATAATATAAGTGCTATTACGTATATAAAACTAATGACCGTTTCTCAAATTTATATTAATTATTTTAAGCTACTCGTTATTTGTGGTAATTGGATTGTTGTTACCTGGATCAAGTTCAGTCGTGTTTATATATATATATATATATATTTATATATTTATAAGAATTTCATTACATGAAGAAGAAATGATGTAAAAATAACTTATGACTGTAATAGTGTAGTAGAAACAATAAAATAAATAATACGGCCGAGTAACTAAAAATACATGTATATTTCAATTTTAATTAAAAGCTGTTGACGACGTATGTTAAGTATATTTTACTAGTTCAAACGTTTTAATTCAGTTCATATTATTATTTATAACTTGATTTATTGTTGCTAACGTTTCATAATATTATACTCGAATTATTGTGTTTTAAAAAGTCTTCTACTCGAAACGGTTAACATTATCACTCTAAATAATATTATTCACATGCTTTGTCTAAGTAAAAGTACAACATCAAAGCATTGCAGCATTTATATCTGGTTTTGTATTAGTTTAATTAAATTACAAAATTAATAAAGAAGTCGTCGGATGCGTTTGTTTGTTGTGTATCAAACGAATAATATCAATTCCAGTGTTGTACAATAAATTAATTTAACGAAACCTGTATAAGGTTACTGTATAAATATTAATATGTATAAGATACATTTTACGCCCTTTTGTTTTGCCCACGCGTGTTTGTCAGAATAGCTATGGTTATTGATATCGTTATCAGTTGTATATTATAAATATCAACATTTTTTTTATTTTGCCTAGTCCTCACAACCGTGATAATAATTATTATTTTAAGATATAATTGTGTTTAAATTATTCATACTAAACTGTTGATTATTATACTTTGTAAATCAGCCACCAATATATTATTATTTTTTATTTACATAAATGAGTTATGTTGATTGTAGGATTTTTTTATTTATACAATTTAACGATTAATATACAATTTAAACATTATATACAATTATACTAACTGTACAATAATATTAACTATTAACTCATATATATTATTTAAGACTCAAATTTGTATGAAAATTGGATATGAAAGAAAGCTCTTTTACTACGCTCATACATTTTCATTTTCTTTACTTTTTTTTGTAATTCGTTCTATAAAATGTTAAAATATCGGTGTTACATATTAAAATTTAGACAAATAATATTAATATTAATAATATAAAAATTTTAATTTATATTTAAATTTTAAAGCATACATGAACCCAGGGTTGGACTCTACCGATCTGGTTGGCTATAATGCTATATGTTATTTATTTTTTTTTTTTTTAATTCAAATTAAATTAAACTGTATTTTAATATTATTAGGTATAAATAAAATAAGAACTCGCATGAACGAATAATTCAAGTAAATAAGCGGGTGCATAATTTTTTACACGAATAGTATATTGTAAATAAATTTAAAATATATGTGTAAATAACATTCAAAGTATCAAGCTCAATCGACAGCCTATAATACAATATAGCAGCCGTGACCAAATGTTCGATCGCTGGCAATTTTAAAATCTATCATGCATGAATGCTAGAATTTATTTTAAGTGTATATCATTTTATGCAAGTATGTTTTTTAATAATTATAGTTATTCAATAATAAAAAAAAATTTCTATGGAAGTCGATCCTCAAAGTTGAAGTATATTTTTAGTAGATCGTGATTTTTTAGTTGGCCTCTCCTGCAATATAGCACAGAATAAATTCAAATTTTAAACTTGTTTAGATATTGAACGTCGTAGTTGTTTTATACCGAACTGTTGTTCATTAGTTAAAATTCTTCAATTTCTATCTAGTACTAGTTCTTAATACTCAGATAATATGTATATGAAATGAGTTTACTCAATATCAAAAAATGTTATGGTGTTCTTATACATAACCACTTGGATCTATACATATGTATAATGTGAATTACATATACTTCTACTTAAAACATACATAATTATATACCTATAAAATAAAAATGGAAATTATATTTTGGTAAAAAAGTTAAACCCGTAAAGCATAATTCTTGGACCTATTCAGTAAGCTATAAATGTGTACGTTTTGTACATTTATACTTGCATTCAACCATGTAATTATTGATTAAAGCACTGAGAGTTTTTAATTTTTACCTCACTTAATCCATTGTGACTGGTGTATTTAACCTGAACACCGCTACGCATACGTAGAGCGATTCACTCGCCAGGCATATTTTATCATAAAAATTATAATTTAGGGACAATTAATGTAAATGTAATATAATTAATAAACTAACATAGAATAAAAAATGAGACATTTTTAATCAATGTAATAAAAATGATTAGAATCATTTTTGTGGTATATATATAATATTGTAAACTCTTACAATCATATGATCTGATAATATCTAATGTTCTATACAAAACCACTTCCTAAGTTGTAAATCGATTTTTTTCGTCTCTTATTATATATACAGACCTGCAAAAAACAAGGACCATTGTAAAATCATTAGGTAAATTGTACAATTGTACATTCATCGCTCTACTTAGAATATAAAATAATCCATATTTTTACTGTAATAATAAACACGTACCAAATTTAAATGAATATATGAGACATTAATAATAATTATCATAAAAAAATATAAGTGAAGAGAAATCACTTATTAAATGTAGTTAGTTTTTAGAGACTGAGTGGAGAAATTAATGTATTGAATTTATAATGATGTGTGTGTTGGTATTTTTAAGTCATTAAAAATGCTTCGATTTTCAACCTAGAAGGTGGTTCAAACAATGGAACAGGAATTTTTACATAACACCAGTTTTTGGCAATATTGATTTTTTTTTATTTTGTTTTAATTCAAAAATGAATAACTGTAGAAATTAGAAATTCTTTCTAATTTTTTATATTATCGTTTACAATGTATGGAATGATTTCAAAATTTGGAAAAACTCTTCGATCTTTTTGAACTATTTATAGATAGTTAAAATAATCTATATTTTATTTTGTTTTTAATTTTTAATAAAAAAAAAAATGAATATAAGTAAGTAAAATGATTTATAGTCAAAATATTTTTTTAAATTTTAACAAAATATCAAAAAATTAGTAATTCTCTTGTAGTTAGAAGTTCATAAAATTTTTCATTTTTATATTTAACTCTCTAAGGTTTGAAAACATAATACAAGATTCCTCATTAATTGTCTTATTTGTCTTTTGTCTTACTTATAGTAAAAATAAAAAGTAACATACATTTTTTATAATTGTTATTGAAGTTAAAATGATTACGAAATTACAATTGTCATAACCGACCGTAAAATAAAAATTCATCTCTTCAAATGATTTTTGATATTTGGTTGTAATTCAAATACCAATAACCATAAGTAGGTACTTAAATTTTTTTCCAAATGTCTATGTTAGGATTTCCTAAAAATAGTATAATTTAAAAATTATTTTTACATATTGTTTTAGCTATTTATAGACATTTGAAATTTTGATTTATTTTTATTGTTTAATTATATTTTATGTATAAAAATAAAATACTTATCACTGAGGAAAAACTTTTAAAATTTTATCTCAATATCTCATATAATTTTATGTCTCTGTATAAAAATATTCAAACTATTTAGGCACATGTCTTTTCATATGAATTTAAAATTCACTTTTTTTAGAATTTATCAAAATCATGAACACTTATTAACTAAAAATTATTTGTTGTAAAAATTTATAAAATGTTCAATTTTTATAGCGAAGATTTGAAAATACAATACAATAGTTTTAAAAACAGTCTAAATTTGGACAACATTAGATATTTAAATGATGAGTAACGATGTTCATAATTTATTATAATTTAAAAACATTATTCGTGGAGAACTAAAACTTTTTCGTATACTATAAATTTTATTTAACGCAATGACAATTTCAAAATATGTAGATTGATTTTAAGACATTTACTATATACACGATAATTTTATTCATACTGTTTTTTTGATAAGACGGTATTGACTCAAAGTTAATAATATTCGTATTACATGGTATAAATTATATTTCAATAAAGTATAATAAACGAAAATGTAGTTGTGATATAATAGGCTAGCAGACTTTCTTTACTTTTTTCATATTCAATGATATTATATCATTTAATTGAAATTTAACACATCCATTACATTGACCCAATTGACACCTACAACACAGTAGAGAGTTGACTCATTTGCCCAACTTTTTTTTTTTTTAATATGATTGATTATGAAATGGCTTTTTAAGCAGTAAATCTAATACTTTTATTTGTTATAAAAGTATGATTATATAAAAATGTATTATTTATATTGAAAATATTAACCTAGCCCTTATCCATTTTACCATCGAGACTCTTTATTTTTAATCATGAATAAAATTAGCATTATATTGTTAAATATTAAATAAATATTTCTTATAATTGACATTGATATTGCATTTTTTTTTATAAACTTATGAGTATCTACTAGATCTAATTGTTATACATAATAATGAGGCTCAAACATATAGTTTTGTAATAAAATCTATTGTATGTTTCATTTATGTATACTTTTCGAAAATTACAGCGACATTACTTTTTTATAGCGTTCCAAATATTTCAAATATTTTGTTGTTTTAAAAAAATGATAAGTATTTTTAGAGTATTTTCTATGAACTTTTCATTAAATATTAGATACGTACAAAATATTTGGAACGAATTCGTATAGTGCTGCCGAAGCCTGATGGTATTAAAATTAAATTTCTTTTTGAACCACCATTTCAATTCAAAACAGATATTATACTGTAAATGTTATTATATTTGTGTACATACACAAATATATAGTTAAGGAAACGAAAATCCTAGATAAAAAATATTATATTTTTTATCAATTCCGTTATATGATTATGTTTTAAACTTATTGTATAACTTTGGTTGTCTATAGCCTAGTCCTAGTGATATTTTTAAAAATATACAGATGTATTCAAATTATGCTAAAACGATTTTAGATCCCTAAATCTTTTTATTTTTTCTGTTAAGTTAAATGGTTCAACTATAAAGCATATATATATGTATAATATTTATTATTATATTATGCTCTCTAACTTAAACTGTCAGAAAGAAACCAAGTACCCATCTGAAGATTTTAAACTACCTATTTAAACTATTTACATAACTCTTTAAGTTTTAATACCACCATATAACGTATAACCTAATAAATATATAAGATTAAAAATAAAACCATATCAATATTATTGAACTTCAAGTATTTTTTGTCGTGTCTGATTATACTTAAATTGCTCCATAAGACAAAACAAAAGCCAATACATATAAATTTTAATCAACCGAAAATACTTAATATAATATAATTCTTTTATAGGCTTTTTATTTTTAATCTGGGTGAAATAATGGTTAAATGGAATGGTATACATATCTAACATTAAGTTAAACAATATTAATTATTTTTAACGCGATTTGTTTGTTTACTTTTATTCTGTTTGCAATGGTTCACTTTATGCCACTTTAAAATTATTAATTCAGTATAGTATATAGCTTTAATCAATACTACATTTTTTTTATTATACAATTAGATATAATAATAAATGACAACACAAAAGCATAGGTCACTTTCAATAGGTTTTTTTTTTAATTAACTCTAGGTTAAACTTAAAGTTTAAATTAATTAATTTATAAAGAGCCCTAAAATAATAAAATGTTAAAAATAAATTATTTCAAAATTTAAAAACAATTATTACGCTTTATTAACTGTTATTTTTCACCTTTGTTGAAATGTTAGTTGAATGACCGCAGTATAAAATATAATTCAGACTATTGAATGTTATTTAAAATAGAGAATACACTAATTTGTGAAGTTTAAAATATAAAAAAAAAAAAAATGTAAAAATATATTGGATTTCAAGTATTTATAGAAAAATTTTGTTGACAAAATATCTCTATAATATTTTTAATATCTACTTCCTTATTTTAAAATAAAAGTACATCCAATAAACTAAAAATATGATTGGCGCATTAAAATCTATTCTTGTTACTGATCAATACTTAGAATTTTGGTTATTTTTAATTCATTGATGAATTATTTATCAAAAACCCAAAAAAATAAAATTGTATATCATTTTTATCTAAAAATCCATTAAATTCTATTTTTCGTTCGTCTAAATGTCAATTCCCTGTGTTGTTATTATATTGTATTATTGTTATTATTATCGATTTGCCGACATAATATTACGACGATGCAAGTCTGAACGAATTATAGACATACTCCATCATCAGAGCAAATCGAATTCTAAGTTGGGTATTAAACCGAAAAATTGGTTTTAAGTATATATTATAATATTGTTTCCCGCGAAGTTTCGTCGGGAAAGGCTTAGACGTTTTACCAGAAATGCGTACTTCTGTCATGTTACGATTAACGTGAAACTCAGAAATACAAGGGTTATGGGAATATAATAACATTCTTTCAATCACATCACAGGATAACGTTTGTGTACATAATAACATATGACGACTGCGGGATTTGCTACAATATTAAATAGAGTGGTCTATACCGCATCGTCTTAGTTGACCACTGCGACAAAAGTAATAATATTATGCAATACGAATATTATTATGACATAATAAATATAATGGATGTTTGTATATTTACACACACACACACACATAGTTAAACGTACCTAATAAATTTATGGAACGGTTATGCGTACAATATACACGACTCTAACTCTGACCGAATGATTTTCTGAAGTCGAGTTGTGAGTTATATCGTACATAATATTTGAATTTATAAGTTTGAGTTTTTTTTCCTTTTATATGTGTATTATTCGTAAAGCTGTAAGTATAATGCTTTAAATAGAGGTTGTGTGAATTACTGTGGACCATTAAACGATAATTAAAGAACTGATTTTCAGTATAAAATAATAATGCATATTGAGTAAAAAAATGAAATGACCCGTAATTATTGATTTTTTGTTTCGTACAAACATTGTAAACAATAAATCTTCAATAGATTAAAATGTTAATGCTAGCATTATATTGTATACGGGCCAATGACTAGCGCGAGATAACAGCTAAACAGTCAAAAGTATCGTGTGTTTAAATAATATTATTGACTTCCTCGGATGACGTCCGCGTGTGTGTTTAGGTAATGTTTACTTAACAGTTTTGTAACCACGTGACGAGTGGTTGGGAAGAGGGTAGGATATATTGTGCTTAAATACTAAAAATGTTTGAGTAAACAAAATAAATAAAAACAATAATCTTAGTAGGTAACAATGTTAAAACAACCGTTATAACCTTCAGTCGTGGTTGAGTTAGGTGAAAACAGCGTTATGAACACTAAAGCTTAATTAGTTTTTTTTTTTTTTTTTCAAAATCTATCGAATCGACTATAACAATACACCTCGCTATTCCGGATCTTATTATATAATATTCTACGACCATGCGATGGTTTTTTCAACCACATCGCGGAGTGCATCACACTAATAATAATATTAACATACGCTTACGTGGGTCACGTTGCCGCAAGAGACCGTCAAAAAACTGGGCGGCAAATTCGTGGATGTTTTTCGGTTGCACGCGAATCACGGCCCGGACCAGCCGGTCGGCCAGATAGTCGAGTCCCCGAGGTATTTCCGTACGTTTCCTGTACGCCTCGTACGCCATTCGTCGGTCTACCATGATCTGCTAGTTTCCGGAACGGTCAACACCGGTAAGACGGAAACGTCACGTTGTCGTAACCGGGCGCGCGTAAAATTTTCCCGTAGCGTTCGCAAAACAGCCGCCACGAACAATGCCAGGCGATTGCTTGCCACACACAGCTTGATCGCACCCACCCCAACCCCCGACCCACCCCGCCGTTAAGTCCACCGTGTGTTGTCCGCGACTTGTTACCATAACGACACCGACGGCTGTACATTATAATACGCTAAGCCTTCGTGAAAACACGACCGTCACGATATGTATTATATATATATATATATATGTATACACGTGCATGTATGTGTACTTGTAAGTAAATCATATACCTATATACATGAGATCGTTGGCCTTTGAGTCACCCGAAAAGCATACACCGCGGCTAAACTGTGACCGTGGTCCGGGTCAAATAAAGAAACCCGGCTCGTCCTTGGCGCGTATACCTAGGTTAGGTAGGTACCCCAACCTATACTCGATGAGGGTTGTGTATATTATTTATTGTGTCGTCCGTCCGGATTTGTATCTATATATATACGGTCAGGCGTTTGCGTGTGAGTATAATATTATTATATAAACTTATTATACATTTTGCGCGTGTTTGTACGAATTCGATGCCGTCAAGTCCTCGATTTGTCTATAGTAGACGAGTGACCGCTTCGTAGAAGTCACGGTGTTTTTGAGCGGTAAAATCGATACCACCCTTGGGATAAGACGCCCCCATGCAAATGTTAGCGTCGTGACATTCCGCCGCGCACGTTATCTCTCAAGCGAACGCTGTCCATTCGCCCAGTGAGAAATCGTCAAAGGTTGTATAATGTAACAAACGTTATAGTTAAACGAAGTCGAAAAATAACTGATAAGGTCAAGGTGCACGTAATAATATTATTGTACGTCATAACGATTAAACGGCAAACGAAGATGTATATTATGCTTTTTGATCAATTATTAAAAAACATGTTTATTATATCATAATTTGCGCATATTAATCAAATGATAATTATTTAATTTTGATTTCTATAAAAACAAATAATTCAAATATATTATGAGAGATGATATTATGATGATTTATAATAAAAAAATAATGTGCCTACTTTTTGCGAGTATCTTAAGTGTATAAATCGTACTTATTCTACAAGTACATTAAATCGTTATATATTTTATATATTATTTCCTGTCACTAGCCAATTAACTAGAAAAAGCAATAAATATCGTGCCGATAAACATTTTCACAATCTAAATAATACTGTATTGTTTTACCTTCTGCTTTAATTGGAGAGTTTAATACAGGCACACAAATCAATGATTATGTTATAACAAACGGTCGCGTGTCCAGAATCATTGAACTTAATTATTAAATTATTGTGACTAAAAAATACAAAAGCCAAATCATTCCAAGACTTCACCGCTCTAACATTCTTATATATTTGTATACGTAACTGGTAATTAAGCAGTACGTTGTATATTCCGATTTAATCAGTACCACACTATTTTTTGCTACCTATACCTATTTCAGAATTTCGATTACTTTTTATTAATGCCGTTTTCCCCAGTTTTTCAGCTCGGTCCCCGCCCATATCGAATTTCTAGTCCACACGCGTGGATTTAGTTTCTGCTACAATCCCTTCGTTTTTGCTCGATGTATTACCTTTCAAAATCGAGTCTTAGAATTCTAGGGGATATAATATGTATATCGCATCACTGTGATAGATTATACTTCGGTGTCGCTACACATTCAAGCAAAATGTAAAACATTCATGATTTGATTAATCGAATTTTATCAGTAAACAAATGATAACCAAAAAACATACAAAATAATTAAATGTCAATATTTGTTTTACGTAGTGACATATTTTTAATTGCATATTTAAAATATCTAATAATACTTTTTGTTTATACATAGTATTAATAAACTATTAAAAGTATAATGTTATTATACATCGTCATAATAAAAGTTAAAAAAAAAAACAAAACAAAAAAACCTACACAATATCTAAAATATCATATTATGTTATAAATGACAGTGTAATATTTTAATAATATATTATATTAATAAAAATTATAAATAATCATCAATACATTAATCAAATGAGGTTGTAATTTTGAAATTAAAGTAAGTTCAGTTAATTAAAAAGATATTTGTGTTCTTAACAATTATGATAATAATGTGCAATGAAATGTATTTTATTAAAATAATTTTGAATAAAAAAAATTATTATTAATTTTGAATATTAAGTTTATTTCAATCTGTTAATTAGTAAATTAGGGCTAGGGATGGTAATGATTACATAACGCATTTTATTTGTTTTTTTATTTAAATATGCAAAAACAAGTTTTTTAATGATTTCTATTTAATAGTTTAATAATAAAAAAAAAATCATAAATAATACAGTTAATATTGTTTAGAATCATTAGTATTGTTTTGTAACTGTACAGTGTACATAATAATATATTTTAGATTAAGTAATAAGTAATTAAAGTAATTAAAGCAACATATTATTTACTATTTAAGAACCACTCACACTTCGGGATATTCCCAATCCGACCCTTGTCGTGTAAATGGTGAAGACAGAGGTCTCGTATTTACTATTATTGTGGATTTAATATTAACTTATATATATTTTGTGTTATATTGTTGTTAACTGTTCAACGACCTAACCTTTATAAGTTTTTCCAGAAGCAGGATATGCATATCGTATGGTCATAAGTTCTAAGGAAACATACAATAAATAATAAACGTATACCATTATATTTCATTATAATAAGGTAACAGTGCAGATAGAATTGGATTTCGGATATGGTCATTACCTTAGAACGTACAAAGGTAAGACGTCTCAAGTGTTAGCGCGTGTCCATTCGTGTGAATGATACGACAGTAATTTACCGTCACTTTTGAAAGCTTCAAAAAAAATATTTTTCAATAAATTGTCATAATCGTATTTAATCAACTATATTTGTTCATAAATAATATTTACATTTAATACAGTAATAATTACTGAATACGATCAAGTTAATGTTCAATAACCCTAAAAACGTATTTAACATATGAATTTCGATTAAAATATTTTGCAAAATAAAATAAAAATGTTCTATTTAATTTAGTATGAGCTATTTATATTTATAGCTATAATATATATTACAAACAAATCAAAAGGATTACAATATGTATAATAAACAAAAATACAAAGTAATACTAAAAAAAAAAAAGAAACTTCATAATTTATTCTGTTTCTCTATATTGACTATTTTAACTTATTAGTTTATTAATTTAGTATGATTTAATATTTTTTTAAGACCTGAACTGAAAACTCTGTTAGAGATGTATTGCATTGACTAAATGTCGACTTATTAATTAACTTAATTTATACGTATGATAAAATAAAAAAGGCATATTGTTATGATTTTATGGAAGGTGTACAAAGTTATACACAGATGATATTTCCATACAATGCTGTATTAATTCTTTAAAAAAAGATTTTCAAAAATTAAAAATGTCTAAAGTTAACCCCAATATCTTTTTAATTATATTTATTGTATCTGTCAAGTATACCGATAAGTATCCAATTGTTTGTAATTGATATACTTCAAAAGTGGCAATTTTTTTATTCAAATTGTAACTGCACACAAAAATACATTATTAAAATCACGTCACAATCAAAACATAAGAAAAAGTTGTGTCCAAACGATTTCTAATAATTTAACATGCCATAAATTGTAAAACATAAATAGTATTAACATTTGTAAAAATATTATCTACAACTGAGAAAAACAATCTAAAATCGCAAATTGCGTATTAAATAAATTAGTTGGTATTTTGATAAAAGTCTATAAAAGGTAATAAATGTGTATAATAGGTAACAGTTTATTAGAACCATATTACCAAAAATCAATAATATATGCTCTTATATTATGAAAAATAGGTACAAAATAACAATAATAATATTACATACGTAGATAACAATCGTAAGTTGTTTATTTGAATATCTTTATATTAATGCCGAAAGGCATTCGAAACCGACCGTTTGTTAGCAGTTCAATACAGGTAATATTCCAAGTGTGTGCGTACATGCGTGTCATGTACATTGTACAGTGTACATGTGTGTGTAGTAAGTGTTCATTATTGTGTTTGACTGTAACGTCAAATAAATAGTAGAACTCTCAGCATGTGTTGCGAACACATCAGTTACTCGTTACATGAATATTAATAATTATTTGGTTTATCTATAAGTAAACATTATTGTTTTTTCATAAGTCAATAAATTAACCGATTACACATTTCAAAAATTATAATTGAATTGGTCATGAAGTTTACTTGAAATCAACTTTTTAAAATTTTGAATAATCGTAAGACGTATAATACCTACTCATAATGAATTATTAATTCAGTATTTTTTACATTTCCTTAAAAATCCTTAACCATTCAACGTGTTGAAGAACGAAAAAAACATTTGTTTTAAGTGTTAATCTCAGACTTACTGGGAATAATCAGTGTTGTGTTTACATTAAAATGAATAATATAATTGCAACGAAAAATGTATTTTCTTTTGTAATTTCGCAAACACAATTATTATGGTTCAATTATTTAAAGATCGTATTTGATCGTATTTATTAATTTCACTGAACACCAGTTTATTTCCACTAAAGCGATTAAAAATTTATAAATATTGGATTTATTTTTTAAAAAAAAATCATATTTTTTAAACTAACACTTTGTGTCATTTGTGTATACAAAATATTTTCTATGTATTAGAAATAATTTTTCTTCGATTATTACAAAACAAGTGGAACTGTACTAGACATAATATGCTATCAGCCCCCCCCTCCCACAAAGGGGGATGGGAGTTGGATCTAGAGTTACGGGGTTAACTATTTTAGTGGTTCGTTGAAATAAATTTTAAAATTTACTTATTTTATATTAAATAATATTTATAAATAGATTTGCATATATTGTTATTTTTATTTACACATCGATTTGCCCAAATCCTAATCCGAATCATTTAAATAATATTATTATAAAAAATACATTATTATTCACAAAATGTTCTTTCCCTTTGACTTTTAATAATTTATGATAAATTGTATTATTAGAAGTTTTGAAAAAATGTAGCCCGAAATTTGATGGTGGAGTGGAGGGGTACCATGTACTTTAGACGAACACTGATTCTGGAACGTAAAATATTGTGCTTCACTAGTTCACAATAACACTATCGTTAAGGTATAATATGACGTGTGTCCCATATTTTTTTATGTAATCGTCCAAAGTTATAACTAGTTTATAAGATTTACATTTATATTAGTGGATGGTGAGTTAAATAAATTTAATAAATTTAACAATAAACTAGCTGTTGTTGAATACCACTACAAAAAAAAATTGCATTTGCCTGAACGTCCCAAACAAAATATAATAAATCAGAGAATACAAATATCTGCTGTTCAAATTTCTTTTATCATATAATATTACATGATTTTTATTTAAACGTTTATTCATTATTATTATTTTTATTTTTTTTGGTTCTAAGTGTCATACTATGCATATAAAATTAAAATAGAACATAAATAGTGCCTAACTATTATTGTATAATTTTTATCATTTACTACTTGTTTAATACAATTACCAACTTTTATTCGAACTTGAACCATAATATTATATATTTAGTTATGTATTTAGTTTTGTTGTCACTGTTTTAAAAGTATTGATAGATAAAATATTCTGTGCTTAACAAATACAAAAAATAGTTGCATACAAGTATAAAACCTTACTTACATTTTAAATAAATTGTATAATATCTAATAATATAATGGCACAATTCTCACGTGTGTTTACTTTCTAACCATTTTCAATATCAATGATAAATATACTTCATGTTCTTTTTGCACTATAAATCGAAAATAAAATATATACAACAACAAAAATATTTACATTGTATTATATTATAATTTATTAAGGTAGTAAAATAAACAAACAAAAAAAAAAAAGGTCGTAAACCTACCACCCTGAAGTTAAACCCTGGCCACTCCCTAAATGTACGTTTTTAAATTTTGAAATACAAAGTTGCCTAACCTATCCAATTATATTATACTTGGGTATATTTTTAATATAAACACAAAAATAGATTATTTAATTTCAGCGTTTTCAATTTCCAAGTTGAATCATTTTGCATCCACACACGTTTCTCAAGCACCACCTACCTACATACTTGCATGTGTATATTATTATACGTATATATTTATTATATTCCCACTTATTTTTCATTTCTCAGGTGCTGAATATGTACATATATATATTTTTTTTGTCCACCGTATTCCTTACAATATGCTATTGACGTACTGTACTTTTACGACCTCTTTGGCGGGATCTATCGACAACCAACTATGGTCTTTCAAACTGGAACACCGTGCAAAAAAACGACACATCGAATTCGAACACAACACCTTTGGGACCGAAAATAAAAATAACAAGAATTGTACTTTTCACTGAATACATCAGAGACAGTCAATTCCGATATATTGTTGAAATTCACTTTTCCTCGTAGACCTTATATCCTAATAAGTTTGCGTGTACTATATTATACTACCTACATATAAAGTGTAGACATAGAAATCACAACAATTTAAATATGCATCAAACTGTTGACACGTTTTATTAAATAAATTAAACCTATGTGATACGCATAAAAATTCCGGCTCATAAATTATAGAATAGGTGAACAGTGTATTCACGCGTGTAGTTTGTCTAATCCAACAAATTAATTATGTACCTAAATTTTAAATTATTTTTATCACGGAGGTAATTCGAACATAATTATAATTGTTTTTAAGGTCAGGTCTGTATCCGGAAATATAAATTTTAAGTGATATATGTAGGACCTCGATTATTTTCGAAGTAATCGATAATTTGATAAATAGAAATATGTTCAACAAATTTTAAATACGGAGTTAAATTTATATAATTTAACGTCAATAAATGCATAATATATAAATAAATGAATTTGTTAGTTTACTATATATTTTCAAAAGTTGCATTGGTTGATTTAAGCTCCATGACATACATAGGAATATTTTCTTAGATTTAAAGTAACATGTGTATAATTGCTTAATTTTCTGCTACAAATTAATAGTACAATAAAGTACTTTTTTTGAAAATATTAAATTTGAAAATCAAAATTATATTACACAGTTAATTGTATACGACGATTTTCTGTTGATTTAAAAGAAAAGTATACATTATATAATATGAATAATATATACTATTAAAATATGTACATCAAAAGTTTTTTCTTACTCCAATAATAAGTATTGAAAATAAACAGTGTTTTTTTATATTCTGAATGTAATGATAAACATATCACTAATCTTACAATGATGTATTTTTTATAGTGTATTTATTTATGGTTTATTTATTTTAGTATCCTTTATCAACTTTTTGAGCAGTAAAAATTCTTCAATTATTTAAATCTTTTTAGTAGAAAAGTGAATTTAGTTGATACTTAAGGATTAAAAATAAAAAGTTCTCAGTAGTTGTCATACTTATTATTGGGAAAAATAGACATTTTACAAAAACCAATTTACGGCAAAATGGATTTTCTTATTTTGTTGTAACTTAAAAATAAATTATCGCAGTGACTTGACATTTGTACCAAATACGCATATTAGCATTTAAATAAACACTACACTGTTTTAAAAATATTTTGGCTCTTTTTCCACTTAAGGCTAAAACAAATTTTGAAAATAATATTAAATAACTTTAAAATATAATAATAATATATAATAAGGTTTTTCATATGTAATTTTTAGCATATTATTTTATATTTTTAATTTTAAAAATATTAAAAATACATAAACACAATTAAGTTATTACTATTTAAACTTCAAATTGTTACAAAACTTGATACGAGTAGGTATAAAGTGTCTTATAAGTTTATTGACTGAATAAATAATAGTGTGACAGCACAAAAAATTTTATGTGTAATACAAGATACATTTTGAAAATATTAGATATTTTAACTGATAATAAATAACGATGTATTTATAAACTGATTTTTGTTTTAGATTTTGAGTAGAATGAATTGTTTCCATGATGTGCTTTTTTTATACTATATTCAATAAATAGTCGATAAAATGCTTCAGCTTGTAAAAATAGAAGTAATTTTGCATATGTAAATAGATGTTGTTTGTACTTTAAAGAAGTCAAATTTGATAACTTCCAGTTCTTATTTTTATTATCGGAAAAAAAACAATTAAGAGGAATTTGTATGCAAATCCAATTATCAACAACATTATTTTTTTTTTTAAATAACTCGAAAACAAATAACCGTTGATAATGGAAATTTATTTTAAATATTTATAATAGCGTTTTTTATTAACAATAAAATTATCAAAATATTTCGAAATTTTTAAGATGTTTATAGACAAAGACGTCTTCAATTTTTTTTTAAGTTAATATTTTATAAATATCCATTAAAAATTATTTTTTCTTCTTCTTTCCTTGTTCTATCTACTCTCTGAGAGTCTTAGCCGCCACCATCACAATATGACGCCATCTGTTTCTGTCGTGCACTAATATTTCCATTTCTCAATACCTATCCTCACCAGATCTTCCTTCAATTCATAAATCACTATTTTTCTTGGTCTCCCTCGTGGTCTCTTAGTTCCTATCTACGGGCCGCTCTTAGTGGTTCATTTTCTTCTCAGTACATGATATGTCAGAAGCATTGTATCTTTTGATATTTTATTAAGTTACTTATTGTTCCTATTTCCAACATATCCTGTAATACTATGTTGTATCTCCTTCGCCATTCTTCTGTGAGAACATTATATGGGTCCACAACTTTTTCTCTGTACTTTATTTTCAAACTTTCTTAACTTTCTTTTCGATGTGCTAATTATTATCCATGTCTTATATCTGTACATTAGAATTGGCCTTATTACAGCTACATATAGTCTTGCTTTTATTCTTCTTGACAACACTTTAGAATTAAAAAATTTCGAAAGAGCATAGAAAGTTGATTTAGCTTAAAGATAATAAATAGGTAGAAATGCTTGAAAATGTAATAGAAAACTTCTCATAAATTTTGAATTTTTCAATTAAAACGATAAAAATCGAAAATCTATTGTCACGATATTTTTTTAAAAGCGTTAAAATTTAAAAGTTAAAATTTGACAAAATTAATAAAAATCGTGATAAGTAGTGAATTTTATAATATTTTGTAGTTCATAAAAAACTGCATAAACGTTTTGGATTTTACCTTAGCTTTATAAATTTAAATAAAATGTATATAAGTAAAATAACAATAAATACTTGAAATTTTCCATGTATATTTATATTATTATTTTTATTAAATTATGACATTTTCAATTATTTTTAACTCTTTCTTAGGTATTTATAAGCATGAGCAATGGTTTTTCTATAAGGTCGAAATTCTTGAAAATTTAATGCAATATTCCATAAAAGTTTTTCTTATATCTGTATAAAAATATTTAGAATACATAAGTAATTTAACTATACGAAATAACATTTTGGATTTGTACCTAAAGAACAGTAGAGCTATACCCACTTACTACCTATCTTCTTTTAAAAAATATTAATCGTATTTTATTTTATTTTATATGTTTATAGCGAAGAATTGACATTGTAATATAGGGTTTGTCATAATTACACGTAACAAAGTAATTTCCCTACTTTTTAAAAATTTTAATTACTACAAATAAAAAACTGTTATTGGATATAATAAAACCTACTTTTAACATTATAAAAATGATCGACACATTAGTTTTAATAAATTGGAAAACTTATTGAAAATCTTCATCCCCGTGTATGTCATCTACACAAATTTATATATACTTTGCAGTCTATAAATCATAAAACGAAAATTTTTTATAGTTCAAACATTTTATAATCTGTTCAACGAAAGATGATTATTACTAAACCTTAATTATTACCTAATTATTAGCTATTAATAATATTTATTATTTTCTATACTATTCAAGGGCCGAATTAAAAAATCCAACTTTCCTAGATTACCATTATTATTAATTTAAATATTTAATTTTTAATTCCGGTATTATGAAATAATATACCTACTGCTTGAGAACATTTGTAAAGTGAATATTTACTTAGTATACGATTTGAGGTACATATCTTGAAAATAATAATACAATTTCATAATAATAACATAACGGATAACACCTATGGTGTTGAATTTATGTCATAAAACGTTTAAATTCAAAATATCTCACTATATAGTATATAATATTGTACTGATATTATAATTTGAAATTTATGCATGCATATAATTAATGAACCCATTGAGTTAAGCTCATTATTTGTCAATTCATGTATAGATAATAATGTTCATATAAAAACTCTGTTAAAAATATAGCTTATGGAAAATCCAACGTATTAATAAATTAACTAAGCTTTAGGTTTTCACATTTTCATTTCCTCAAATATATCATAATAATAAAAATAATAATAATACAGATACTAAATATATTTAGTGGAATTTCACCCTTTATACTCAGTAAATAAAGAAATATTGCATGTCTTATATTGTTTTTGTTTATGTAAACACATGATAAATGTTTCAAAATGGTAAACGGAAGCGAGTTTTTATTGACTTTGAAACATTTGACAATACTTTATCTCCAAGGATTAGTAAGAAATTGACATAATGTCAAAACAAAAAGTCATTGACAGTAGATCATCACAAAAAATGACGTCACATGGTAAATCAGGAAAATAAATTAGAAAGTGTTCATTAAACCGAGAAGAAATTTTTACAATAAAAAAAATAAAAAATAGAAACAAATACAAAATTCAAAAAATAAAAAATAAAACGATTGTCATTCAATCTTGAAAACTTAAAACTGACTGCATCCTAAAAGTGGTGGCATCCATGGATAATTGTGAACAATAAACTTTAAAGGTAAACTTATAATGTACATTACTTAAAAACTTTGATATCTTATATACCACTAAATGAATTTTGAGAATGACGTTGGTAAATAGGTATATATGATATTGTGTAAATATTATATGATAGTGTTATTATGTAAGTAGGTTTGACAAATGTAATATGATAAAAAATATGTAACATGATTGAATAATTTATAGGTCGTTTTCAGAAAATCTATGTAGGTAATGAGTTTTGTATGGCGAACAGACGGCGTATTATTGATTTCTTAAGTTGATTACGAGGAAATGGGCTTTGTGAAAAAATTCGATGCCTTCTTCGTATTATTACTCTTTTTTTTTTGTTAACTTTTTTTATTTCGCTACTTTCCTTTTCAACCTTCCTTTAGACTTTAGAGTGTAACAAAGCAAATAATAATAAACTTCAAGCTTTTAGACCCAAAACGAATGTAAATAATATTTAGATTGGTTTTTTATTTATCTCTCAGGGATTTTTATTCATTTCTTCTCATCTTGGTAGCCAAACCGTACCCACTACCGAAACTTTATTATGCGGAATATTTAAAATTCACACGATGGCAACGCCAATGGTTTTGTTAAATGCGTATTGTTTCTTCGTGACGCAAGCACATAAGGTGTGCCATGCAGTGTCATTGTTTTGTCGTATAATATAATAAAGAGGACACGTGGTTACGTGACTTGAATTTATTATTATTATTATCAATATATAATTTGTTGTTTGTCTCCTGATCTGTATCGACATTTAATATTATTTTCTATGACGGACATGGATCATTTGTATAAATTAAATGGAATTTTATATTAAAACAAGGTCAATAGAGCAAATATTATATTAATGAAACAATTCGAATTAACCCAAAAAATATAATATATTGCTGATGTATATTATATTTTTTCATGCAATCTAAAATTTAACCACCTAAAGTTTAAATGATAAGATATCATATTACATAGTTGATAATATAATTATAATTTATGGTGAAATTCGTCAACAATTTTAATCTTCAGATTATCAATTCTACATTGTTCCGTAACACAATAATATTTTACAAAACATAAACCTTGAGAATTTAAAACCAAACAAACATAGGGAAACATTTTTTTCATAGTATTGCTTAAATAAACCAAACACTTTACTAGTCTAATATTATTTAAATTTGAATAAATGGTTGCATTTCTATGTATATATTTTTAAATTTTATGTCAAAATAAAATAAAATCGTAATTTGTATGCCATGAGTTCATGAACTATAATTATCACGTTATAAATTAGTATAATTACAGAAGCTTTTTTTTTTTATTATTTTTAATATTTTCTCTGCGCTTAACAGATTATTAGGTACTGTGTTTCAATAATAATTATTCCAGGCAAGATTTACATTTCAGTATAACAGTATTCACAGTATTGTAAGATAAAACAATGTTTTCCCAATACATAATTATATATATATATATAAATTTTAACCATTAACGATTCTTGATAACTTGCAGCTACCAAACTATTGTAATTTAGACATTTACGGCATGACTTTAATAAGATTAATATAAGGGAATTGGAAACTTTTAACGTCTGCTAATGCACGAGTAGTGGTGACTGACGAGTACTTAATTGTATACAATATTTAGTGAGTTACTATTTAATAATTAATGTATTTCTACGATAATAGGATAGGCATATTGGTTTTTGTGATTTACACATTTTAAAACAATAAAGTTTAGATAATAACCTAATGCATAGTATATCAATTTTTTTTATTCTTTATTCTTACATGATATCTTTCATAATTTAAAATATACAATTAATATGTTTATTAATTCATCAATAGTTGAATCGATATAATCGGAATAATAATATAAATAAAAAAAAAAACGTGAATCATATTATACGTAAATCGTCGAAAAAAAGCTTTGTTAGAATGTGTAGGTAAAAAGAGCACGAGGCATTTAAGTCTAAAAGAAGTAACTTCTCTGTTACATGTGAACGAAATATATTATATATATATATATATAAAAAAAACTCAAATAATCTGTTTTAAAACTAGGAAGCCTATGTAATATCCATGCAACAAAAGAAAATAATTTATTTTAAAATGTATTATTATATTATATTTTATGTATTATATATTATTATCAATATAAATTTATCTGTTTTGATTGTTTGTGTTCTCTACAAGAATTTATCACTTATATATGAATTATTAAAAAGTTTATGGAATTTGAAAAGTATAGCAATAAATCACACTTTTCTTCCTCTACATTTATTATTTTACTTTTATTTAGAACGTTTGCAATACGGTATACACATACCTACAATTTTTTTTCATAATTAAATACTATTTTATTAAATAAATTATTCTTGTTACAGTTCTAACTAAAACCAAAAACAAAAAAATAATTATTTAAAAAAAAGTTTAGACATGTATAAAGTATTGTATTCTTCTAACTAATATATCTATTACAGATGTATTCCTGCATTAAATGTATCGTAAAAACAAAATAATTTTACAAATGAATTATTCATATTGTTTAATTGAAAAATCATAACATTTTCAATGTGTAATGCATGTTACTTTTATTTACAATACCTATCTAGAACAACTAATTGTGATGATATACATTTAATTAATAGAAAATCAAACCCATTACCCATACACGCATTGAAGGGTAGCAATTTAACTACTCCACTCATCTTGTAAATTATAATTTATAACTTGTCTAAATCAATTTCTTTCAAGTGTTCTGTGGACTATCCCAGGGAGTACAAAAGAAAATTGTTAGTTAAAGATAGTTTAATTATTTTATTCACGATTGATCTACTATTTTAATTTAATACATAATGAACGTACGTATTGTGTCTTAGCTAATTGAATGAAAGAAGGTATTTTAAGTCTTTATGGAGATTTTTACTAGTGATAAACTATAGTGACGTCGTTAATTTAAAATTGACGTTGACAAATAGATTGAAACGCATATTAATATTATTTTCTGGTTTCAACGAAATTACTTAGATCAATATTCACTTGTTTCAATATGTAGGTACACCAAATAAAGATATTTTTTACGTACATTAAATGCATTAAAGTGATAAATTAACTAAACACAATTTATTAAATTAATTATACACTTAATGTTTTATTATTTTTCAATTGACTAATAACAAAAATATTTATTTTTAATTTTTTATATTCTAATAAAATATTGAAAAAAAAAACATTTGATTAATACAAATTAAGATGATCAATATATTATACGATCAATGTATTAATCAACATATTATATTATTCACACTGTAAGTATACATTATAATTTTATTATTATTAAAAGAAGACTATAATGAGTTAACAATTATGAAGTTAAATATATTTAAACTTATTATTTTTAAGATTATTTTAAGACTTACATTTATCTTTACATTAATTTAAAACCAACGTATAAATTCATAGAATGTAATAAATAGTACCAAAAAAATTATTTATTTTTTTAAGCTTTTTAAAATTAAAATAAAAATAAAAATTTACTGAGTATATGGTCATAACTTATAATATAGAACAAACATTAGTTTGTTAGAATATATTTAATAGTCACAAACAATTTTAGTGATAATTAAATAGATACTAAAACAAATTTAATACATAATTAATTACCTGTTATTACAAAAATTGCATGGATCTTGGTCATATCTATTTATATAATGTTCACACATAAGACATAAACTTAAAGAATTTGCACTTATCAAAATCAAAATCAAATTTATGGATTATTTCTACCGAGACCCTTAATCAAAATGGAACTTTCAAATTCTATTTGACAAATCATTTTTATACTTATGTGCACAAATTCCGTTTTAAAAATAATTTATAAATTAAATTCTGGATGCTGTGTAAACGACAGTTTCACAATTTGATCGAACTAAAGTCATAAATTCTTAACCTGGTTTCTAATGTAAATCTAAAACATAAACAATAGACTATTCATTGTAAAATGAAAGTGAACCTAATATGTGATCTTCATATCCATAACTTTGTCTTTAAATGTACCGATTATATTTTCAGTCACATTAAGTATACAACAATGCATTTTTATTAAACAATTTTATCATAAATAGTCGACTCTCGGTAAATCAAACCTTGATTATAGGAAATTCTCAATATATCGAATAAATAAAATTCAACTTCAAATAACAATAAATATCCTTGTTATTGCGAAAATCATTTGGAAAAGTTTTAAATATTTCAAATCGAATTTTCCTATCTAAATTTAATTCATAAACACCTACATAAAGTGACGAAAAAATCAATAAATTATACTTAACATTTAGCCATACATATTTATTGACTTGTTTAGTAATATTGTAAGCCAAAAGTAATTATATAATAAACTTTATTTGTTTTTCCTTTGATAGGTACCTTTATAATAAAAAATATTTCTTTAACATGTGAAACTTCTTTTCAGATGACTTAATCATAAACGATTCTTGTGTAAATATTTTTACCACAAAGACAGTTTACCTTATAATTGGATTTTGTAGAATTTTCATCGTATCAAAATCTTATAATGGCTAAACTACAATGTTACTTATTTATGTAATATATATATTTACTACATAGTATACTTTTTTACTTAAATAAATAATATTTTTTTATACTTGATTAAATATTAAAAGTAGATTAATTTGAATTTGAATGTTAATGAAAAATTATAATATTTTTGTATTTATTATAAGATTATGTTATTATGTTACAGCTGATGATAATAAACATTTTTGTAAATTTTCGAAGTATAATGATATTAGTTTTAGATATAATATAATACATAGGTGTACATAATATATAGTATTAGACAAAAACATGAATAATATTTTCTTAATAATATATTTGAAAAATAGATAACTTTTAAATCTTTTTAATTTACCAAAATGGAGTTATCCATTCGTCGTTACTATTAATGATTAAGATTACAATTTATATTTTCTTATTTTAAATAGTACATTTGTATAATTTATTACGTATTTAATTCTTAAAAAAATAAAAAAAAATAGCAGCATTTTATATTTGTTTTCAAAACCAATAAACTTAATGTTAATTGATAATAATTACATTATGATTATATAATGTATTATTAAGTGGTCTGTTAAAAATTGTTACTGTGGTAATATTGTTTTGGGAAATATTAAACATATTAAAAGATAAACAAAACAAACTTAAATTTAGTTTCTTATATACAGAATTCATATAGTCACATGCATAATTAAATTAGGTTTATAGTTGAATACTTAGTTAAAATACGTAAAAAGTGTTAAGTATAATATAATATAATAGGAGGAAAAGAAATAATTTTAGTGAAATATCTTGAAATTATATCAATTAATATGTAGTCTGTGTCTTAGATACTGAACACTTTGTGTAATAATTATTTTAAAAATGAATATATTTTTCATAATAATTAATGTTCTATACTGAGATATTTTTAATAGAGATGTTTGTTATAAATTATTTTACTAAACTAAATTGGATCTACAATATAAATTTTCGATTTTTTTAAAATGAACAAGTTTAAATTACATTGCGTTATCACAAAAACTACACAAATACACATAAAATCCTAATAAATATAAAATATATTGTTATAAAAATAATTTTAACCTTTTCTAAATTATCTATTTAAATAAAAATAATTGTCTATAATACATACAACTTGATAAGTGAATGTGTTTAAACTTTAAATACCTAATATTACATATTTTTCTACATTATAACAATTACTTTAGTACCATTTCATAACAAAAATGTATAATCATTTGATTTTGACTATGACTTTATAAATTCTTCGAGTTAATAATTGAATAGTACCTATCATATTTTAATCAACATTTCTGATATTCTTATACAATTTAAATACAGTGAAATGGAATATATTATATTAATTTAAAGTTCGAATATTACAAAAAAGCCATTGAAAAAAAAAAAATGTATTGTTTGTTCGATACATTTATTTTAAGGTGAAATTGTTCACTCATTCGTGTGATTTTTAATAGTTTCTTTATATTTAGTTTACGAAATTCTTTTTATGTATTTATTTTAATAAATCATAATTAAATGTATTGTGGGTAAAGAATATAATATATATTTTATAAAATATTTCAAAATTGTATTTAAAACCTTTTCATAATTATACACTTTCAGAATTACGTTATACATATTATTATACAATAAACCAAATAATGATCTTAGTAAAATAAATTAGGTATACCTACTAAAAAAAAAAAATATTTTCTTACCTTATTTTTCAGAGTTAACATTGAACGAATATAAAGAAACAAAAAGCAATTCGAATATGTATGGAACGCTATTTTAAATTATCATTTTGTTTTTTTTTTACAATTATTTCAACACTATCAAGCATCGTAAGTATATAATTAAAATTTTCATTATACAAGACTACTCGTCAGGTAATTTTCAAAATTCATAAAAATCAAAATCTTCATAAGTTGAAAACTGATTTTTTTCTTATATCTTACTATTTTATGCTTGCTCGTTTACCATTGTATTTTTAATATAGGGTGCTATACCTATATAATTTATTTCTATATTCATTATTTTTATCAGCCTTTTTCATCCTTTCGTATATCTCATAAAATAAGATTCTGGGATGAAGATACTACCTTGACGTTTAACATTATATCCCAGTATGAACTATATAACAATAATATTTTAACGAATACACACTAACAATTTTTGTGCCATTTATATTTATATTTACATATTGTAACTATAATATTAAAACAATTATGTTAATTATGTCATGCTATTAAGCACGACAAAAATATAAAGTATTAAACATATTTTGCATATTTTTCAATTATTATCGAAGTACTTACCTATATCTCATGAACCTTTCTAATAGATGCAGTGATTTGACATTCTCAATAAAATTATCTTTTGTTTTATAAGACGCATTTTTATAATGTAAAATCAACGGGATAACTTTAGCTGATTATGCTAATAATACACAAATTATACAGTGTCCCACGAGATCTTAGTGATTTAATTATAGTGCAACGATTGACGATATAATCATCGCACTAAACACTTAAAATTAATTATAAATCAAGTTAGGGAAATTCGTTTTTCATATAAAGCTAATTTTCAAAATATAATGTTACAATTTTCTTAAGAGGTTCATATTTTTCACATTGGTTTCGTTTGTTAGTTGAAGAATTATTGGTCGAAAAAATCGAATAAATTGCATAAAAACAGTAACAAACAAAATACTATATTTGTTTTTTTGATTTTAACATTTTTAAACGACACAATGTCAAATGGCTAAATGCCTTATGTGTTATATAATAATATATTCATATATATATATATATAAATTCCGTAAGCCATATACGGTGTGCTTACCTGTGAAGTTCGTGCTTTTATCCTAGGACCCTGTCTTTAAAACACTTTACCGTAAATATTAATAACAACAACATAAATCTAGTGATTAATCGAGATTGTAGTGAACCACGGGGAGTGTGGTCACAAAAGTGGTGACCAGCGGTAATGGCGTGTTAAGGATTTAACTACCGGAAAGGGAAGAGGGAGGAAAAGAGCGAGAGAGAGTGAGAGAGACTTCAAACTCGCCCACCGAAGGGTAATTATGAATTCGGATAAATTGTTCAGCACGTCGGATAGTAGAAAAGAGCACGTGGTCCGCATACATTACCGGCTCAAGGAGAAACAATAATACACCCATCTGGTCATTGTCGTGTCCGTGAATTCAAATAATCGCATTAAAAAAGCACTTCCTGGATCACTCAGCGTGATCGTAATAATATCACATTTTGCTTTCAGACGACAGGTCAGATTTCTAATGGTTACAGATATCTATTCAACGAAAAATAAACAACGTTGGGTAATATCGTTCAGCATATCTGCATAGGTACAATATAATAATATTGTGATATACCGACTAGTGACTAAGGTAAGATAAATCTTGATGGGCAAATATTATACGATTATCATCACCGCTTCGCCTGCAGTATTAATTTTATCCAAAAGACTTTTGTATTCAATTATTTAGATTAAAGCGTATCTATAAACAAGTCGTAAACACGAACATTTAGATATTTTACTTATATCAAAAACGATCTCAAACAAACAATAGTAATATTGTACAGTGTCGAATACAGAGTTTATAATTCAAACGCGAACAAAATAATAATAGCGACGTATTAATTATTACGTGCCATAGAAATATCTTCAAACGAATCGTAAATTATTAATTATAATCGTATAGATGTAAATACAATTAACGTATAACAACTGTTACACGAGTACTAAACGTAAATCGCACACGATGTGAATTGAAACAATGTGGTTTGACTAAAAATTAACAGTTTAAACGGTGTAAAAGCGAATCGTTAGAAACTTGTATGTAGTTAGCATTTTAGTAACAAATGGTAATTCCGAATCATCTTATTGCTGTAGGCGATTACTGTTTAGTCTAACAACATGATTTCAATGCCGTCAATAGAAGTTCAACGCTTCAAAGGTTATAATTTAAAATGGAATCGAAGCAACTCCCTAAAAAGGAACAACAACTGTCGAAAACAAATCGGAATAATCTACCCACTATTCCAGACCCCGAATTTAAATTCACGTTTCCTTAATGCGGTAGAATATATACGAGCCAAATGAAACACCGAAACAACACCGCATAACGACTTATAAAAAATACATAACACAACACATCAAAGTGTATGGTGCTTGTTTGTTTGTGATAGGAATTTCAGAACGTTCATTAGTGTTTATAATCGACAATAGCAGTCATTTTGTATATTGTAAAATGAATCATTGGTTTAAATATTTATACGGATATCCTATTATGACGCAGGGTTCTCTATCTGAGATAATTACTATTCTTTGTTTGTATAATTAATCTTTCGTCGATCTTTGATAGGTACCAATATTAATATTTTGCTATTCAGCGATGACGAAAAATTATACTTTTGATATTAAACCTATTAATGATACAAATATTTTACAATCCGGTAGTAATACATTTTCCAGTGCAATGAGCAAAATCATCTTTCTCTAAATATTAATAAATACCGAGTAATCTATTTTACACGTAATAAAAACCAATAATATTTCAGTACCAAATCGTATTCTCTCGATAAAATAAATTTTATTAAATAATTGTGTGTCTATTTTCAAAATGATTTATCGTTTAAACTAAATCATAGAATGATTAATACCTACATAATATCATATAAAATTTTAGGTTTTTTTCAATATAAAATAAATACAAAAGAGTTTAGAAACACGATATAAATTATGTCTTTAAGATGATCTAACCTTAAATTTGGTTCATTCATCTGGTTTTAGTTATTCAAAATATTTGAATGATCTTGTTAATGTCTAATACAAGTTTTTAAAAAGTATTGCTTATGTGGTATCAAATATACATTAAACATACCAATAGTGATACCGTTAATATTGTTGAAAACATTTCGAGCCTAGACTCGCTAAGCACAAGATATAAATGATCAAGTACTATGCTAGTTAACTATATTTTGAACAACCTCATCGACTGTACTGAATTATTATCTGAAATTGGTTATCGTAAATCATGTAGAAACACCAAACACAAGGAAATTAGATCTATTCGTAGTTTCTAATTATACAATGTGTTCCGAGGGGAAGTAACCGGCTGGCATCATATGAAAGTAAACATATAAATGACGAAGAAATACCCTTTATAGAGAGGGCCTAACTTTTTTATTTTTTAAGTTATGAACAATTTAACTTTTTTTAACAAAACCATACCTACCAACCATTTTTTTATATTTCTCCAAAACTTTTCAACATTTAAACATATATTATTTTATTATTCTATCAACTAGCTTTATGTTAGTTAAGTTAATGTTAGTGTTATTTATATAGTGTTAAATTTTCAAAAAAATTTGAATTTTTTGAGTTATTTATAGATCACTGACATTTTTGATTTTTATGAGAATTTTTTTTTGAAATGTCGATAAAAAAATTTTGGATAACCAAAAAACATGAAAAATGAATACAAGGTTAGGTTAAGAGTTGTTCTTATTGTAATTAAAAAAAATTAAAAGTCGTTAGTCACATTTTTTATAAGGGTTTATAGTTCAAATTTTTACGAAATCTGTCGAAATCGCGAAAATTTGTAAGTAATTTTGAAGTTAAAAAATCATAAAATTTTTTTCTGTTTATAAATAAGGATTAAAAATACAACACTTAATTTTCCATACATTTTCCTTTAAGTAGCTATAGAGAAAACTCAAAGCATAATTATAGGAACAATTTTAAGGGCGTTTGAATTTTAAATTTTTACGAAATAGCGTAACGATAACGATTTATCCTCAAACGATTTTAAATATTTGTTATTATTCAAAAAGTTTAAGTCGTAGATACTTAAAAATTTTACCAGTTATTTAGATTGGCATTTCTTTAGATGATTTAATTTTCAAAATATTTTGACTTTTTTGAGCTATTTATAGATAACTCAAAATTTTGATTTTTATGAGAATTTTTTTTTGAAGTGTCAAAATACTTGAAAATGTAATACAAAATTTCTCATAAGTTATTCTTATAGTGATTAAAAAATTATAAGAATACATAGACACAATTTTTTTTTACTAGCATTTGAAGTTCAAATTTTGACAAAAATTCGTCAAAATCATGAATACTTGCAAATTATTTTGTAGGTATAATTCATAAAAATTTTTGTAAAAGTAGTTAAGAGTTGAAAATTGAATACAAGATTTTTCATAAGCTTAACTTACAATAATTATAAAAGAACTTAAATTTTGGTGTATTCAGGCCATTAAAACATAAACCTTCTTTTCACCAACCACTGGATTTATATCCTAAGCTGACAAATCATATTCGTTCAGAATCGTTTTTCGTATACAATGATACCTATCATTGGATTCAAACTTAACACTCCTATAATATATAATAGTTATCCACACGGCACCTAATGTACAGCAGAGCGGTACTTACCCACTTACCCGCTTTTCATAATTGTTCTTTAATAATATTTTTATAATATTCTTTGATAATGTTTTTACAGTATTCTTTAATAATATTTTTATAATTATTCTTTAATATATTTTTATAATAATCTTATAATACAAGTCCTTTGAGATTGTAATTATTAGCTATGTATAATTTTACTAAATATCAATTCCAATTTTCAAATGAGGCACATAAACTCACTATAGGTGATAAAAATAAACAAAATTAGGCAATAAAAAAATTAATACTAAACGATTAACGATTAATTACCGACCGATATTCAATTCTAAGAAAACTAAGATAGTGATCATTAACAATGTATAACTGCAATTATGAAAAATGCGAAAATAAAACTTTAATGGTATTCTAGTTATTATTCAGTAAAATAATAAACAAAAAAAAAAACCCCTATATTAAATATTGAACTATTTGGAGTTATACCAAGATTTATTTTTTAAAATTCTAACTTTTGATAAAAATGTTTATTTTTTTCAATTTACTATAATAATTTGCATAATTTGTGACTTGATTACGTATGTTAGTTGATAAGATAATTAAATAGCTTTAAAATAAAAAAAAAATTATGTTAAAATGTTGAAAAGTTTTGGAGAAACATAAAAAATTGCTTGGTAAGTTTGGTTTTATTTAAAAAAAGTTCAATTTCCCATAACTTAAAAAGTAAAAGTTAGAACTCTTCTTCAAAGGGTATTTCCTTATAATTTTATGTATACTTTCATATGACGTCAGCCGGTCACTTTTCCCCGGAACACATTGTGGAACTAATAAAAATGTTTCAAGATATTTTGTATCGTCAAATTAGATATTTTTGTGTTTCTTCAGAACATATTTAGATTTCAGACAAGAAAATTAATACAATTATTATATTAATATTAATTGTGATAAAATAGTATTGATATTATAAACTTGTTAGAAATGTTACAATCGTATAGAGGAGAAAATCAAATTACGTTTTTGTTTCAAACGATTGCGTTTATAAATGATAATTAAAATTATATCTTATACTATACTTTTCATCTTTGATACCTTTACAATTCTGCGATCAAAGTATAAACGTGAGACTAACAATACCATATAATTATTAATATATCGACAGTAAAACGAAAAAGCGGAGAACAGCATACCTGCGTCAAACCGTTATTTTAGTTCGAGATTATTTTTGAATATATAGGTATACCTATTACACATCAAAAATATATACACGTATAATATTATATGCCATACAGAAGTTTCCGTTGACAAATACCGAGAAATATATTTTTGTCTGTAAATAAACAATTTATTCGTGAATATTTACCACTGAAGTGTAAAGAAATCCATTATTATAGTTATTTAAATATTACAAAATCATTTTAATATAAATTGTAATAAGCGGGGGATGAGTACCTAACCTTCCGATGCATTATGTTATATGTGTGTATTTTCATGTGGCTTTTTAAATTGAAAATGTATTTCAGTTGGTACTGCTTGTTTAGATGTAATTTTTTATTATCAATTTTTATTTTTAATTTTTAAAGAAAGCACGTAATCATTATGTTTCAGATTTTTATTCAAAATAATAAAACTATATATTTAAACGAAAAAAAATATATATATTATTGGTAAATAAATTGATAATTATACATTATAAGGCTTTACATTTTATTGTTATATACGTTTTCAATCATATAATAAAACATGCAAACTATTAAACAATATTATCGATAGCAATTATTAATTGTAATATACCTTTTGAACTACAATCATGTGATTATGTTCAGTTACAATTCTTGAATTTTTTAATATTAATTTTAAGCTTCAGATATTACTATTATTATTTTTTTTTTTTTTAAAAATAAATATGTTATACCTAAAATTGAAATACTTTTTAGTGCCGTTTTGTGGTATTCAATATATTTTGTAATTTTTTTTTTTAGTACTTTTTAACAAGTTTTTTGATGCCTTAAAATTAAAATGTCAGCCGTAATAATAATATATCCTTCAATAATAATGTAGTACAAATATTGTAATAATAATACATTATAAATTATGGTACTTCAAATAATTGATTCAAGCTCCTGACTAATGTTTTTTTTTCTTAATTATTAATGTAAATATAAAATAAATTGTTACTCCACCTCCACGTAGTATGTATGGTCCAATACAACCATTATAGTTAATTTATCTTAATAATATTCATATGAAAACTACAGGTTACCAGAAACAAAAAATAATACAATTTATAATTATTATATTATATAATTTGTAAGTTCTTTATTATTATACAATATAATATATTCTAAAATTGTATATACATACATTTACTAATTATACACATAATCATTATTTTATGACAACGATAATTAGGCTAATTTATTTAAAAAAATAAATATTTGGTATATTTATGTATTTTTAAATAATTAAATGCACATCATATTTGAGGGATCTAAAATAAAATATTGGCAGGCCATAATATGCTGGTTGTATTACTCTGAATCAATCGTCTCAAACAACCGTAGGTGGAGAGCTAATTTTTTTATGACATAAAATATATTTATATATTTAACAAGTACTTGTTTTTCGTTATTGATAATAATATGTTGGTTTTAATTCAATATGATAATTCAGTGTTGTATAAAAGATTTATTTTATTGATTTACTCTAGGATTTAGTACACAGGTAACAAAACGGTTGTAGGACACTTTGTACAGTCACATAGAAAAAAACGGCTGCTATACGATTGAGAACGTTCGACCTTTTTTAGCATACGATTTAGAGAACACTCGTAATGGAACAATGAAATAACCACTAACTCAAAATAAAAAAAAAACACTATTGAGAATGAAATTAAGTGCAACGTTGCCAAATTATATTCAAGTCAAATTAAAAATTTAGCAAAATTGCAAGTCAATATACGCATAGATATATCAATAATATAAAAATTAAATAAATATTTTTAGCAAAATTGCATGTCAATATACATACTAATAATAAACTAACTAATTTAGATTTATATATATATACTGATTATTTGTTGAAAACAATTCGTTATCGTTGTATTCTTATAGATTATCATTATTGGTGGATAAATGTATTATATTATTAAGATAGTGAACGTCACATAGACAGTATGTAAGCAGTGCTAAGAGTCGTTAAAATTATATTTATATAGGCTAGCCACAGCCGATTTTCAGATGGCAAAGTCTGGCAACGTTGAGCGGGAAAATAAAATTTGAGTGTTCTCAATCATATTCCTGCCAAAAAAACTTAGTTTGTATTATTTCAAATAGTAATAAAAATGTATATAGCGGATAGTTTATACTATTTCAGGTAGAAAAAAATGTATACATATAACATAGCCCCCAATTTATTATTACAAAACACAGGTACCTAGTTAACACAAATAAATAACAATAATAATATTTAAGATAATCATTTGTGCTATGTGCAGGCTTCGTGAATTGTTTTTTTTTGTATATTATGTTATTTTTTTTACATTTTGACTAGCAAATAACTAGCAAATATGTCCAATTACAAAGATCGTAAAACATTCCATAAACTTGGATTAGCCGATTCAACTAATTTATTGAATGAACTGTTCCATCCTTCTCTAAAATTATTTTTGCTATGTCAATCGTTTAATGTCTGACATTCCAATTTTAAAGAGAGAACCTAAGTATACTCACCAATATATGTTGAATCAAAATAGGATATTATTATATTTCCCGGTTTATTTATACTGTACAAAATGTTCATTTACCAACAAAACGCATGTGTATTTACTATTTATTATTGTAAGTTATAAGTTAAGTAGGTAATAAAACATAATTGAAATAATCAGTTACATTTATATTAATTGTTATTGTAAAAATAATATTTAATTTATAATTAAAGAAATATATACATGGGTAGGATAACGTCACTAGGATTTTATTTTATGTGTATATGAGTGGATAACTTCAATATTTACCGTTATGGCTAAAATATTCGTAACGTTGCTATTAAGAATGTCAAATATTGTCTTGATCGAAATGTTTTTGTAATTCTGCTGTGTGAAAAAAATATGTATCTGTACTCCTTAAATTTGTTACCATAAAATCAGCCTCATAAAACAAAATACAGTGAAACTTCCATACAGCGAAGTCTCTTGGGAAACAAAATAAATTCGTATTATAAAGGAATTCGTTATATAGAAATTAACAATGAATGTCATGGTTTTCAAAAATGATTCGTTAATCACAAAATTTCATTAAATAGAAGTTTGTTGCATGAAAGTTTCACTGTACTACCATTTTTGTATGATACATTTCTATTACTTCTATTAGAAATATTAACGATTTTTAAAATTTAAAAAATAAATAATTAAAATAGATGGTCTACTTGTTTATTCAACAGTCACGATGTAAAAATAAATATCTTAGTCCATTTTTTGCTTTTGTTGTTATCGCTATTATTTATTAATTAACACGATTGCAGAAACTGCACTAGTATGTAAATATAGGTGATTGGAATACATAAAATTCCAAAAATATAATTAAAATACATGTAAAGTTGTTCCTCATATTTAAATTTTAAAAATGGTACCCTATAAGATTTTTCAAATTCCAAAAACTGGATAGTTATCAACATTTCAAAAGATATTTTCAAAACATTGACGGAGATTTGGTGATAATTGGATAATATTTAGAAGGGTAGGGAAACTTTACACTCGTCATTAAACCGTATTATCTTGGAGACTTTTGTTGATTTATGTCATTCTCATGGACACCGTCTTACAAACCATTATAGTTTTCCATACAATAATAAGCTATTTTATGTTAACTCTTCTGTAAAATTGATTTTTAAACTACAATTTTGTTGACGCTTGTTACAAAAAATGAAATCTAATCGTAATAAAACAAAACTTGTGCATACTTAATTAGTATTATAAAATATGAAGCGTAGACCTAAAAACACAAGTATTTAATGGTACCCACAATAGAAAGAATTCTCCCTCTGTATTTTTAATACCGGGCCCCAGACAACGCGCTTTTAACTTGGATTTGGGATCATGAAAAAAAAAAAAATGGGAAAATTTATTTCAAAAATTTATATTATTTCATAACATAACAAATTATTCGTTTCATAATACGAAGCTATTTCTTAGAAATATAATAGTGATAAACTTAAAATGTAATAAATAAATAAATGCCGTAAACAAACATATTATAATAATGGAGCAAATAATATAAAAAAAATAGTATATAACTAAGGGATACAGTTATACTTTAAGAAAACTTTAAAACTTTTATGTTAAATTTTCAGCTCATAAACTCAATATGCTACTTGATAATATAATATTATAATCCATACCAGCTTCGATGATTTTTTTAGTAAATTCAAAGACTACATTATAATTTTTAGTGTTTACGAATAATGAAAAATTCTTCTGAAGTTCTTTAAGTAGGTGATTTAAAGGTACTTGTTAATATAAAATGTATGTCTGGTTTCACACTTACTTTCGTTCAAAAACTTGCAATTATTTTGATCTTTGTTCTTACAAATCCTAAGGAGAATTTTGTGATATACATTAGTATTTTTTGTGTTTCCCTATATTTCAACTTGATTGTTATTACTCGTATATTTCATATTTACTATTTGATAATTCTATATTTGGACGTTATATATTTATGTAATTTTAGTACACTCTTTTTCATAGAATAAAGATAATCTCAAAGACAATATGAAAGTAGTCGATTCTGGATAAAAAAAAAAACAGAAAAACAGTTAGCTTCATTTGACGGTTAAAGTTTTTTTTTAGTATTTTAAAGAACAGTTGTTATTTATTTTTAATCTAAGTGAAAAACGAATAAAATTAAGTGGTTCCATTTCGGAAAATAACAGAGAAAAAATGTATTTTTTCATCATAAGTAAAAGGGTAGTAAATTGTAACATTTTTAAATCTACCCATAATAAGCGTCATATTTCTTAACATAATACTGACTTAATAAATTAAAATACCTTTACCACTATTACTCAGTACCTACTCTATAGTTTTGTTGATTCCATTTCATAATAAAAGATTTATTCTAATGTAAAATTACAATGATTTACAGTATATGATATGGTTAAGTTAAGAATTTGGTATATTGAAGAAAATCTATGATAAAATGCCCTAAAAATTAAAAAAAAAAAAAGCTCTAAAATATTGTTAGATACTTAAAAAAATTAGAAATATAAAATTTTTGAAGTTAAACATGAATTTCATACTATATAAGTAAACATACAACATGTAAATCATGTGTACATCAAAATTAATAATTTTATTTGTTTATCAACATTTTATATTTAAACTTAATGTTTCAGACATTCATTAAAGTCAGCTACTCAATGACAAGATACACTTGACGCTTACTGAATAACATAGAAATTAGATAATAGGAATCTTTTAATTTTAATTAACTATTTTATAAATTTTGATTTTTTATTTAAAAAGTTATTTACCATGTGAGAAAATAAAAGTGAAGACGTATTTTTATTATTTTAAAAATAATAATATTTATTTATTATGTTTTAGACTTTATAGTTCCAATATAAAATACTTATAAGGAATTTCGTAATACATTTTCAAAATGTAAATATAAAAAGAAAAGTGTTTAACTACAAAACAGTACCTAAGGAATTTTCAAATTTTAAATTTTATCAAAATTCTAATATTAAACGAGTTTTAAAAAATTCTGATATAGTCCTGCAAATATTTCGAGAAAATTTTATTTTGAATAAAAAACGATAATATTAAAATTTGATGAAAATTTCGAGAATCTACGGGTATTTTATATTATTTTTTTCGAATTACATCAAAAAATAAAATCGATTTTTGTTAAAAAAAAATAGATTTGCGTAAAAATGCCCGTTTTTCCTTAACTTTTAATTGGTTTTTCCTAATTATAAAAACATACAAACTGAAATGATGCATTTATGTCTGTTAGTAACTAAAGCTCTTAAGCTTGTATTTTTTTTTAATTTTCACACTTTTCATCAATAATATTTATTACATGTAATAACACTCTTACTGGTACTGTTATTTTGATTATAATTTAATTTTTAGTAGCATTATACTTAGAAATGAATGTTTATCACATTATTGTCTTAATTATATTATAATATGTATGAATAAGCATACTAAAAAATTGTTTTTACGATTTTTGAACTACGAAATTTAGAGGTATTTAACAACCACACAATAAAAATAAAATAAATTTGAAATGTATTAAAGAGACAAAAAACCGTGCAATTATTTACATATGAAAATTGAAATACACACTTTATGAAACTGTGTTGCAGAGATAAAATACAAACTACCACATTCTCATAGGCTCTTGATTGTTTTGAGCGAGAATAATTCCGATTAAGTACATGAATGAATAATAAAAATGTAATTAAAAAACTGTTAAGCTGTATATAACTTTCGTGTCCAATATAATAAACTTGTGTTAATTTTTACGGTTAAAATACACTGTCGTTCATTAAAAAAAAGAGTACTTGAAAACAATTATCTCCTGCTATAAAACATTTCAAAACAAAAAATACTTAATTGACTGTAACATTTTATTTCATGCTATGCCAACTTTTAATATTTTTAATAATTGCCATTATATTTATTCCTCGTTGACAATAATTTTATAGTTCATAAAAATAAACCAAAAACAAGATACATTATAATATCGCATGAATAATTTGATCAATATCTATAACTTAAATATTCATCCAAACCTAACCTATTTATCTAATTTTAATCATAATATACATTATGTCATTATACATTATTTCCATCATTTAATTTTAGAGTATGAGCGGTGCGATGAATATATTTGCCTTACAATGATGTGTGTGTGTGTGTTTTGTCTGCTGTTAACATATTATGGAGTATTAAAATGTCTATACATTTTAATTTTGAGGTTAGTTTCTGGTAGGTGATTTGAGAACAGAAAATACAATTAAATTAAAAAATAAATACGTTTTTAGAAAAATAGACTGCGCAATCATGAATCGCAGACATCCACTTCTTTACAGCAGAGTGACTTTACCAATTTCTTTCCTTTTAGACTTTAGTTTTTGTAATTGTTATATTATAATTTGTTTGCTTTTGTTCTTTATTTTTATTATTTTATGTTAACATATTTATTAAAAAAAAATAATAGAACGGTTAATATATTCATAATGTTTAATATTAAATATAATATTTATTCCCGAATAAATTATGTATAAATAACACAATAAATCAATAAAAATAAGTTTTATTTAATTTAATTACTTCATCGCTATAATATTATACAATATTAAAACTATATACAAGAATTTCAACCATAAAATATTATTTAAGTTTTTAGTTGAATACCTATGTTATTGGAATAGTACAATGATCAATATATCATTATTATAATATCAGAGTTTTATATGTTAAAATCATCCTGTAGGATTTTGAATATTTAATTTTATTTGGGAGTTGATTTGGTTATAATTTAAGGTTTTTTGTATAATTTATTACCTAGCTGCCCTAACTATATAGAAAAAAAAAATAACTTTATTGCTATAATACAGTATGAATTTATAAAAATCATATTATAATTTGACATAAGACATTATGTTTATAATAGTACATGTTCTTTGAATGTCGCACATAGGTAAGAAATAATCAATATAACCATTTGAGGTGCATAGTAATTAAATGCAATTATTTTACTCACTAAAATTCTTTAAAATTAATTAAATTAAATTTGTTGAACTTACTATTTAGTTTAATAATAAAAAGTTTGAAATTCAAATAAAATAAATAATAATAATATACTCGACGTTGTTTAAACACGCATAGATTTGAAAAACTAGGTTACAATTTAATTAACTAAATAAATTAACGGGTAAAATAAGAAATAAATTATTATTTTTTTTTTATGTATACTAGAAGATCATTCTCTTCCAAATTATAGGTCCAAATTTAGATCACATAGATGAAATGGGTTATGATATGAGTAAACGAGTAAAAGATACACAAAATATTTTAAAAGTGATGTTAAAAAAATGTACCATCACAGTCAAACTTTATATTCAGAGTTGCGACCACAGTAATGCCACAGAAAACCATTACTAATCACTCAAACCCAATAACAACGTTTCCAATGTATACGCTCGTGTATGAGTGTGCATGTTTACATGGTGAACGTAAAAACGAACAAATCGATGAAAAGGTCGTTTATTTTGTTCTCATATTTCCAGATTTCCAAGATCAGATATTTTTCGCATCCCAATCTGAGTGCGGTAGACGACACACGAGCGTATCTGTGGCGTAAAAATCATACGCACGTCACTCTCCAGAAATGGCAATGGTAGCCAGGTAGGTGCTGTCGAAAAGGGAACGTCGCGCAACCAGCCATGTTCAACGAACCGTTTATTGCACATCCGTTACCCGCCGCAGATTGTAAAAGGACATCGTCGTCGTCATCGTAGTGAATTCGTATTATACATCGTTACACTTAACATGCAGCACGGGGATTACAAAATGCCGATAATGAAATACCAATTTTATCGTCTAACTGGTGAAACAATCACGAGGAACGTGCAGTTAAATACCGGACATGAATACGGTGACGGGAAATGTGTATACAAGAAAGTGAGAGTGTTAGAAAGAAAGACACTTGGAACAAATAAATGAAACTGGTGCCTTCTAATACGTCGACCATGGTTACCACGCGCTATAGAAAGCGGTGGTTACTTATATTTTTATTAAGATTAAGCTAACGAAATAAATTATAAAATCCGATGACGAAGAACAGAGGAAATATTAAACATGAACAGACTAGGGAAAAATAGTTAATACTTTTAGAGTTAAACACACTTATTAGAACATAGAAAAAAGGATTTAGTGAACTCGTAATTTAATTCAATTGGGAATAAATTGTGATGATATGGTAGAGACGATTTCTAAAAAAGAATTTAAATTTGACACCACTTCTGAAATTTTCATTCCGGGCTATCTTGAACGTTGGTTGTTGAAATCTTAGTAGACTTTTTTTAAACTTTGAACTTTAAAATGTTAGAAAGAAAATAATGTTTCTTATCGTGGATTAGATTAACTTTGTATAAGACTGTCAGGTTAGGTTAACCTGAACTTTTTTTTACATTTCATGGTACTAGGAATGGGAGTAGCACTGAAGTAAGTTATTTTACACCCCCCTCCTCCTAACACAAACACACACACACACACAATCGTTTATTACTTCAATAAGTACTTTGTGATACAATCAATTAGGGTGGGTTACAGGTTTAGAGAGGTTCTATCTTCTCAACGTTCAACTTCGGTATACATTGTAACGTCTTAACTAAGTTTTTGACCTAAGCTGGGTTTAGTCTTTGTGTTCTATAGATCTAAAAATGTATTTGTCTCGATAACACACATTTTCACACTTGCACTCTTATTATAGTTATAATGTAACGATTTATTAAATGTACCTATGTCTCAAGTTTTACCGTCATGCAAAAATTAAAAAAAAAACTTCAAAATAAATATGAAGAATATTTAATACATTTGATGTATATAATTCTATTCAGAATTAAATATATTATTGACAAAAAAGAAGAGTAATTTAAAGTGAAAAAATTGCGTCATCATAACTATATCTATCTTGTATTATATTTTCTTGGACAATATAGAAATTAAATATAAAATGTTTAATACAGATATTAATAGACCATTTAAAAATCAGAATATATTTCGTTTCTATAGTTTATTCACTGATATTTAATAAAATAAAATAGTTATATCACCTCATTGGTTCATTGTTATACAATGAAATATATATTACTCACATAGTGTACCTATATTATAATAATAATAATTGTTTTAATTAATATTTTGTTTTTGACAGTTAAAGTTAAACGAATTATTTATAGATACAAAGCACTTACAGTTTTACAGATATACCATACTACATTATATTCTATAAGCACAATATCAAAACATTTATCTGTTATACAACATTGCAATAAAATTAATTTTAAATAGTACCTATCTAACGCATTACGAAACGTTAAACAAACAATTAAATTTTATTCAAATAAGTTTTGTAGGTGCAAAATTTCATAAAAAATAAATGTATCATGGTAGTAAACACTTTCTATTTTTATATCTGATCGAAAATATACAAAGTTTGACTGACAGCTTATAAAAAAAATAAAAAAATCAGATACTTATTAATCATAATATATATTTGTCAACAAGGTATACAATTGACTAAACATAAGTTATCAAATGCTTCTGAAATATCTTCAAGAGATTAAGTGTTATAAAATTAAAAAAACAAATAAATGTAATTTTAATTTAATTTGTATAAATGAAATACCTATATATAATTACACAAATGCAATTTTAATTTTATGACAACTGTTAATTTATCATGTTATTAATGATGTAATAGGTAGTGATAAATCGTGGAACTGTAATTAAATGGCGAGATAAGTATTTTCAAAATTCCTAAATGTTTTCAGAACTATGAAATAATAATATATTCGTTGTTACTTGGCCTTGGCCAACTCTACCCCCACCTGGAGTAGTTAAATACTAAAGTCAGTACCTGTGTAAGTACCATATGAGATAACTAATGTATTTTTAAATGTTTAGAAAAATATTGATTAAATAAAGTGAAAATTGAATTAATAAATGGTTCATGTTCATATATTATTCTATACTATACAATGTAATATGGTATGAATATTAATGCCTCTAAGAATTTATTTATAAAATAAATCATATTATAATAATATTTAACGTAAGTATTAATACAAAACTCTAAAAGTTACAACATTTTAACTATGACAATTTTTTAACAATAATAAAATTTATTCTTCGAAGAAAGCTTTTTTTTACATGATATTACAAAACTGTATACGTTTAAAACTATCACATTTATTTTTATACATAAAGATTTTAAAAAGTATTATAATACAAAATATATTTGAGACAGAGCGTAAAGTATGATTCAGAAAGCATTACCTATTTTTTGTTACATTATATTGAAACCTTACCAATAATACTTTATTTAATATTTTCACGTTATTATTTTTAATAAAAATATAGTTTAAAAATAACGCTTTAAAATAAGGTGTTTGGTGAACACAATATATATACAATATACATACAATTGTCTAAATCGAAAGTATAAAATAAAATATGTATTCGACGTTCACGAAATATCAACAATATTTTGATGGACCTTTTAGTTTTTACGCACGTCAACACTAAACTGTATAAGATGATCGATGGTGATTAATTAAAAATCGTTATATTTTAGAAACTTTATTACATCAAGTGTAAGTGCACAGTAGGGAACTTATTGATTAATGAACAAACGATGAAAATCAATTAATTGCACTTCACTATTTGAACGATTTGGAGAAGATTATCATAATAGATTAGTATACCTACAGCATACCAATATAGTCGAAGTTTATTGTCAGATTTAATTAAGTAATATCGGAGAACACCATATTAAGTTGTCAAATTTATTGGTAATCAGAGGCAACACACTAAATAACAGAAAACTACAATAAAATTATAATAAGTAATTATAATATTATTTAATAAGTATATATTATTAGTTTATGTATAAGATTAGTATGTATTATTCGTTTTATTTTATTAAATTGTACATATTTTTAAGTAAATCACTATGACTATATCTGTGCTAAATATAAATTATACGTTTATATAATTTAAATGTAAAACTATAATAAAATTATCTCTGAGATAAAATCTAAATTGAGTGAACACATTTTTTCTTTTTTTTTATACTACCTAATGTTAGTTGAAACATTTTAAATACTTTGTAAAGACTAATAGTTGAATATTATACAATTATTTAATAATTATTTTACTGTTAAAATATATTTATTAAGTGTTAATAATTTTAATTTGATTACATTTAGCTAAAAAATTGGCAATATTATGTTGAAAAAATTGAAATTGGCGCATATACTTTATTATCATATTATCTTGACGTTATATTCGATGAAGAAAAGTGATAACAATCAATAATAATAATATATGTTGTTCAGACTAATGTATTACGTGACTCGTACATTAAACTACTTTGAATATTCTAGATCTATTAAATATGGTTTTAATTTATGGATAACGCGCAGATTAAGCTCACGATGATACAACAATTATTTCTACATCTGGTACTTAAAAAAACGAAATGATAAAAACTAAATGTGGTAGTTAGTTGTACACCTACTTAGAGTTTTATCACACAATTAATACTTCAATTAAAACAAAAACGGACTACTGATTTCAGTTATTAGCTAAAAAATAAATTGGTGATAATGAACTGTATTTTTATAGCTTATAACTTATAAATTTTGAGAGTGACTGTATTCGAGTAATTTATAATGTAATTTATACGTGAAACGAATGTGTTAATTAAACTATACTGGTAAAAGTGATCGAAACATTTTTTGTTGTGACCTGTAATACACACTAGGTATATATTATATAGTATATAGTATACCACAAAGTACATACAAACTCGAAAATCCTCACATTCCAACCCAAACCCAGAAAACTTTTGAACAATTTAAATAGTAATTTAAAGGTAGTAACCTGAAAACTGTCTACATTGACCGAACATTGTAATAGAATGACGATAAATGTAGTGACCGATTCATTACCTATTACTCACACTCTGGGTCTTACTCAAACCCTTAACCAATCTGATTTAATTAATACTAATATTTGCTGACAATTACACTAATGGTGTAGAGGACACCGTGTAATATGATAATCAACTGACAAACTGTTGAAATCTAAATACCAGCCAACATTTACGCACCGTATTACCGATATAATACTTCTAAATAAACCAAATGGTGACAACCAGACTTTCATCGAATAATAATATTTCATAAGTAAGTTTTTCAAAAAAACACTTTATTAATAATTGTTGTAAGCTCATTCTGTAAAAATACCGTAACAGTTACTTATTGAAGCTATTATATGTCTATAAAATATTATAAACTTTAGGCTAAACAACACAAACCACAAGCTTAAATTCCTATTTAAAGATATAAAATTATAGTTATCGATCATCTAATAAACACACTGGCAATGGTAATTGACTATAGTCTGAATGAAAATGTCTCATGTTCTCCTATTTTCTAACTCTGTCTTTTATATGTTTTGTATTATATGTGTAAGTAGATACATAATATAACCATTTGATTATACCTTACAACTGATCCCTAAAATATATTTAAAAGAAAACAAACATTTTTTTTTAAATTAATTTTAATTTTTTCTTAGATTCACAATGGAACAAATATTATGGATTTATTTTAGTAATAAAATAACAATATATAAAGTATATAAATAAATTCATATTTCTGAAAACAAATTGTTAGATGGCAAAATGGTGTTCTAAAGGTTTCATGTAATGTTGAATCGATTACATTAAGAAAATAATACTACTACAGATTTTCTTGAAATATACTATAAAAAATATGAATACAGCATTTTAGTGAACAATTTAACAATTTTCGATCAATTCTGCTCATATCCATTAATAGCGCATAATAATAGAAATAAAATGAAATAATATATTATTCCTGAAATGGTTTTAATTTACAACTCTTATAATTCATTTTTATCGTAACATGGAAGCTGTAAAAGTACCTTGAAAAAATGATTTTATTGGTAAGGAAGATCATTATGTGTTCTATTTTTACGTGATTTATACTTAATAGGCCTTCGTTATTTTTTTTCTAAACCAACGTGAAGGAATATCGAATGTAGGGGAATCTTGATGATTTTAAATTATCAATAACTCGAAAAAACCCTTAAAACTTTTTACACACTATAAATAATAATAATAAAAAAAAAACACTCGTTATTAAAAATATATGACCTTTCTGGATAATACGATTATATTGCTACAAACAAGTATATACCCACATTACTGTAATGAAGACATTTGAGACCATTAAAAATTTACTAATGCACTATTTATACAATTTCGTACAAAAATATCTCAAAGTTAAAAAATTCATGATACGTTTTTAAGAAGAAAAAATATAATTTTTTAGCTTTCCAATTACTTACTAATTTTATCTCTTAATGATAAACAATACACACGTAATTTAATAATTAACGCACCTACACAAATATTGTAAATGAAACAGAGTTATTACTTATTAATCCAAAGTATACATAATAGAATTATTTAAAAGCCAATATTTCAGATTATGAGTGGAGCCATGAAAATAAAGGTTTTACAATATTTTTTATTTTTTTATGAATCTATCAGCCCCTTTTGAAACAATATATGTCTATCAAAAGCAAAAAATTTTTCAATACTTATCCAAATAATTGTCAAAAATAAATATATATTTTATTTTTTATTGTTATCTGAAATTGAATAATTATAGAGATTTAGTTTTTAAGTACAAAATGTAAACACATATTTCCTAGGCTTTTCATTTAAATAATTTTGCACTTTTTTTGCTATTTACATATTATGTTTGAATAGTTTTAGTTTTATAATTATTATTATTTTCAATTTAAGCGTAAGAAATATTAATAAATAGATAGTCCTAAATATAAAGTACTTTAAATTGTACTTTTTATTACTAAAATACATAGTACAATAATTTTATTTTTAAACCATTTAAAGTTGAAGTTTTTACAAAATTAATCGAATACTACTGTTTTGATTTTAAATCCTAATGTCTAAAAATGTATAACAATACTCTTCCTAAGTTATTATTCCTGGAAATTGAGAAAAAAAATTTTAATTCGCGTAAATTGTTATTTTTATATTTTTATAAAAAAAAAATAAAACTTTTTTGAATTACAACAATGAACCAAATAATTAAACTACAAAAAAAAAATATTGAAGTTAATAATTTTTTTTTAAATAATTTTTCTTGGGTAATTCAAAAGGTAATTATGGATATAAAAATTAAAAATACTCAAATTAATACATCCATCGATCATTCTCAATATCACGTAAAACTGTGTTATTACTTTAATTGTAACATAATATTAATTACCAAAAATAATTCTAGAATATAATATTATATTACTAAGATACAATGCACAAATAGTGTGGGAAAACTAACAGTTTAACTTTAAACTAATTATACTACCATCAACAAATCATTTAGATTTATTTAAATGGCTGTCACAATACATAATTGTCAATAATAACAGTTTTGTATAATTTGAATTCCTTACATAAAATAATAATGTAAATAATGGATATTTTCTTGTATGTATAATATCATCAAATTATTGCTCACTATAGGACAAATGCTTGTCTTTAAAATTATATTTTAAAAGAATATTGTCTAACTCTTGTTTGTTTCACTCATCACATTTTATTTTACGTTTTTTTATGAAAAAACAACTAAAAATAAACAACAAGAATAAATGTAATATATTAAAATAACCACATTTTTAACAGAGTACGTTTATCATACATAAACAAAATGCACAAAAATATTAATAATTTTTCCCCCAATAAAAGGCTGTATATTATATTTAAAAAAAATATTGAAACTTTATACATTTGCATATAAAAACGTACAACAAGAAAGAAAATAAAATTAATAAAATATGAATTTATGTAACAATATAAATGAAAATCAATAAATGTATTATTAATTGTTGTTTTTGTGGCTAAAATATTTCTTTACAATCCAAGAATAAATTAATCAACACATTATAATTACTTCTACATACTAAAAATAAATAACGAACAATTTAAATCTTTAAAAATAATATACTTTTGTATTATATGCCAGCAACAGTTAAAAAGATAATATTCGATAAAGTTCAAATTAAAGGATACAAAAATTATAATAAATATTAATTTTTAATCTATAGTTACGATTAGAGGTAGTTAAACGTCTTGATTAAAAAACAAATTGAAAAAATTAAAATTAAAATTGAACACACAGTTATTTTTATAATTATTAGGAAAATTAATGTTTTAAATTATCACTTTTGGTATATTCCTTAAAAAAAATACAAAATTAATATCACACTAAACATCGGAATTAAGGTAATTTAAAAAAATTATATATTAAAATAACATATTTCAAAATATTGATTTTTATTAAATGCTTTTTTCAATTTTGTCATTTATTTTTATAATTTATTTATAGTCTCTATAAAAATCTAAACTTAATCAAAGCATAAATAAAGTACCTATGTTAGGTTCGTCTCTAAATTTAATTTTTAAAAACGAAGATTAGTAAAATGCGAAATTTTTAAACATCGAAATTGTAAAAAATATAATAATATCAAGCTTACTTTACTAATCTATCCAAAAATATAAAATTCAAATTTAAATACTATACAATACTACGTAAAAACTACAAGCAGAAAATTAAAAATTTGTAGTTCATTTTCTAATCAGTTACCAATTTTTACATTTGATTTATGGTTCGTTAAACATTTTTGTGATCCATAAAATCTTAAAACGAAATAATAACCACATTAAAAATTGTTTTCTGGCCTACACTATACATAAATAATAAATTATATTAGCCAATCATCATCAACCTATAATATCAAATATCCATATTAATGTTAAAAAACTAATTACAAAACTAATGAAAAACAATTAACCTTCATTAAATATCAACAAATATATAAAGAATATCAATAAATTGAATGTAATAAACCTAAGCTCACAAATAATTAAGCTCAAGAGTGAAAAAACCCATATCCCAAGTCGAACTTTGACAAATTCAATTTAATCAACTATAAATTGTCAAATGAAAAATTACCAAGAATCTCAAATCAAGTTTATTGTCTTTAAAAACAAATCATAATTAATATACTGCTTGATTTGTATTTGTATTTTTTAAGCAAAAGTTTTATTACATAGTTAGGTAAGGTTATTATAAGTTATATCAACCCAATTACCACTTTATTATTTCACATAATATTTATATAAATCTAAAACAATTGCAATTTTTAATATTATTTTTGTTTTCATAAGTTATTGAAAAACATGTATTTATTATAATTACCTAATTTTGTAAATATATTTTAGAATAGTCTTTAATGATTCTAAAAGTATCTACTACACCGTTTTCAATTTTTCACCAAAATAAAAAGTTTATGAGAACTGTAAGCTATAGATAAATAACAAGTGGTTGTGTGCTCTTCATGTGCAGATTTTAATTTCATTATTTATTATTATTATTATTCTGATTTTAATAACTTGTTGTTATTATTTATTTATTATTTTTACTAAATATGTTTTTAAGAAAAGAAAAAAAGGTGTTTTTCCTATAAATTACATATACCATATTTTTTAATATAATGTACAAATAGTCGACCTTATAATATATTACAATAAAAGGTTGATTTTTAACGGTCGTAATTGAAAGTGAATCACTAAAGATCCGCGATAATCTAATCTAAAGAATTATAGTGCTGTTTGATACGATTTCACGTAAATATGGCTTTACCATAAAATCTAACACTCAACACCAAACTCGGAAAACTATTTAAGTTATATTGTAGTAAGAAAGGATTTCAGCACTATAGTAATTAATGCTGGTGTAAATCTTAATTATAATTTATAACAGGTAATGAATATTCAATCAAAATAACTCGCGAGAAGTTTACAAGTATAATCTACAGTGTGTAGGCTAATATGTGAAACTAAATCTATTAAATTCATCATATGTCTTCGATATAAATTATCAACTAAACTATGCCTATATTTTATTAGTTAAAAAACACCGTTATAACAACTGAATCAGCTTTTTTTAATATCTAAAAACATAAAATAATATTATATAAAATTAACAAATATTAGCTGAAAGTCAACCGAAACATAAGAATAATCACAATATAGATAGTAGCAATCATTCTCTATTGATATTACATCATTACATCATTACTATGAATACTCGTATTTTTTTTTTTTTTTTGGATGTAACTGGTGTGTTAGATAAAATATATCAACGACAAACTTCTGTAATTGCATTGAATTAAACTAAAAATAGGTATTGATTTTTTTCATAATTATTCAGATAAAAATAAAATATTAACCGTTTAATTAGATATAATACGAAAATCAATTTATTTCAATTTTCAAATTGTATCATAAAAATTTTACTATACTAATTTAGGTACAACGTTTATATTCGTTTTGCAGTCATTACTCGTGTCATAATTTAGGTACTTGATATATTGTGTAATCAATATGAAAAACTAAAACACTTCCCTAGCTAATATTTAATTATAATTTAAATTCTGTTTATTTTGTTCTAGTTCTTCTAAATATTAAAACATATTTAATTAATACAATATTATCAAAGACCCTCAAAAATAACAATTTAGTGGTGAATGTATAATACTATCATGAACACTCGTCCTTTGATTTCGGTTTACATTGATTGTGTTATGTCATTATTACCAATTTGAATTTAATATAATTTAATAAATAAATACGTTGTAAATATCATAATTAATCATTGAAAGTAAGTTAAATGTACTTAAATTAATTTCCGTAAAATACTTTCAATAGTACTTATTGTACTATATTGTACTATATAGTACTTATTGTACTATTGAATTATATAAACTAAATATTTACATACAACATTTAATTGCTAAGTTAACCGATTCATAAAATGAATAGGTACCTAAAACTTTTATGTTTTTATGATTAACTATTGATTGGGCTAACTTGTTGAATAAAATCAGAATAATTACGAAAAATATTTAAAACGTTATGACTTACAAGTTACAAAGTATAAATCTTTAAGTAGAACAACTAAATTATTAAAACCTTTCTATTTTATTTTTTAAAATGAAAATCAATCAATTATTTAAACACTAAAATAACATTTTAAATTTAAAATATAATAATTGTGAATTATTTTTACTACTTTTTCTTTTTTTTTAGCTCTAAAATGAATTTAAAATCATTTGTGTTCGTTGGTTACGGTCTTCGGCTATATTTAAATAAAAAGAAACCTGCGAGTAGGCTAAACACTACCTGCCTAAATATCCAATACATAAAAATCAAGAAACATTCATTTAAATTACTAAAATATAGAAACCATTAAAAACTTAACTTAACAGGTACAAATAGTTTCAATACGTCCGACGTACTCTATATCCACTACAGGTCGCGTCGGTCATGTTCTTGAACAAAACGTTTATCCTTGTATTCATTAACTATACTACATCAATAAAATACTTCAGGTGAGTTAGAAAAACGCATCGTCAGTGTTGGTATTGGATTACAAAATATTGCCTTTACATTCATCTGCAAAACAATGACCGTTGTAGATGTTTACCGTGAAAAATAAATATAAATGTGTATAATATACATTAGTGTAGTGAAGTGTGCGATAGGGATAACGAAAAAAATTTAAAAACATATAAAGACAAAATATTCGTAATGGATAAGTAGTTTTTTTTTTTTTGTAAAAGTAAATTTGCAATTAAGGTACCTGCAAGTTTAACAATTTTGAAATTCCAATAAAATTTCCTTTATTATGAATGATAATAATTATAAGCAAACACTGCATAATTGTATATATAAGTAAAATTTATTATATATTTATGTTTAATAGTTTGGTACCCGGAGGTTTGATTTGAATAAAAAAAAAATCTTGTAGAGTTAAAATATAAAATCTAGATTAAGCAGTCTAGAGTTTCAGATATGACCAGTTCCACACTGCTCTGCATTATATTATGATATCTTCATAGGTAACGAAAAAGTCTATAGCAGTTGAAATGAATTAAATGCTATTTAAAAAAAAAAAAAAAAACTGAGTAGAGAGATGAGTATAATATTAGTTTCAAGATTATTTTTTTTCCGCATCCAAAGACACATTTTTCCATAATAATACATATTTTCACAAATAAAAATAAAATATAAAAAAAATAAATATTTAAGCGCAATAACAATATTTAACTTAATCGATTATGTTATTTTATCGTAAATCAAAAATTAATAACCTTAAAAATCTAATAAAAATTGATTGCTCTTAAAGTGGTTGTAAGTATAACTGAAGATGAATCTTGTCTTACATTTTCTATAAGCAGAAAATGTTCAATTTCTTTTTTTTTATGTATATAAAATTGGTGTGGGAGAAAAAGCTTAAAATGTAAAACAAGATTCTTCAACAGTTATACTAACAACCATTTAAACAGCAACCTAAAAATATCAAAAATACATAAATTAATATAGAAAGTTGGATAGTTTTTTTTTCAAACTTATTTAAGTTCCTTATCAAAATATAGAGGTTTTAGTTGTTTTATTTTTATTCAAAAAATATTATTTACAGAAACTTAAAACTTATGAAAATATTTGAAAATATTTAGATTAATTTTAAACTATTTACACCACAAAGCTTCTCATTTAAATCTGCGATATGTTGCTATTTCCTTATAAGTTAATAATAATTAGTAATATTATGTTATGAAATATTTTTATTTTTGAACAATAAATGTGTTTGGTTTTGTTAAAAATAATTTAACCTATTACAAATAGAAGTATAAATAACTAATTACAACTGTAACATATTTAGTAAAATAGACTGACACAAAATACAACTTTCTCGGTTTTTTAAAATTATAATCTTTTTTTTCCAATTTCTATAAATTTTTAGCAATAAATTTTATAAATACTAATTTAAAATTTACTGGCGTTAAAACCGATGAACACTTATAGTTACGCCAATCAATGAAATATTTTGCAAGTTGAAGATGATTTGACTAAATAAAATATCGTATATTAAATTATTCTAAAACTCATCTATACCGAGGAAAAATTCTTTAAAAATTCGTTATTAAATATAGTAATAATAATTAAATGTTTACTGCATGACTATTAATATAACATGGTATAAAAATACCATTAGTTTTATAAGTACTTAATAAAATCCATTTTGTTCTTAATAATTATTTTCTTGTCGAAAGTAAAAGGTGCTTTTTTCATACTACAAATTATATTTTTTTAATACTTTTTGTTTGTTTTTTTTTTAGAACGTACAAAGTTCACATAATATTTTTAGTAACAATAATGTTGATACCTAATTGAAAAAATTACAATGAAAAATCATTTCACTCTACGTTAGCAATGTTTTAATATTATTATCTGATAATAAGTGTATTTTTTTTAACACCTTAAAAATGTAAGTTTGTTTTATCGTGGCTTTCAAAAAATACATCATAATACCTCATTAACGTTAAAGTTATGCACGTAAAGCATAATTAAAAAAAAAAAAAACAAATCACACTCTACAAAACATTGAGTAGAGACGACTTAGGTATTTTTAATTTAAAACAGTTTTTAGTTTTCGGTGATTCGGTACGGATTATTGAGTTTTAATCAAACACGAACTTTGTAAGTTATACACCTATCAGTAAATTGCTGCGAGAGGGGGAAAGTGAATCGAACAGCAACAGGTGGAAAACAAACCAAGTATCGTCGTGTACGGTGCGTCCGTTCAATATTATATCCAAACCGTCGGACGTCCCGAGACGGTCCATTAAAATATCATGTTAAATATTTGAAGAACTCAACACGATAACGCGCAATGCGTTACCTACGTATTCGTAAGTGTGTACCTACCGTCAGCTATAAATGCCACGGCACAACATATTATAATATATAATAATATTATGACGCAATACACGATATTTACTTTGACAGTGTTCCGCGTGGGAAGCGCGCATATGGCACGTCATATCATATCGTATTATTGTAGTCAATCTGTCGGCCTCTCCTTCTCGTAACCAGTTGACACGAACGTTATTATATTATCGTTATTATTGTAAAAATGCACCGCGAGTCGGTCGTCGAGGCCATTCGCTTCGACTGTCGAGACCTTCCTTCCGGACCACTATATACCTACGACTGTCTGAGAGCAACTACACTGCTCTCGTGTAAGCCACGTTTTAGTGTGCGTGCACGATATTATTATTATTATTATTATTATTATTATTATTATTATTATTATTATTATTATTATTACGATATTGTGTGATTGTGTGTACTATAAGTAGGTACTCTGTGCGACCGTGAAACAGACCGGACTCGTCGTTATTCGGTTAAAAAGTGTACGAATATATTATTATTATACCTAATATGATATCGTACGAAATATACGTAATACGACACTCGTGCTCTAGAATTATTGTTTTCTGCGTGTTTTCAATATTGATCCGTTTCGAAAATACGCAAATGTACACAATAATGATGTCGTATCGTTATTTAAACCAACAATATTATAATATAATATACGCTCTATCGACGCTCAACAAGAGATGAACGTCATCTTATTGGAAAACTGGTGTATGAGTAGGTACGATATAATAAAAATCAAATGCGCAATACTTAATATATTATTATGAATCAATGACGTATACAGAACGAAAATAAACATACCATTTCATTTTGCAATACGTCAGTGGTGTACGCAGAATTCGTTTATGGTGGGGGGGGGTTACCAGTTATGTATATGTACAAAATGTTATTAATATAATATTCCAAAAAAGAATTATACCTACATGTTTCACTTCTGGAAGGGGGGGGGGGGTTAACGTCGGTACGCCACTGCAATACATAATACGTAAAAATACTTATAAAAATAATAATTAATAAAATATAAATATATTTACATCTAAAAAAAATCAATTTAAAATATATCTACAGAAATTTTAAAATGATTTAAATTTGAGACACCACATTATATTATGATAATTTAATTAAAACATATTTGATATTACGTATTGCGTTAATACGATAAACGTATAATTCAAGAATTTTTTTTTAAAAATATAAAAGCTATTATTTTTCTATTTATCAAACAATAACGTAAGAAGATTTATTGAATATACCCTGAATAAAATATTAACAGACCAAAGGATGTTATTACACCAAACACAACACATAAACACTTCAGTGCATACATTGTTATCCCAAAGCTTCTGATACTATTGAAACATTTACTAAAATTAAAATTATGTTTCAAAAATTTAGCAAGTTACTTTAACTAAATTTAATTGTAATTTTGGTAGTTAAAAAAATCCATGCACAAACAAACACAATGAGAAAACATTGATTTTACAAAGAATATGCACATTTATAATAACGTATGACAGTAATCACTTCAAAATCAAAATAATAGATTTTTTATTTATTATAACTGAATACTGTAATGATATGCATACAATATATATACTATATTTAATTGTATATAAAATTTAATGAGCGACATTTAAATATAAAGATTATCATTAGATTAGGTTACGTAATAAATTATCGGTTTTTACTCTCCTTGTCTATGGCCCGGTTAAAATTCATCCGCAGGCAACCATTTGGTGACCCCTGATATTCATCATAATTATACACAATTTTCAGACAACATAAAATTAAAATAAGTTACCAAATTATATTCATTACAATATAGATTATTATAATTCACATCAGTACCTATCATAACTTTAATTAATCAACTTTAGAATTGAGATAAAAAATAAAATGTTACATCAAATACCAAACTATAAAATATACATACAAATATAGTATTTTTTTCGGCAATAAGTGTGTACATGCCTTTCTCACACCTTTAGTATGGATATTAAAAAGTAAGATTAAACATTATAGCAACATTCTAATCATAATAATATAATTGTAAAATAAATTCATAGTTCTGTAAATGTGAATATTCTTTGATAAATAAATAACTAAAAACCAGGGAAAGAAGTCAGCAAACAAAAAAACGTTATCTTCGGCTTAGCTGTCAATTGTCCATACAACAATGTCTTCGTGTATTATTACATCGTCGCTATAATGGTTGATGGATGCCTCGATAAAAGGTTGATAAGTGCAGTTCCCATAAAATCGGAATCGCTGGCTAGCCTTTGGCAACGTCCGCACGGGAATATACATTAATGCCTCATCGCTGGAAAATCTTAGTCAGCTGTACAAGTTTCGTCGTACAAAAGAGATATGATAACTGAAGCCTAGTCGGATGACGTTCGATCCTCGTTGAAAAACAGACAACGGCTTCCTCTTCCATTTTGTCAACCATAATTTCTAAAAAGTGCGAATACGTTACTTGACGATACAGCATTGCCATCTTGTATTATTTCATCTTCGCTGTAGTGATTTATGGATACCTCGTTTATTGGATGTAGTATGCGGTTTTAATCATATCAGAATCATTGGCTAGTGTTTCACAATATCCACACGGGAATAAAAATAAATGCCTCGTCGTTGGAAAATCCTCGTCGGCTGTTCATGTTTCCTCGTACAAAGAACATATGATAGCTGTAGCCTCGTCGGATAACATTCGAGCCTCGTTGGCAAACAGACGACGGCTTCCTTTTCCGTATTCTCTCAACTATAATCTCAACTAAAAAGCAGTCACAAGGATAAAAAACGTCATATGTCAAATGTTAAGATGAAGCATGGTTAAGATCGTCAGTTAGCAAAAAAATCACTACTTCCGGAATACTCGTCGCTTGATTTTAGTAAATAGTCTTCGTGAATTATTTCATCTTCGCTGTAGTGATTGATGGATAACTCGTTTATTGGTTGTAGTGTGCGGTTTTCATCATATCAGACTCATCGGCTAGTGTTTCGCAACATTCACGCGAGAATAAAATTTAATGCCTTGTAATTTGTATAACCCTCGTCGGCTGTTGAAGGTTCGTCGTCCAAAAGAGATTTGATAGCTTCGTAGGTCATCATACAAACCTCGATGACAAAACGATGATGTGTTTCATATAATTGTGATCTACGGTTTTTTACAGTTTAGTCGACAGCGGCATAAATTTAACATAAATACATCTATAATAAATAAGTAAAAAAAGGTATTATGCCAGCTTATATAAAGCAGATTTGTTTTTTCTTACTACTTCTGGATCTCCACCGATTATTTCAATGGCTTGATGTCATTGTCCTTTCGATCCTACATGTTATAATTCTGTGACTTTATCTGTTCTGTGGCTGGAATGCGAAAAAATAAGTTCTACATGGTTATATGGTACTTACATGTTGGTTATTAATCTTCACTGTTATCATTTTCATAGGTCTTAGCATGCTTAGTAATGACGCCAAACGACTATAACTGTTGGCAGCCAATTCTAATCTATTTATGAATAGGATATGAAGAGAATAGGACTAGAAACAACCTACTTTATATAGGAGATTATGAGATTTTGGGTTCTTATGGGTGGTTCCCTGTAGAGATAATAATTGAGAGAAAACGGAAGAGGAAGCCGTCGTTTTTTTGCCAACGAGGCTTGAACGTCATCCGACGAGGCTAAAGCTATCATATATCCCTTGTACAACGAAACATGAACAGCCGACGAGAATTTTTCAACAACGAGGCATTAATTAATATTCCCGTGTGAATGCTTCCAAATGCTAGCCAGCGATTCCTATTTGATGAAAACCGCACCTTACAACCGATAACCGAGGTATCCATCAATCACTACAACGAAGATGAAATAATTCACGAAGACAATTTATTAAAATCTAGGGACGAGTATTCCGGAAGTGGTGATATTTTTGTTTACTGACGACCTATCCTTCGTACGATGAAACTTATATTTTTATTGTTTTATAATCTCCCTTTAGGAATTACATCTGCACTTAAAGTTATTCAGCTAAAATAAGTGAGGCTTTTGGCTATGTGGTATGTTATTTTGTCGATCTTATTGTTTCAGGAGCACCCGAAGTAAAACATTATAGTGCTGTTATTAGAGTGTCAAACAGAACTAGAGAATCAAATATAAAATTTAATAAAGAAAAGTTTCAATTTATACAAATTATACTAATTTTTGCTCGATATGAAATTTGTCATGAGGTTGTAAGGCCAAATAAGAATTATATTAAAGTAGTAGTATGATTATAGCATCCTAAAACTAAAAAAAATTTAGTGATTGCTAGGATTAGTGAAATATGAGGAAAAATTGATACCTTACATTAGTGTCGTATGCATTCTGTTGTTTAAATAATGCTGAGATATATTATGCTCAAAAAGAGTAAGAGATGCTAATCATATCATTTGCGTGCGATAAATTTCATACATTTATATTTGGCAGAAAAATAGTTGTATAGTCTGACCATAAACCATCGTAGTTTATTTTCAAAAAGGATTTGCATTAAGTAGCTATGCAGCTACCAAGACTAAGAATGAGATTGCTAAAATATGATTTAAGTATTGTGTATACACCACAAAAAGAAATATAAATGCAAACACATTATCAAGAGATTTTTTTAAGCACAGAAGGTGATAAAGATTCTGAAATAGAATTAGCGGTTTTTGAGTTAGTAGAGAGTTTAGCTGTGTCAAAAGAAAAACAAGAATTATTAATAATAGAAATAAAAAAGTATAATAAGCTAAGTACCCTTGTTAAAATGTGGAATACTGGTTGGCCAATAACTAAGAGTTAAGTTCCTCAAAATATAAAAAAATTTTGTAATCTTAAAAATGAACATAGAGATTGTAGATGGACTAGTATTTTTATACAAAAAAATTTTTGTCCCTGAGGTATTGTAAGATCCAATGTTAAAAATAATACATGAAGGACATTGGGGAATAGTCAAGTGTAAGTCCAGTGCAAGAGAGTTATTGTATTGGCGTGGGGTTTGGATAAAGACATAGAGAAATTAAATCAGTAACATAAAGTTGTAATCCTAAAGAACCTATATTGTCTCATCCTGTGGCAAACTGATCCTAGGTTTTTTTTTAGGAGCATATATATTAAAGTTTGATCATAAGTTTTATCTTGTAGTTGCTGATTATTATTCAAACAGGATAAAGTTTTTATATATCTCTAATAAGTCAGCTAGTGAAATAATTTCTAAATTGATGTCTATTTTTGTTTGGTTTAGTAGTCCTGATGTGGTAGTAGCTGACAATGTACCATTTAACAGTATTGATTGTAGGAACTTTGGAAAAGCCTGAAACTTTGAAGTGATAAAAAGTAGTCCTAATTATCAGCAGCAAACGGTTCAGCTGAAAAATATAGAGGGATTTTTAAAGAAATTTTGAAAAAGTGTGTTGAGAATCAACAATCTCCATATATTTCACTGTTGGAGTATAGAAACACTCGTATTTAAGGTGTGAGTTTTTCTCCAGTAGAACTATTAATGTTTAAAAAACTTTAGGAAAAATTAGCTGTTTTAGAAAGTCTTTTATGGCCAAAATACATTAATTTCAACAAAGTGAAAAATATTTTTAAAAAGAGAAAGACAGTATAAAAACAATATTATAATGGGCATGTTAAAAAGTGTCACAAATATAGACCATAAGAGGATATATTATTCTTAAAAGATAATGTGTGGGTTCTGGAAAAATAATTAAGAAAGCTAATACACCTAGGTCTTATTCACGGATTAATGTACAATAATAAACGAATATTAATATACGGATATATATTTATTATTAGCATATTAATTCGTAGTCTTATTGGTTGATTGATAAGTGTAAAAAAGAGTTTTGACGAACAAGTAGACATTTGAGGAAAATATTCCTAGGACCAATTTGTATAAATGGTGGGAATGATGAGCGTGGAGACCTTAAGGAAAAAAAATGTTAAAACTTCAATTACTAATGTGATAGGTGAAGAAATAAGTGTTAATAATTATAAAAGACAGCGTAAGCCTAATATAAATAGAGATTTTGTATATAATTGATTAATTAGTTTGTGTAATATTTCAGTAATAATTAATTATTCATATTTTATATTTATTATTTCAAAATAAATAATACTTAACTTACTTAAGTTAGAACTTTTTGTACCAACTCTATATTATATATTAGGTATTTGTTATTTTGTTATAGTTAGTATAATATTTATTGTGAAGGCACTGATAATTTAAGTTAATAATATTTATATAATTTGTTGTAAACTACAAACTTTTATTAATGATTAATGCTACTTTGTTAATTTGTATTTATTCAAAAAACTTAAGTGTAAGGGTGTTATGTATGGTCACACCACTATCCAACAGGTAACCTAAAAATGCAACATTATTAAACTTATATAGTTATATCATGCCTGTTTAGTCGGTTGCTATGGTGTTGCCCATAAAATGTGTTTTTATACTCTTTTCAATTATTTAATTATTAGCTAGATTATAATAAATTGTTGTTATTACAATTAATACAATTGTGTTCTCTATTATAATAATATGAAACATAACAATATAATTGTGGCTTTTTGCGGTAACGAATCTAATATTAATTATTTTTGTAATTTTCGATAACTGCAAACAAAAACAGTGAAAATAAACCTATTTGGTAAATAATATTACCAAGAAAATTAAAAGCTTAATTTACATTATTAAGTTTTTATAATTGGATATTAGTGACTTTTTTTATTAAACTACATATTATATTGGGTATAATATATATTTATTTCTCAAACAACTAATTGTCATATACTTGTAAATGTATAGGTTATAATAGCTTATTTAATTTAATTTAAGTTTATACAGCTTTTAGTTTGTTAGAATTTTGTTAAAAAATTAAGCATATCTGTAAGTTTTTTAGTTTTTGAATGAGCTATTAAGACGGTTATGTTAAATACTGTATAACATTTCATGGGATTATAATAGGTATTAGACACTGTAATATTTAAATATCACAGTGCTATATTCCAATAAATGTATAAAATAGATTTCCAATTATAGACGTACTTAGAAAATGTAAAACCAAATTCAAGTAGGTAACCAAATTAAGTATAAATGTCACTATTATTAAATGATAAGCAGATAATGACATAGCAATTGGATAAATTAATATGAGTATTATCTAATGTCATCCAATTATAACAAAATGATGAAATAGCGATTGACCAAATTAAAATAAATACCAAGATCATTACATTATAAGAAAACAATTATACAAACTAAATACCAATCATACAATTACGCAATAAACATGCGGATCACATAAGCGACCTGACCGCACCAGATGACCTGATGTAGTGGGAAAAAGTGTATAAAAACACAACACCCACACAGCATCCGAGCAGTGTAGTAAAAAGATTGTAGTATAGCAATGTAGTTGTAGTGCAATGTAAAAGAACGTAGTGTACAAGAGCGTAAAAGTGTAGTGTAAAAGAGGTCAGTATAAAACCTCACCAACATGATACCTATATAAGAAGTCAGTGTGAAACCCACCACCGCAAAATACAAGTTTGAAGTAAAAGAATACATCACCAACATCAACGACTCAAGAAACACATCAATACCAAAGACATCAGGAGGATGGGACAAGATCGATTCCCACAGACAAATCCCATATATATTTTCAAGAAACTTCTTAAGCTTACTTTGGTTCATCATTTTCTGGGTACAAACTTATATTGGTATATTTGCTTTATTGTTTAAAACTTAAATTGTTTATATAATCATTTACACTGTCTAACATCCAATAATATTCATCCTAAATCCTATATCCAAATTTTAGTCTTTGTTCAACTTTTTCCTATTTATACCAAGCATCTACCAATATAAATTATAACTCGAGTCCAGTATTCCATAGCTTGTGTAAAGAGTAAATTAAATCGTAATTAATAATGTTCATCGACTCATGACACCGAGATATCTATACAATCCAAAATAATACAACTGTCGACAGAGAAGGTAAGTGGAATTTCAATCTATATAGTTTCACATCAATCTAACAATATATCGTAGCAGAATAAAGTAATGTAGACAAGGCATTCAATTACTATCATTTAATAACTTATCTCATCTAATTTAAATCACACTCAAATATATTACCCATATGACCTTTTTACTTTACCAATCACCAATTTACTACCACCCCCCTATACCGTGACAATATTTTACTTATTTTAATCTACTACAAATGGCACCCATAGGGTAGCCTTGTTTTACCATATTTTATTTTACTACAACACTCGTCACTTTTCTCACCTTGAAAATAAATATTAATTATATTCTATAGGAAGGAGTAAAAATAAATATTATAAACTTCATTAAGTGGTTTTTGGAATAATATTTTGAATACATTGATTTACCTGCAGATCGCGTGATTATATTTAAAACAAAGAACAAATATTTACTATAAGCTTTGTGTAGAATCTATTATTATTGAAAACGCGTAAATTCCATAAATTACAATACAGAATATTATCTATAATATTTTATGATTTTACAGAATATACAACACCAAAAACAACAACAAAGAAAACAAAGTAAGTAAAATATTATATAGGCTAATTGAATAGTACACAAACCATAATATCGGGGTGACGGCAAACGAGAATATTAAAAATCCAATTAAATGCTTACGGCAAGGTTCTACAATAACTTCAACCATGATCTCGAGAACTATTTATGAACCGCTGGAATGTAATATTATTTGGTTACAAATACAATATAAAATCTTCATCGATATCTGCAGATTATTATAATTGAATGTGTTTATTGGCTAATATAATGATGGAAACAAAGATTTATATTAAGCTGATTATAATTTCATTACTACAGCAATCGTCACGGCATGTGTCGTCTTTAAGATATAAATCTTAAACCGACTATAGACAATACTTGCTATTCAACTATATTGCCCTGACCATATGAAAATCGTTTTTATTTTGTATTTTAAACAACCTTTTATCGGTAAAATGCCATAATATAATACAATGAAACACCATATACTCACTTTAAGCTGCAATAGATCCAAACCATTTAAATGAAATGAATTCTGACATTCAATAAGTATTAAAAAAAAAAAAAACAATTTAATCAAAAATATCAAAAATATCCTGGAATATTGTTATTTATCTATAATAACTAACAACTAATAAGACACGAAGGGCATTTACAACAGTAATTCAATGAAAAAAATAATCAATCATATGTGGCTTACATATTATTATGTACTGATGTTATGTACCTATACGTAATAAAATAAATTGTGTAAACAAAATACTCAAATGTTATACACTACACTATGCGTGTTATTTGATTTAAGAAAAAACGAAAGATATTTTAAGAGTAATTGAGTAAAAATAATTCGATAAAAATTTTTATATTATATTAAATGAACAATACTATTATAAGTATAGGAAATTTAACTTAATTTTATATGCACCACGTGTATAATGCATGTGTAAAATATTTATGACGTGAGTCTAATTGTCAAGTATACAATTTGATCAGTATCAATTAGCTCCCTATGAAAAGAATGTAATAGTTAAACAATAAAATATCCTATTAGTGTTAATTGTATTCAAGGTAGAATATAAATCAATAATACGTTCGTTGTCATAGCTTTAACAACATCGCCAACTAAATTAATATAATATCATAAATCAACATATTATTGTGAATTTTGTTTAATATAATGTAATATAATAAAAATAACTCAAGTCCATATCACTCTTAGAATTTTGCATGTATAATTTATTTCCGTAAGTATTATATTACACTGCTAATTGTAAATAGTAAGTGTCATTACAGCCTGTTTTTATATACATTATATATGATACGAACATATTATAAAATACATTTTCCAGGTATATAATTTAGCCGGAAATTAAAATATAGTTAACAGGTAGGTATAGTTTAATATGACCATCACGTTGTCAAATTCCGATATAGACACCAGTATGTTTGTATTCTTCGAATCGAAATAATATGACAAACATATTTTCGGTTACCAGCTATACCATCGTAACCGAGGTCCCCGTGAAAATTCGAAAACTTCGCGGCCGAGGGACCGAGACAATTTCAGAATATTTAACAACGGCGTAGTAAAAATAACGCTGTACCTACACTTCACGCTCGTCGCGTTCGGTACAAGAACGAAAATAGAATATCATATTTTTTAAATACCACATATCGCCACACCCGTGAAACGCACTGCAAATTCGCACAGCGACTAAAATGTCACGAACACAATAATAATATTATATTGTACACATCCTCGCGAGTGGATTAGATACACACGACGTGTGTTGTACACCGAATCAACATTGACCCCGTTCGGTGAAGTCTGGTAATAACAGGCCACGTGTATCATATAATAATATGCATGTGTGGGCCGAGAGAGAAGACGGCGTAGGTACGGTTGCGGGTACAACGCGGTAGTCGTTTGTAATAATATTTCGATTTTTAAGTCACAATAACAACGAACTTTCGAGACAGCGCGCTGCAAAGCGACCCGGGGTTGGTTTTAAGGCACCGCGTGTGGCGTATCAAAGCAAGTGTCAAATAAACTATATCAGTACCTATACTGCAAGAGTATTCTGATAATTAACATACAAACGCGCGTGCAGAAGATACTGTTATTTCGCTGTCATAAAAGATAGCCTTAAGCTCCGATGATAATGCAATTATGAAATTCGGATGCAATAACATATTATTCGTAATAATAATTGTAACGCTGTCGTTTGTATCGTAAGACAAAACGAAAAACACCGCGTCGCGTTAAATCATATTACATATGAAGTACAAACGATAGCAATATTAATCGAGTATTGGGTGGGCGGGTCTTTTGATTGTATTCGCCGTCGTGAACACATCTCTAATTATTCGAAAAGCACCTGCGCGGCGAACGAGAATTAATTTATTTTCTTCGTTTGAATATCAACGTTTGATACGATAATAGTATTAAAAACGGCGTTTTCGAACGCGAAAACACTGAATTTAACCACCGTGACTATAACACACCGTAATGCCGTAGTGAAAAATAACGGATGATATTATTTTCAACGGTTTGAAATCATATAATATAATAATATAAGTCACGACCGAAAAACGCATTTGGGCGACGATCGTCGACCGATTTGGTTTCAATGACGTTCGGGCTCGTTGTTAAAATATATACGATGCCTAGTAATATTTATTGTCGAAAAAGACCTACGTCTACAACAGCCGTCTATTCGTTTGCTATTTGCCACGACGTGTCGAATCGTCTCGTGAACCCGTCCTGTCGGGAATCGGTTTTTTATCCGGCAATCCGGTATATGGGTTCGCAACGATGCGGGGTGATAGGAGGTGTTCGAAACGAATAGAATACGTCGCCTTACGGATATATCTCTATGCGCACACACACAATGTACCTATATATACTGTGTTTATTACCTCTAATTCCGCTGCGCCTTTCTCCGCCGCTACACGTATAGATTTCAAAGTAACGAAATCCGCAAAATTCAACCAATGAACCCTCACGATTCCGAGACATCTATGAGTGACTTGATAGTGGACTTGTTCCAATAGGATATGGAACAAAATAAATAAGTTTATAGCGAGTGCATTTTATTCCTACTACTTATACATGGGTCCAGTGGTGTTTGCACAAGTACAATGGAGTGATTTCAGAATTGACATTTTTGTTTTTTTTTTTTTTTGTATGACAAGTACATGTAAATTTATTAAACTATATTAGACAAAAGTGATATCTTATATTATAGTACTGTGATCATTGAGAAATAAAATATTTATTACATTTATATTTTTTTTAATCAATATATTTAGTTAAAAATAAATTAAATTTGTTAAAATTTAATTATAGTATTTTTTTGTATAAAGTACAAACAAATTGAAAATTATTCATAATGAAAATTAAAACTACCTCATAAACATTAATATAATATATAAATCGTTTTTCTAAGTAAAATGTTGATGAATATTTACAATATAATATTATATTAAATTATATTCTACAATTGAGAAAAATGCTGATTCGAAATTAATTAATATTTTCAACTTTTATTACGGCAGCACGTCGTCATCGTAAACGGTAGCGGTATTCGTTATTCAAAAGTATACCTTGCCCTTTTCTACCAAATTATATTATACGAACCACATTTGCGACAAAACAATTTCTTTATTATTATAAAATATTTAACAGTAAGTTAATTTAAAATATTTAAAAATATTAAAAAATATTATATATCTTGTAAAAATAAATATAAAAACATTTTTGTAGCAATAATAACAGAAAAAAATCTGAAGTGCTTGACAACATTTTGTTTTATATTCCAGAAACGATTTTGTAATAAAAAAAAAAAAAAAATTTGAGCGTATTGGATGAAAATAGTAAGGTTCCTACAACACTTTTGATAGAAACGTGTAACCACTGTCATCTACAAAACGATATCTGGGAACAATAAATTAATACGCACATATTACATCTGAGCAAATTTGTATCAATATAAACTATCAAAGTTATTGATTTCACGATGAAAACTATACGTGCATTTTATACATATCATTTTAATTATTTCTATCACGACTCGGCACAGGTCATAAATCAAATTCTCAACGACCTGCTGCAGCTGTGATAGTTTAAATTACCGTTTTTCCTTGAATAAGCCTCTAAATGACCGCGACCCATGGCTGACATGATCCGGTAGACACACAGCTTCGGCAGCAGTTTAGTCTAACCCTGATCACCTCTCTCCCCACCACGACAAATAAGTGTGCGTACCTGACCAGTGCGTTACAATAATAATGCATGACGTGTTGTATAGGCAATTATTGATATTATACAAGGTGATACATTAATCAGTGAACGGTTTGTAGTAATATTTTTTTGGGAGCATACTACTTGCGTCCGAAATTATTATCAGTAGGTGAGTTGCGTCCCGCAAAAAAAAGATTCAAAAAGGTCATAGCGTATTTGCGTCCCGGTATACCTTTTTCTATGACCTAATTGCGTCCCGAAAATATCGATATAATCGATATAAAAATGTACATTGATGATACAAATTTAATACAAATAAGAATGGTTATAATAAATTATCAGTTCAATTCAATTGCAATAATAAAAATATAAAAATTCATGTTATACATTTTGTCATAATAAATATAGTATAATATAATAAAAAATAATAAAAAAATCACATGTTATGAATTATTATATTGGTTGAAATTTAAATGAAACGTTAATTATAAAATTTAATGGTGAAATATCGTTTTTTTTTTAAACTTTCAATTTGTTTATTTAAGTAATCTAATTTTAAATGTTTTTTTTTTTCTATAATCTTTCTTTTAAGTATTAACGCTATTAATTAAGACATATGTATTAATCTGGAATGATTTTAAGATTTCGATGAATTTAAAAATATGTGGACGACTAGAGTAAAAATATGAATTAAATTTCGAGTGAAAAGCTTCACATGCATTTGTTGTTCTTTTTATACTATTTGAACATTCAGACCAAACATGAGGAGGGAATTTAGAATTTTCAGAAATATAGTTATCTAATATATAGTCTGTAAACTCTTCACAACCAATCGGAGCAATGGCCATAAGCTCAAACACAAACACATCACTCACCATTTCAGGAGGTAAAAAAGGTAATCCAAAAAAGCTCTTTAAAAATTTACCGATTTCTGTAGAAGTTCTGAAATCATTAGTTAAACCAATAGCTTGAATTTTTCGCCACCTATAAAAGATAATGGTCAAAAGCTTTGAAAAAAAAAAAAAAACAATAAAAATAAAAATTTAAAAAAAAAAAAAAATACGTCGTAACAACGACTTGGAATTATCATTATGTATACGTGCAGTATTTTCAAAGCGTATAGGTAAACGGCCGACACGGACATTCGTAATCACCTTGTACCTGACGTACGCGGACGACTGTAACAATAATAATATTATCGTTATCGTAATGATATATTATCGTCATCGTCGACGTTGCTTTCGCGCTCGATACGACCGTGTGGAAGGGAAAAGCAACCGCCGAGGGCCGACGAGTCTAGCGTGTGCGCGTCTGGATCGCACCGGCAGTGACATCCGAATGCTCCGACACTATGCGCCACCGGTTCGTCCTGTCCATGCTGATCTTGTTGCCGGCCGTCCGGGCCGCGGTCGGCGTGAAAAACGGAGGCTCGCCACGGCCGAAAAACGGTACGGTACACGCACACGTTCATTAATATTATTATCGAGATGGGTAGTTGGAATATTTTCGAAACGATAGTGATAGATAACTACCGCTGTTGTAAGATATTACATTCTATATTTATGAGATTCTATTAGGGCATATTCGGTTGGTTTTTAATGCCTCGACGGCGGAATCGAGCGCGCGAAATCGGTCGGCGGCGGCGGCGGCAACGGAAAACTCGGCGGGCGTCGTTTAGACGGCACACCTCGGCCTAAGCGATTAATGAAAAATATAATATATATATATAATAATATAACATGTTTTATTATATTTTGTTCGTGGTAATTTTTTTTATTTAAATAAACTATAAAATTACATTTTTTTATATTGAATATAATAATAAAAACTTTAATACATACCTACATACATTTTAAAAATTCTGTGAGTCGAATTTTTTTTTTTCGAAAACCTTAAGTCTAAAACCTCCATAAGTCGAAAAAATTGCATTTAATATTATTATCATGTGTCGGGTAACGCAACTCGACATGACTATAATAAATCATCATCAATTTTTATTTTTATTTTTATTGTCGTTTATTGGGCTAAAATTACGTATTATCAATATATATATATTTTTTTTTTTTACAAGCATTTGTTGTCAAAATTATTTCGTTTGATTCTCGTGGTTATCATTTTTATAGTGTGTAAAATTACAATTTTTTTCATTCGTATACAATATATTTCATTAATCGGTATCTGTAGATAACTCATAGTGGATATTTTATTCGTGAAATTATTTGAAAAATTCCATAACGTGTTTTTCTATCGTCACATCTTATACACAGTATTTTATCTATTTTTATCGTTACACCAATTTAAGTACAATTTTAAACATACACGAAATGTTTCGACTTATAAAATATTTCTATACGCTGAGTTTAAGACTGGCGTTAAGTGGTGAGACATATGTCCAGGATCTCGTGTTTAAAATTAATAATCCTAATTGATGGCGAATAATTGTAAAAAATATTTTTGGATAAATAATAATCTCATAAACAATTTGTCTTTTTAGACAAATAATCTTTCTGATTGATACCGTCGTTATGACGAGATCTCAAACTTTCATAACCGGCGACGATGGCTCCAAAAATACCCCATTAATCAATACTATTCCTGAAATAATTTGTAATCGTTGTCATATTATGAAGCAGGGTCTGATTTAGGGTGGATTTATAGTTAGCTGCATGCTGAATTACAGGAGCCCCACAAATTTGATCCCCGAAGTGTTGTAATTATTTAACGATAAAATCGATAAATACAAAACAATTCGTTTTATTTTAATTTATATTTTTTATTAATAATGTTAATTATTATAATTAAAATAGTTATAATAACTATCAAAACCCAATGATTTTAAGCTTTTTTAAATTTGCCTTAATAACTTCAGTAGATTGTGAACGATCATTTTCGATATACAAGCATTTATTAACAGACAGACGGCAAGTTTTACCGAAGAAAAACTTGTCACTTGAATATAATTTAATAATTAATTTTAACAATAAAGAATAAAAACACATTTTGAGTTAAATATTTTATTTTTAAACAGTAATATTCATGTATTTATTTATACGTGTTATTATTTATACATTTATATTTTATTATATTATATTTTTTTTATACTTAATACAACTTTGAATTTTTAAATATAAATTTTGTAAATGCATATTTGTTGCATATTATATTAATGATTTCTACTTATAATAATATATATATATATATATATACATAATGACATATATTGATACTTTTTAGTGCATATAAGTCCGGGCTCTAAATTAATGTATAATAATATGATATTTTAATTTTAATTTCAATAGCCATACGCTATCAAACGTGGATCGTAACAAAATAATGAAAACTTATTAAAATATTGTCTGCCTATGAATTTTTTACGTACCAACGATTTGATGTTCCTCAAAAATTTAAGCAATTTAATGTTATTATCGTTTTAAAAATAACTATATATATAAGTTATTATATTAAGTTTCAAAAATTATTTACAGTTTTTAAAAACATAACCAATAAATTTAACAATTCCAGCGAATTTAATGTATAAAATGTATAACAATAAGAAGTAAAAATTGTATCCTAAACGTTAAAATAGTTCTTTGTATTTATCTTGATGTTACGATAAAAAACAGCAGTATGAAAGACCGTTTTCCAAAACACATAAAAATTAGATTTTGTACTTCTGTAGATAGAAAGAACTGTATACAAGTTGAAAGAATGAAATCAGAATCTAAAATTATAAGAAAACTTTATTTTCTAAATGTGATTGATTATTTTTTGAATAAAAACAAAGAAAACTTTAAGGCATTTAATTTTAATTATTACTTAAAATTATAATTAGTATAGTTAATTTAGGTCATTTACACTAATATTTAAGCGATTTATATTTTTAGATTCTGAACGGAGTGATGAATGTATTGATTTTACAATGATGTATGTTTTTTTTTTTATATATATATATAACACGACTCCTTATGATATTAGGTACTTGCCCAATTAAATTTTTAATAGTTATTTATTTAACTAAAACTAAATAAGTAACGTTCTAGTAGGTAGATACTAAATAAATAATAATTATTAATGTTATTTAATAAACAAAAACCACATACCTAAATCTTACCCTGCTAAATAAAGAGTCCTTAGACCTTGAAAACACGTGTGGTTGGCGAGTGTGTGGGTTCACTTTAAACGGACATCAAAGGACTCAATCAAATATTAATTCCTCACAAGACCCCGGGAAAATGGACTAATATAGTACTAACATGATCAATTTCAATTTTCCCAAAATTATCAAACATTGTTTATATGTCCAAATACTTACTATTTTGTATTATTTCATCTATACTTTTATTATTATTCGTATTTTGAATGTTTCAGACGACGATTCATTTAACAACAGTCTAGAAGATGTGGACCTCAGTTGTGACGGAGGTAAATGCGATTCAGACGGACAAGACGTCTCGACATCGGGTTGGACTACCACCAAGAAACGTACGTAAGCTACCCCGCTCCCACTGTCTCAGCGAATAATAATGTTTTCTAAAAAAAACTGTTGGCTAAAAACCATTTTCTTAATTTTTCCATGATTTTCTAAGAAGATTTGAAAGTCTATGTCATTTTTTGGGTAAAACTCATTAGTTTGAAAACATTTTAAAGAAACTATGTAGGACCTATAAGTCAATCAACTTACAAAGGTACAAAAGAACTATTAAAATAATGATTTTGCAACTTCGTTTTCCACTTACTCAAACTGCGTAAATCTGTCGAGGTTTCTAATGTTTTTAAGAAATATTACGTAGAATCAATAAAGTACATTTTTACTGATTTATTTTTAAAACCATACGCAATCTTTATTTCGTAATTTTGTATAATAAATAAAATATACTCGATGAAAAGTATAAATTTAAGTTTCAGTATTTTGAAGTTAAATAATTAAACAAGCCTCTATTGTTAAATAAACTTTGAAAATTAAATGAATTGAATTCAAAATATTTTAAAAATATGAAATTTACAAAATCAGGAATACAAACATATGCCAAGTATTTCTAAAGGATGACCATACAATTATATTTTTACTATTAATTTTATGTTTGAAACACTTAATTACAAAATAAATAAAATTTTTGTTAAATACAATATAATATAGTATTAAAGTGGTTTCAATTAGTTAGTAAGTTGTCTACGCTAATTAATTATTAGGAAGACAATTTTGTCCACATTTCTTATTTTAAACTTTTAAAGTATTATGATTGTTTCATAAGCACATAGCATCTTGCAAGTTTAATCATACAAATATTTTCTATGCGTTAAAACTAGATATGGGAATTTTACCGTAAATTTTTTTTTTAGTAAATTTGCCGCTAAATTGTATGTAAATTTACGTAAAATAATGTAAATTTTTAATACTGAATAATATTTTTGAAAATTAAATTTAATACGAACTCAATAACATTTTTATTACGAAGCTAACCAATATACCTACCACCCGTCCACCCGTCTTGGTTTTACCAATATTTTAATAATATCGACGTATCTATATCGTTAACATTGTAGGCTGTACGCTGTAGCACGATACAAGTATAACTAGTTATATTTATATTATGCATTGTAGATTACATGAAAGTCATTATACATTGTTGTGCACATGCAAACAAGTGAAATGAGAGGTCGATCAATTTTAAAACGATAAAAAATATTTACCAGGTAAAAAAAATATCGGTAAAATTTACGTCAATTTACCTTACCCGTAAAATTTACCAAGTAAATTTACTGAGCTCCCATCTCTAGTTAAAACCCATTCGTTCGACAATCAACCAACGCATGTAATTTTTTAATTGTTCTCTCTAGATTTTTTTTTTGATATTTATATTACATGCACTTATTGTGTAGGTTTATAAAATCCAGAGCAAAGACATCTTACCCACTCTATTATTTACAAGCTCATAAATATTCTATGAGTTTGAAAAAGTTGTATTTTTATCAGCATGATATACGTACCTATATAGTTAGATTTTACAAGTCCACTAAATTCACGACCTTCGTGACTTTCGACGATTTTTTGTTTTGACGGTTGTCTTCACCTTTTGATCTATCATGACCAAATGATCCCCGCCACCATCCATCGCGCCAACCTCATATCACGTATTTCACTTATTTCACACACTTTTTTTCTTTCAAAAATTTCCACCGATATATCTATCTTTTAGTGTTCAATGGTACGTAGTTTTCAGTAGAAAGAAAACGTAAATCTGGTACCTTACTTCTTCGCTATCGTTAACCTTTTTCTCTTAAATGTATATTTTTTTACTATTCATTTTATTTTACTTTCGATTTCCTTTATGTGTGCATACAGGAAATGCTTTTCGATTCGACTTATGAAGTTTTATATGGACTATTATTCATCTGGGCTATGGAGTTAAATATTAAATTTTATAAATCTCACCAATAGGTTTCTATACTCGTTATGTTGTTATTAATTATTTATAAATAACAATTATTATTTTTATACAAGCATTTAAATACTACTAGGGGTATATATTATAATATTATATATAATATTGGGGGTAATAATATAACGGTTCAAAAAATATTTGTCTATATAAACTAAATTTACGTTTTTTTTCAAACTACAAAAACTTAAACCATTTAAAAAAAGAAAACTAATCATCATATTATAAATGTAAGTACTTATAAGTTTCAATTGCTATACAATTTTAACACATCAAATATACATTTTCATATTATTTAAAAAGAATAATTTCAACTAAAATCATAAATTATAATGGGATTTCGATATTCTTTATTGAATAGGTTTTCCCATTCATGTAGTATAATATTATATTTGTTCATGTCTCGTTTGAATTTAATTTGATATTTTATTTAAATAATAAGCATACCTTAAGTAAGGAATCCGTAAATTTTAATTGGCTCGTTTCACCTTACACATTAGACATACCGAATATAATTTGTAAACACACGTTCAAACCACGCTCTTACTGAGTTGAAAAAAAAACGATACATTATAATTAATTTTTAACTAGTTACGTTTTATTGAATAATAACTAAATATTTAATCAAGTTAACTGGGCTTCATTATTTTATCATTTGCTCAAAATTAAATTATAAATAATAATACATAAGAATTACTTATTTATTGTCATGCCCTTGTAATAAATTAATAAAAAATGTAATTAAATTTTGTGTTTTCTATGATTTAATAGACTTGGAGTGTGTAAAACATAAAAAATAAGAAACAAATGTTTTTCACAACAATAATACGATTCTATTCTACGGGTTTTTCTTTCCCAGAAACTCATTATTGAGATACCTCAAAAACCTCATAAAAAAGCGCTCTATATTTTAAATTTATACTAGAGATTATATTATAAACACATTTAAATGTTAATTTTAAAATTTAAAAAATATAAGATGTATTGATTATACAATGAAGCAACTAAGTAGACGCTCTTAATATTTATTGCCAACTTAATTATGTTTCATTAATCTACGTATCAGATTATATCTACTTGGTCCGAAAATTGCTCTGGCCTACACAATACAACCAAAAACTATACTTAACTACAACTTACTAAGGTATAGCTAGTTATATAATATTATAAAAATTAATAATTATTGATTAAATGTCAAATGTATTGTTAATTGTACAATTGAATGGTAGTTAATATTATGATACATTGTATAATAATTTTATCAGATGTTTTAAATACCTATTGTACATATTTATTGACCTATGTACAATTAATTATTTTGTTGTAATGAATATTTTCCCAATATCCAAATATTTTTGTTAATTTAAAATTGTAGGCTTAAATATAATATGTCACAGACTGATCTGGTAATAGATTTACACGTTTAATATAATAATTTTATAAACGGAATTTGAATCTTCGAACATTTAAATTATTGTATTAAATAGAAACATTAAAATTACCTACATATAAATTATTTTGATATATTTACACATGTAAATTTAGTATTGCTAATAAAAATATTGTTTATTTCTTACTCTTCGTAACGGTTTGAATGATAGGATAGATCAATCTAGTAACAACAACAAACACCAAATACCACAAAACAACCTTCAAAACATATGCCACTGATTATGATTGATCGGTTTCATATATTAAACTTTTAAATCGTGTATTTTAAAAATTAAAATTTTGAGGTTTCTATATTGAACTGCCAATAAAAATAACATATTCAATCAAATATTTCATATATGATAAGTTATGAACAAATTTCTTTTAATTTATGTTTAAATAATTTATTTATAATCGTATTAAGTGTGAGTGATCAAATGGTAAATTATTTACTAAATTATATCACAATTAGACATAAATTTCAAAAACTAGAAATTAAGTAAAAATAAAAATATATATTTAGAATAAAATGATAACTATGATATAGCTTAATTGATACATATTTTAAATTCTGAATGAGTGATAAATATATTGATTCTACAATGATGTGTGTTTTTTTTTGTGTGTCTGTGTACAGCATAACTAGTTGAAATAATGCTTCAATTTCAAACTTCGGGGGTGATTTCCAATGGCAAAGTGAATATCTTTAGTGCATTATAGAAGTCAAAAGTAAACATTTTTCAACAGTTTTCAAAAAAATCGAGAAAAACAAAAAAAAGTGACGGAAAAACGGGAATTTTTACGCAAAACCAGTTTTCGACCCCATTGATTTTTTTATATGGTTATAACTACGTCATAAATTTCACTGAGTCTTGTAGAATTTTGTTGTATTCCAAGAAACTACTGAAAGCTTACAAACATTTCTTCAGAAGTATCGTCGGTTTCCAACTAATATATAAACGGTATAAAACTTTTGGATCACTTTTACTGGCTTTAAAAATCAATATCTGTAAAAATACACATCATTTTAAAAACAATTGATTTCTGACTACTGTTCAGAATATTATATTAGTAAATTCTACTTTCATTGGACTCATAAAATAAGCTTATAAGATAGTTTCATTTATCTTTTATTCTGTATTTCCAGTTAATTATTTATAACAAATTATTTATTTAAATGAAATTTTATGGAAACAAAATATTTTAATAAGTACTTTAAAAAATCTAAACTGATGATATTGAAAAAAAACTGTTTTAAACATTTTATTTAAATTATTATCATGTATAAGTAATAATTAAAATAACCTTTAAATCATATTTTATATTCTCAGTATAATTTTAATTGAAATATTCTTCAAAAGTTGTAAACATTAAAAGGGTTCTTGAAATTTAAGTCGTATTAAACAACGATAAATAAAAAATTATATATTACAAACTCATAATAGATATTATTTGATTTCATTTTTAAAAAAAAAATCACTATGCATTTAAATAAAACTCACTGTCGTATACAAATAGGTTATTTTGGTATTAATAGAATAATTTATTTACTTTACATAATATCGAATAAAAATAAATACGTAAAAATGAACACTATATTTCTCGTGAATTTACAGTTAAAAATATAACTATAAAGTATAAACTCAGTCTAAGCAGCTTTTATTTTAAAATATTTTAAACACCTTAAGTATTTTTTTTTTATCTATTTAATAAATAATTACAAGTTTAAACGTACCTACTCAAAGCGTTAACATCGCTTTTTATTCTTGACATCTTAAACACTTGCGTAACAAATAAAAATAACAATAATAGCAATATTATAAAATATTATTCACTCATCAGTAAAAAAACCCGAATCAATGGTAAAGTATTATTTTTTATTTCAATTATTCTTTTTTATATTATTTTATAGTTAAGATGTATTAGTTTATAACAATATAATACTGTTAACAATATATATATATATATATATTTTTAAACAATTAATTTAAAATATACCACAAAATATGAAAATGTTTCTATTGAATTACCTTCAATTTTTCCATCTTTTTAAATTGTAAAGAATATTCAAAAATAAGCAATCTAAAACTCTTTCTAATAAAATAATTTGGGACACAGCATTTACAATTTTTTCTAATTACCATTCTGTTATTAAATATACTACTTTTAAAACTAAATTACATTAGTTTTAAAAAATTACCAAAATCTATTATTTTTTTATTTTTTAATTAGAGATTTTTTAAATAAGGGTTTTTTTAAAAAAAAGATTTATATATAGGTAGAGTACATAATATGTGGTAAAATAAGATAAGTGATTACATTCCTTTATTTAAATTAAAAAAAAACTTGATGGGTTGGGAAAGGAACCTTTGTTCATTAACGAGACTTCAGCTTGAAATTAATGTTAATTTATAATTAAATGAAATAAATCCCAAAATTATTTAATCGTAAAATATAATATAGCTGAACGACAAATCTATCTTTAATTATTTTTTATGTACTGATTGATATATTAAATTTATGACTAATAATTAATTTAAAGTTTAAATCATATTATATATTATATATATTATGTATGTACTATTTAGATTAATATTAGATTATTTCAGCAAATATTTTTCAATTGAACAATAAATCGTGTCCCGGATTTGAATTACCACCAGTTTTTCCTCGTCAACATTGTGAATCTGATAGAGACTGCTGGCCAAGAATATGTTGTGGATATGGTGGTGGACTCAATGGTCAAAAATATTGTCGGATTCCTTTGCCAAGCTGGCGAAATGATTTATTGAAAACCATTACGAAAAGTAAGAACATAGTAAATAATATGAGTAATACCTACATTTACACAATTTAAAAACTGATAATTAAGTCAAGTTAATGTAATAATTATACATTTATACTTGATAAAACGTTTGATTGTATGTTAAATAATAAATTCAGAACAATCTTAAACTTACACAGATAATTTCTCTTAAACGACTATTTATTTACATTACAGCCCAATTATAAAATAAACATATATTATCGACATATTTTTTAATAAGTATTTTTGATTAGTTTTAGTACCTACTCGACTAATACTGCCTGCAGCTCAACCGCAATAAAAGGGATATGAGAAAAGCACTGTTTATCTTACTGCACTTTAACATTACACCAATCAAAAATGTCAAGTGTTATATTATACTTCTTAAATTTCAAAATACATTATTCATTTTAACTTGTTGTTATAAAATAAATTAAATTTATTACAAAAATAAATTGTATTTTTACATACATTTTTGTAAAATATACCTTAACAACGTTGAAAGATATTAAATATCTTGATATATCACCAATGCAGTATCTTAAATAATTACATTTTTAAGTATGTGATTTATTATTTCTAATAATTTCAAAAAGTATATTATCCACTTAGTAGGGAATTTAAAAAAATAAAAGCCCCATTAATGTACGATATGGATATATACAACTTTTCATAATAATTATAGTGCATTTTTAACCTAACTTGAACTTCTCAAAAAAGAAATATTTTCCATGAAATATTTACACAATATTATGTATGCTTCTGCAATAGTAATGAAACCGAATTTTATTTTAAAATCATAATTAAAAAAATATTGAATTTTCTTGGTAAAATACTTGAAATTTCTCGGCTATATCAATAAGAATAAAAACTAAGAAATAAGTGCTTACAATAATTTAGTTGGTATTGTAATATTCTCTCATGCTGTGTAATACCTGTTATAAATTGAGTGCTACTTTAGACCGTTAGAACTTTGATACTAATTACATTTCTATATAAAACGATAACTGAGTAACGGCATTTACCCACTATTAAATCCAACTTAAATTAAATAAACCTCTATTTCCATTTTCAACTTTGACATAGAGTTTACCATGAATCCATATTTTCAAAAAGCACTGAATCTAAATATACGTAAATGATATTTAAGAAACATCAAAGACATTATTATAAATTATTATTTATTACAATAGAAAGAAAAACTTATATTTTAACCAATTAAATTTTAAACATTGAACAGATACCTACAATAATTTCTAATGTTCTCATTATACGATTTAGGTATAATATATTTCTCATAACCATAATATTACTAAATAATAATCATACATTTTACAAAAAAAATTTTGTATTTATTAGATTATAGAATATTATTTTTTTTTTTATTAAGATAATATGTTTACCTAATTTAAGTAATCACAATGAAAATAAATATAATTAGCTAATAGTTGGTTATTTGTTTACGCTTACGAGTTTTTAAAGTATAATATTTATATTTTAAGTAAAATATACATACAATATATATTTTAGTTGATAAAATCAAAACCTTTTTTAAAATATAAATTAAGTATAAATTGTATTACAAAAGTTTTTATACTTTAGAACTTTTGATAATTATTGTTAATTTTTTTTTTTTTTTTGTTTATTTCAATATCAACGCACTTTCTTATTAGTCATATATTCCATACATTTTTCAAACCATTTGTTTTAAATTAAGAGATATAAATAGGTATGAATTGTCCTCTTATTGAAAAAATAACGTTAATTCACCAATATATAAGAAGTATAAATAATATTACTTTATGAAATTTAATTCATTTAATTAATAAACATAAATTCAAAGTGATCGAATTTTCTTTTCTGGTTCCTTTTGTACCAGTATTCAATTTGATTTTTCAGTCAAAGTACAAAGTAACTATTTATAGTTGAAAGATAATTTTCAATCCAATACATTATAAAGAATATATAATAACTGAAAAATTTTAATATTATTTATAATTTTTCGAATTAAATCAAACAAAAACAATATATATAAATTTCTAAATAACAAAAAAACTTGCATTTAACGTACATACATATTATATATACATCCGTTAGTTCTATTTCGACCTCAATAATTTTATGCTCTTTATTTTCATTGCAATCGTATGAAATACTAAAAAAGGATTATTTATAGCTTAACAAGCGTTACAACAGCACCTTCTAAAAAAATAATAATACGTCAATTCAAACTTACTAAAAAATATTCAAGCCAAACCAGGAATTATAGAGACATTTTTTCTTAAAATGTTATTGAAACACTCTTAAACTCTCTTCCACTTCGACCTATCTTCGAGTCTTGACGCACGTTATTTAACTTAAACATAATAATATAAGCTACCTATATAATGATCTAAATACGGTTCTAAAAATGCAATAGAAAAAATAAAAACAGTTTTAACGACTTTTGGCCGTGAAGTCAGCCACCGCCGAAACGTGACTTAAAAATGTTCGTTCGTAGAAGGATGTAAATCGGACGCAGTAGTCAAAATCGTGCGGTCGTAACTTTTTTAACCACCTATAATAACGAAGTTAGTCAATACTCATTGCACACTAAAACTAAACAATAATTGACTCTACGCATGTTTTATTTTTATTCGTATGAAAACTTCAATTAAATTATTTACACAACGTTGTCATTTATTTTTACTGCAATATCACCAATAAATATTGGATTGTGAAAATATACTATATATTTACATATTACATTATAATATATTTTATTTATTTTGAGAATACTATATAATATTGTTTTTCTTGACACTTTAAAAATTCGAAAATACTTTCAATTTTTATCTATTAAATACACTAAACTCACTTTTCCACCAGAAAGGTATATATTATACACAATAAGATAACGGATTCTACGAAACATATATATGTATATATATATTATATTAAGTTATAATATTTATTATTAAATTTTCTTGAAAAGATAATAATTATTTGACAGTCATCGTCATGCGAAAGTGAACCTATAATATTTATAACCTACTAATGATTATACCTACTAACTACATCAATTTAAATTTTGGCGCGTATTCTCGGATAATGTAGACAAAGTGACGTAGCATACACGCACAGAACGAAGATAAGAACATACCAGTGTATTTAGCCATGGTTTTCGGTGTTGAATATCTTAAAAAAAAATTTTACCTACAAAATTTGGTTTTAATAAAGCAACAACTTATTTACACATAGCTGTTAATCGGTTTTATTACATAATAATTGATTTTATATGACATTTTCTACCAGCAAGGTATACAAAATATTAATCTATTTTCTATATGTTATGATCTTAAGTATATGCAAAAATATTCATAAATACTTTTTATTCATCTTGCGGCGTTCGTAAAATAATCATTATTATAAAAAATATGACCATACTGTCAATAACATACATTTTCGTATGACAAAAATTATAGAAAACATAATTTAGCGAAAACGAAAGAAAACATTTAATAAATTAATATATTCTTTAAAAAATTTTATATTTTAAAATCACACACAATTAAAATACATACATACAATATACATATGCAAAATCGAATAACTGGTCTTTATCGTTTTGTTGCATTAAGGTGGATCTTTGGTTGAATTTATTAGGTGACTGGCGTTATCCCAAGTTACTCGCACCCCTATTATTTAGCTCAAATCCAAATCTACTTTTCCCTTTCATTTTTAAGCTGCTGCATGAATAGGAATCGGGTGAGCATTACTTTCTCGACACATGTCACCCGAGTTTACCTATGCTGTTGCAACGTGAATAGTATAGTCATAGGTATAGACATTAAGTCATGATTAATTAAGCATAGGTACTCATTGCCCAAAAGATAATGTATTTTAGTTTAAGCTATGCTTCTATTCAAACTGTGATTTTTGAAATTTTCAAATATATATCATAAGGATTATATTATTTCCAAATACTCAGATTTCAATTTATGATTAAATCTGTTTTTCAAATAGAAAGCTTGTGAAATGTTTGAAAATTTTGATAATTAGTCGAAATTTAAAACAGTAGTTTTTAAAATATTTTACTGTGAGTACTTAAATAAGAATAACATAGTGTTATAAATGTATAAACAAGTAGGTAGTGGTTTAGAACTTAAAAACATATTATTTGAACTCTAACTTTAACGTATATGATTTAACTTAGGTAAAAATATTAAATAGATTAGGTTAAATTAAATTCAATGGTTAATCAAATTTATTTGTATTTTTATTTTTTTATAATCATTATCTGTGATAGAAATCTTCCAAATCATATTTATAAATCTTTAGTGCAACTAGTCGCAACTAGATCAAACTACTATTTCAGTACTTCATCATTTTTAACGAAACTATCATTTAGTGTACTGAAAATATCCAAAGGTCAAATTTTCAACGATCGCATAAAATATACGAAAGTACACTTCGTCCGGTTTTCAAAGGGAAACTCACCATGTCATTGAGTATCGATTGTATCCGATAGTGCATATTATTGTTATTCTTTTTCGTTATTAAAATTTTTTTTTGAGATCACGAGGTACGAAATACAGGTCACGAGTCACTGCTTCAGAATCAACAGTCACAAAACTATTACGATGATCGTTTTCACAGGCCTCAGGTCCAGCCGGCCGCAGTACCTTCAGTGCAGCCCACCACCGCCCAAGCGCTACGATCTGTTTCCGCGGAAGTGCCGAACCACCGTGGACTGTCTGCCCGAACTTTGCTGTCCGGAAACCGGAAGAAACGTCTGCCGGCCACCCAAGAAACTAATACGACCAATCAGGGTCCAGTTGTCCATCGGATAGGCGGCCTGGGCGTTCGTTTTTATCAACAGAACTGGGCTCGTTGTCTGTTCAAATGTATCGCCGATCGAAATGTTGTCCAGAAAACATTTTCAAAACTTTTTCGATAACCATAATATTACTTTTACCCGCGAAATAACATCGTTATTTTGTGTTATAGTGTAGTCATAACTATCTAGTCATTACTCATTTGTGAATAATTATTGTCAATCGCAGAATCCATCCGAACACCTGAACAAAAGGATTACGCATAACGACCAAATACACACCTATGTTTAATTATTATTTGATATTCGTATTGATGATCATTTTTGTTATTATTTATTATTTTTATTAAATCATTATAATATTATTATTTTATTATTTTTATAATTACTATTGTTAATATTATTTCTATTACATTGTGTACCACGGTACATCAACTACTTGAATACTTTATCTAAACGAATCATCCTCGTCCACGTCTACATCAAATCCATACTATACACGACGTTTGGATAGTACATATAGCTACGTATAACTAATACAACAGCACCAATGACGAATTATTATTTTCCGGAAATAGGAAGCATACAAAGTCCCGGGAAAAATCCAAAGTTAATAATATTATTGTTTCGTTAAGACACTTTCACTAATGCCAAACCTAAACAAACCCATTTAGCTCTCAATGCGTTTTAGATATATCTAGGACAAATAAGACGACTATAATAATAGTTATACAGTTAAATCCACTGGTCTCGACAATCACCCCTATACCACCGGCCGTCGACTACGTGTCATGACCAATTAACGATTTTGTGGAGACAATTAAAACATAGTAATTTTGTGTTTGAAACGATAGCCGGATAAAACCGTAGATGCAATTGTCTATGTGTGGTCACAATCCGAAAAGTCGCTTTTGACAATAATAATATTTAATATTAGTGGTAAGCCTCTGCAGTTAATCGAATTTGAATGTTTAGCAAACAAATTACTGCGTGTTATTTAATTTATTATTAACTGTGTAAACATTGTAAACACCGTAAACAATAAATTATTTTATTATTCTTTAATCGATTATCGGTGTATAGTTGGCTTGCAAACAATAACCTACTCCATATTTAATTAAATGACACCGCTGGATACCTGTTTTGTCCATTGTTCGTCATAATTGAACCCCAAATGACTGTGATGAATAAAATGTGACGTAAGTACCTACAATGAGGACGAAGTAAGGCCCCACTGGACTACATTTATAGTGTAGTTATTGCACACATAACACAATATATATACATACATTTAATTTTGTATTTGTGAATTACAAGAGAATTTGTCACTTTAAAATCAGTTTATTGTCCCGCAGTTAATTTTTGATCGCTATTTTTTAAACATATCGATTGATTAACTATTATAATATAATCTTGTAAGAAAATAATTTCGTGTATACCAAACCTACCTACTAATGAATACAACTAGATTGTGCTTCGTAGAAAGTATGAAATAAAACATTATTTTCATCGCCGTTTAGAACAAAAATATATACTTACACTAGGTATCTACATCAACGGTAGAAAGGCCAAGTGATGTAACTCACACAGTGGTGGTTTTGAGGGTGAGGCGAGTGAGGCGGTGCCTCACCTAAAATTTTGTAATAAATAATACTCTAAAAGTATAATTCATAGCTCACCATTAGCCACACCATAGCACACATCTCACCAACAATTTTTGACGTATTTATGGTTTTTTTTGAAAAAATAATCTTGTTTACGAAGTTTAATTATATGAATTATCATTTATTTTACTATTGTATAATATTATTCCGTGTTTATTACCAAAAATAGTGATAAACCGATAAGAAATGTACAAAATAATTATTACGTCGCCTCTGAATTGTTACTTGTGTACATGAATTACACATTCACACACGTAAGTACGCGAATGCACGCGACTGTTAAATAAGCAAAATTGCGCATGCGCAATGATCATCGTGAGGCTCGTTTTTCATCGCCTCTGAATACTAAAAAAATAGAGTAGGTAATAGGGTCAGCCCGCAGCTGTAATTGCAGCACGATAAACAACAACACATAGATATAGATAATCATAAACTGTTCCTATTGTCACAGAGCCTAATGAAACCGATTTCAATGTAAATTTAATTTTTGTTATGAAGGGAGGGGAAGTAATACATTCGTTGCCTCACTAAAAAAATACATCCAAAACCGCCACTGAACTCACGTCATAACGAAATAACAATATTACTTATACTCAGTATACAGAAAGTTCCAAATTTCATGTGACTGCAGATTTTAGCATAACATGCTTAAATTAAAAATAATGTCCTATGTGAAAACCTTTTTAAATCACATGGTTAATATTATTTTATTATTTTATCATATTTATATAATATGTTAAATTTTTTTTTGTATTCGGAAAGGGGAAGTTTGAGAGGTAACTTATTTAAGTTACCTATTCATAACATTAAGATATGATCAATCCAATATTATATCCAATATTTTAATATAAAAATCTATGGTATCTCCATTTTCCATCTCAAGAGTTTATTTTTATATCATCCACATGAACATGATCATAAAAAAAGAATCTCAGTGAAGCTAAACTATAACCAATCTTTTGAAAAATATTACCATAAATTTAAAAATGGCGAGAATCGGGGAATATAAATGTCTGAATTGTTTTAATAATTTATGGTGGGGGTAAACCGTTCTAGTTATCGAATTTTTATCTAAACCTGTGTAGACCAACATGAATCGGTATCATAATAAACAGTATGGTATTGCAAACCGTTAAGTGCTGGCGAATTTCTTGAATGTTTACCTAAAAGAATTTTAATTTTTATATTCACGTCTATATGAAATTTTTTTCCTTCAATAAGTAAAAAACGTAAAATAAACAAGATACATATGCAGTTTCATACATACAAACAAAATGTTAAGTTTTATATTATTATAAATATTATAGCTAGAGATTTTAATTTAATTATAACAACATCAAAATCCTAATCATGACATCAAACATAATTAGTAAGTATTTTAAAAATGTCCAATTGCATCTGTAAAAAAATGTCATAATACATTTTGTAATATATAAATATCACAGTGTTATATTCTAATAAATGTATAAAGTAGATTTCCAATTATAGGCGTACTTAGAAAATGTGAAACCAAATGCAAGTAACCAAATTAGTATAAATGTCACTATTATTAAATGATAAGAAGATGATGACTTAGCAATTGCCTAAATTAATATGAGTATTATCTAAAGTCATCCAATTATAACAAAATGATGAAATAGCGATTGACCAAATTAAAATAAATACAAAAATCATTATATTATAAAAAAACAACTATACAAACTAAATACAAATCATACAATTACGCAATAAACATGAGGGTCACATAAGCAACCTGACAGCACCAGATGACCTGATTTTGTGGAAAAAAGTGTATAAAAACCACAACACCCACACAGCATCCGAGCAGTGTAGTAAAAAAATTGTAGTATAGCAATGTAGTTGTAGTGCAATGTAAAAGAACATAATATACAAGAGCGTAAAAGTGTAATGTAAAAGAGGTCAGTGTAAAACCTCACCAACATGATACCTATGTCTATGTTGCCGGTGATAAAGACAGTTTCTTGGTAACACAGAGACCATTGATGGGGCCGCCTGCGACTCTGGCTGGCTTGACCAAGTCGTCTCCTCTCATCAGTGCACGAGCACCTTCCAAAGAGACAAGTGCACGATCACCTCTAGAACACACCAGTGCACGATCATCATTCGACTAGACAAGTGCAGGAGCACATCACAGATAGCCAACACCTACTCAAAAGATCGGGCGAGGGACAACTGTGCCGTTTCATTTTTTAAACGAAATTTAATCGGTGTTCAGTAATTTATTTTTTCGAGTATTTAAAATAATGATTCATTTGGTTTTGTAAAAAATTCCAAACCGGTATTTCGGTATGAATAGGGTAGTTCGACAAATTACCTCTCACACATATACGCCACAGTGCTTGAAGAATAGTGATAAGTTAGTTAATATGAAGAAACCGTGTAATACAGTCATAGATAAGCACCATTTCATTCAATGTTTTTGATGACTACACGAAGAGTAACACTAAAATAAAAGATTATCCTCCAAAACAAATCTAAACCATTTATTCCCAAAGAAACATCGTGTAAATTACGAGTTGAAACCATTCGACTCAGTCGGCCCATTCCGCCCGGTCGGCCCCATTCGGCTCAGTCTTTTACCTAACATTGTATCGATAAATGTATCATCTATCTCTGTGTCAACATTTTATAATTTTAAATGAATTTAATTTTAATTCACTTTGACATTATATTCCTCTAATCGTTGAATAGAATTTCCTTACATACCTCTTTCCACCCCGGTCATCCAGCATCCAATACATCAAGTCGCATCAAATACAATTTCACATTTCGAGTCATTCGAAAGGTTAGTAATAATTCATACAATGGATATTTTCCGTCCTTTGATTTTTTTAAAAAGAAAAAACTCTCTTACCCAAATATTAAAGCAATATTAGATGTGAACAGTGTTTAAACAAATTAGTAGTAAATAATGAGACATTCATAAGCTCAAAGTGATAGCTTTTGTATGAATAATTTCATAAAATATAGACTTTAAGAAGTTATAAATTTTATAATTTTATTTACACAAACCAACAAAAAACATAAATGCAAATATTTATTGATTAAATTGTTGGATTCTATGGAGTGATTGCCCATGAATCAGGAATTAAGTAAAATAATGTTAAATATATTAACACATCTAAATACTTAGGTGTATAAATTTGCTGAAAATAAAAATGTATCGTCAAACTTTAAAATAAGAATAAAAAAGGTATAATTTAATGAAAACAATTATGTCATATTTATTTTGAAGTCTTAGGCCGGTACAAATGTACAACTACTTTTAGTCTAATTAAACATTTTGCTTTATTCTAATTAATTACACACATTTCATTCATTTCAATAAACTTTTGTCTTAAACTGATTGAAAAAATGGACCATATCCAATCACAGAATTAATTTATATCAATGGACTAAATAAAAATTAAATACTTGAATGAAGAATACACATTTAATTGTGATGAAAACGCTTATTTGAAATTTAAAATCTTAAATCGGTACAAGTGTGTACAATAACTGAGACTACATATTTAAAACTGTTGCTTTATTCTAACTTATTAGTTACCATACATATTATACTTCAATTAACTTTTGTCTTAAACTGATTAAAGAAAATAGATCATATCCTATAACTATTTTAATTTTAATATAGTATGAAGTGTTAATAGACAGATTTTTTATACTGTTTTTGCGTGATTTTGCATACCGTTGTTTTTTTTTTTTAAAAAAAATACAACGAGGATGTCGTAGATGGACTTATTCCGTCACATCTATAAGCGTCTTATCATTTTATACATTGAGTTTAGAAATCGAAACAGTGCAAAAAAAAATGTGACATCAAAAATGTGGACAGGATTTGTTGGGCATGTGATAAAAGAAGAAGATAAGTTTTGGAATATTGAGAATATAAGAGATGAAAGATTGTATGAACAATTCCAATGAAGGAATACATCATGTCCTTACAATGAGAACAGGTGATACAAGATCTTCAAATTCCGATAAATATTTTATAATTAAGTTTATTTTGCATTTTATTTGTGAATTTGTTGTATTTATTAAGACTTCTAAGATTTTTACAGAAATTTACAAAATCATCCTTATATAACCTAACAGGTACAAATACGTAAAATGACAGAGACCAGATATTTAAAAATATTGCTTTATTCTAACTTATTAGTTACCATACATATAATATTTCAATTAAATTTTGTCTTAAACTGATTAAAGAAAATGGACCATATCCAATCACAGTTTAAAGTTAAATCAAAGGATAAAATAAAACTTAAATACTTGAATGAAGAATACACATTGAGCTGTGATGAAAAAGCAAATTTAAATTTAACATCTTAGACAGTCTTAGGCTCAATCTTTTACCTAACATTGTATCGATAAATGTATCATCTATCTCTGTGTCAACATTTTATAATTTTAAATGAATTTAATCCACTTTGACATTATATTCCTCTAATCGTTGAATAGAATTTCCTTATATACCTCTTTCCACCCCGGTCATCCAGCATCCAATACATCAAGTCGCATCAAATACAATTTCACATTTCGAGTCATTCGAAAGGTTAGTAATAATTCATACAATGGATATTTTCCGTCCTTTGATTTTTTAAAAAAGAAAAAACTCTCTTACCCAACCCCGTTGTTCATCTTACGAAGTGATGAGTAAAATATATAACATTTAAAATACCATGTCAAAATAATAATTATATACCATATTTTTAACTCGTTACAATATCAATAAATTTGAGACAATATTTTTTTAATGGAATCTACACAGGATATTCATTCCCAAACTAAAAAATAAATTTATAGTGCTTGCAACTACATAAAAGTAATGGCTACAGACAAAAATGTTCCTGAAAAATGCTAATTTTTTCAATAAAACGAGTCAAGTAACTTCCAAAAAATGTGGTGTTAGCGCTGATAGTATCAAGCGAATCTATTCAAAAGAAAATGAAAAAGAAGAAAAAGATGAAGAAGATGAAAACCCCTTTACATCATTCAAGTCGCCAAGAAATGCTTATAAATGGATAAAGTATGCTACTCATCTAGATGATTTTAACAACGAAGTCGTAAGGGGAACCGTTCATAGTTTTTACGACAATTGTCGATTTCCTACTAGCGCAAAATAATTGGCAACAATGCGTGAAAAAAACCAATTATCTGGTTCAATGTCGTCCATGAAAATCCTTTTAAAAATTTTACATTTTAAATATATGTAATGATTAGCTCACTTTCACATATCATGATTGTAAATTTCTTATTTTTATTTAATAAAATAAATAACGGTCGAGTTGTCGCACGCGCATAATTAACCCCAAATAAACATCTTAAATAACTGATGAAAGGAACGATTTGTATTATTTGGTCACGTAGAATAATATACATAGTTGTGACAGTGTAGCGCAACATGTGTGATCTGTTTCGTGTGCCGCCAGAGACAGCGGATGGTCCAGTAAGGGTCTATGTCACCGGTGATAAAGACAGTCTCTTGGTAACACAGAGACCATTGATGGGGCCGCCTGCGACTCTGGCTGGCTTGACCAAGTCGTCTCCTCTCATCAGTGCACGAGCACCTTCCAAAGAGACAAGTGCACGATCACCTCTAGAACACACCAGTGCACGATCATCATTCGACTAGACAAGTGCAGGAGCACATCACAGATAGCCAACACCTACTCAAAAGATCGGGCGAGGGACAACTGTGCCGTTTCATTTTTTAAACGAAATTTAATCGGTGTTCAGTAATTTATTTTTTCGAGTATTTAAAATAATGATTCATTTGGTTTTGTAAAAAATTCCAAACCGGTATTTCGGTATGAATAGGGTAGTTCGACAAATTACCTCTCACACATATACGCCACAGTGCTTGAAGAATAGTGATATGTTAGTTAATATGAAGAAACCGTGTAATACAGTCATGGATAAGCACCATTTCATTCAATGTTTTTGATGACTACACGAAGAGTAACACTAAAATAAAAGATTATCCTCCAAAACAAATCTAAACCATTTATTCCCAAAGAAACATCGTGTAAATTACGAGTTGAAACCATTCGACTCAGTCGGCCCATTCCGCCCGGTCGTCCCCATTCGGCTCAGTCTTTTACCTAACATTGTATCCATAAATGTATCATCTTTCTCTTAGTTTTTCTTTTATTAATATTTTATTATTTAATTTATTTTGTATTTTATTTGTGAATTCGCTGTGTTTATAAAGTCTTCTAAGGTTTTTTACAGTAGTTTACAAAATCATCATAATAGGTATACCATGATATTCGTTTATGTTTTCACTTTTAAAATTTAAACTTATTTGATAAAAGTCTTTGATAAAAATCAATGAGCAATAAAATTTCAAATCAATTTATTAAAATCAGTTATATTTATATCTCACATTACTCATTAAAATATCATTATATTTAAGATCTTATTTAGCTGGAGTTGATTAAATTATTTCTACAAATAGTTTTCTAATACGTTACTCATTGTTAATAAAATAAGCCAAAATGATTTCTAATTTTATTTTTATTAATTGTGAAGTTTTAGAACTAGTTTATTATTATTATTAAATATTTTTTAATAAAAATAAATTTCTAATCTTTCTGCCTATATTTTTTTATTTTTTTACATAATTTTAATATATATTTATATATAAAACAAATTTAGAATTTATATTATTTATATTATTTAGAATATTATATAATGTTTGGACTCCATTTTGGTGACCGTCGCGACGGGTGTCGAGTGTCCACTACTTTCGACCCCGTTCCCCCCGTCCCACCCTCGTCGCGCATGTGGTGCCCTCCGTCACTACTTATTGTGAACAATAACGCTGCGCCAACCAGTCTTGATGGTATGCGTGACGCGTGTCGTGTCTGTCGGCTTCTATCACCTCGTGAGTTTTTTGGTGTTCGACGGATTTTCAGTCCGACCGCCTTTTTTCTCCTCCACTCGTGCTTGCTGTTTGTATCGCCGTGATAGACAGCCATCCATTCGTCATTCGTGGGCCAGATCGTGACCCGTTTGTGCCACCGTGCCACGTGTGTGTTGATGATCGTTCCCTATTCGACAACGTCCGCTCCCGTGCGCCCCTTGTGCTACTTGTGTCGTATTATTTCTGCGTGGTTGTGTCGCGTGTCGGGCCACGGTGCCGTTGTCCACGTCTGTTATAGCCCGCCGAACAACGTTCATCCGCCTTTAACCACAAGGTTTCGGCACATTCCACCCGCTCCCGTGCACACGCTGGTGCTCGTTCGGGCTGCCGGCTACAGTAGTGCCTACTACTTAGTTTTCTGAAACGCCGTCCGTATATCCAGGCAGTTGGTAGCAGCAATAGAGGCCGCCGCAGCAAGCGTCAGCTGTTCAGTCCTTATCAGTTTTATCACCTCATCACCACTAGAAAAGATTATTTTTTTGTTGTTTTGTTTTGTTTTCATTAGTTAATTGTGTATGATCGACATCTTGTGTCACATACTTTTATTATTATTTGTATAAATCTTTATGTCAATATTTTGTTAGGTATGATCATACCCCACACCTCTTATACATATATTTAATTTGTTTCACAGCAATAGACGTCCGTTGTATTGTCTCTACATTTAAATTAGAGTTATTTTCTACACCCTATTTTTCCTGTCAAATATTATCTGCACATCGCAAATACAGCGCGGTCAGCTTGCGAAACCGACTCAATAGCTCCGCGACGGTGCGACAACATATTATATGTAAAATTATAGCAATATAACCATAGTAACCCAATAGTATAACTAAACAAAATTGTAATATAGTATTATGTAACTTTAAGAAAACATATTATTGCAATTATTAGAGAAATGGGAGTGAGTACCAGACGTATTATGTTGATAGTTTAATAATATAAAAATGACGTAAAAATATTTTGTAGGAATTAAAGGCAACTACAATAAAAGAAGCATTACTCAAATGGCAGGAAGAAAAAAAAGAACCACTTGCAGAAGCTGTTTATGTCGGCTTGCAATTCCAATGGCCCCCAATTGAAAAGATGGATGCGAACCTATCACTTTTAAAGAATTGCGAGTAAATCAAATTTAAATAAATAGTTATTTATTCATTTTAACGGGTTATTAATAAGCTACACCATTGGCGTGTTGTATATTTATTTTTTAATTGAAAATTAACGTACCAAATAATATAAGTGCATACTTGATATTATTAGTATTTTGTAGTTTAATTTCAAATATTTTTTAAAGATAATTTTCAATTTATTTTTTTGCTGGTTTGTATATTTTAATGTTTTTTGTAGGAAATTATCACTAAGCACAAATTGTATTGAAAAAATAAGTGGTCTTGACACTTTAAAAAACTTAAAAATATTATCATTGTCACGAAATAACATAAAAAATTTCAATGGAATAGAAAAATTGGCTGATACTTTAGAAGAATTATGGATATCTTATAATTATATAGATAAAACGAAAGGTATTATGGGCATGCATAAACTGAAAGTATTATACATGAGTAATAATGCAATTGATAGTTGGAGTGAGGTGCAAAAACTTTTAAAATTGGAAAATCTTCAAGAGCTTATATTGATTGGTAAAGATTATCTTTTAAACATTCATACTTTTTATGATTAAAATTAAATGAGATTATTATTATTATATTTAGGTAATCCTATACAAGAGTCTATGGAAGAGCAGGACTGGCGTAATGAATGCATTAAGCGACTAACGCAAATATCAATATTGGATGGAATTCCCATAATAAGAGAATAATAATCATCATCAGAATTTTTAAACAATTAAATGTCTGTTTGACAAAATATTAAATTAAATAAATTATTATATTTCATAAAAACCGCTAGTAATAATAGAATTATATATAAAAAAAAAAAATTATCAATAGTTTAAAAAATCTAATTGTCATTCACTCAAACCGATTTGAGTTGGATATCCACCACATTTTGGCACGAATTCATTATATGTTTTTTTTTTCAATAGTAAAACCTAATATTTTTTTATCATTCGCGTACATTTTAAAACACTTGTATACTATTTGTTTTTTATAATAATAAAAATTATGTTTATCATTCATCAGTATTATAATTTGTTTATGCTTGTCATAAAAACGTTTCATTATTTTTCAAATGTCACCATAATATGTGTTGAATATTTAAGTGTTGTTAAACGTGTAAAATACCAAGAAAAAGACTAGCACATCACAAAATGCCCGCTACTAAGTATTTAATTTTATTATAAGGATCGTTTTATTAGCATCTTTAATCTTAAATAGATATATTTATTGACAAAATTAGTAAATTTTCAATAATGGAGTACGATCAAAAATTTTAATTCATTAAGATTTGATACTAATTTGAATAGGTACCTATCTTATAATATAAAAATTCCATTCATTATACTCAATAGGTACTCATATTATGCCATTTTGGATAGTGACTCATTGAAAGCAAATTATAAATAGTGCAATTAGGTATAGTATACGAGATATGATTTGTATAAATCTTTTATGAAGTAAATATATTATTATAACAGTGGATGGTATTCAATTTTACGTTATACTGTTGTATATTATACTACCTATACGTAGTCCATAAGGTGTAGGTATCAACTTTGGTCATATTGCAAAATTGGTTGTTTGTAAAAAGTATTGACTTAACGAGAATCGTTTTATCATCAATACTTAATTAGACTGTCGTCTATCCGTCACACGATTAGATTATCGGTTATTATTAAAAACTAATTAATTAAATATAGTTTAATTAATGGTGTTCAAAATTATATTACTTATATCTACTCATTTAGATGGTGATTTAAAATTATAGTTGAAAATAAGTCGATCTTGTTGTAATGATGTATAATGTATATTATATTTAATTATATATAATATTTATCAAATGACATTTAAATTTAAAGATCATATTATACCTACATCATAATTATACATATTATTCAGACAACATTTATTATAATTATTATATTATATAATATATAGAATATTAAGACAATAAATTTTACATTAGATACAATTATACATACACAACATACACACACACACACACACACACACACACACACACACACACACACACACACACACACACACACGCCTAACATTAGATATAAGGAGACCAATTTTTAGTCACGATTCCACGATTCTTCCGCATTATTATTGTCTTTTGTACGGATGGTCAAAGACGAGTGTAAAAGACTACGCAGATCTTCTGGGAAGTAAAACATAGTTAAGTAGTTTTATATCTGGTTATATACGTTTGCAATAATAATTTGAAATATATGTTTGAATGTGTATCAAAAAGTTAAATAAAATTAACAAGTAGTGATTCAAAGAAAAAAGTCTTTTTACTCTAAAATATAAATCGGTCATCTCATTTCATATATCAGATGCTAACCACGGTTTCAGCAAGCAAGTCGCTATTAGGATCAGAGAGATAATATTACTAAAGTATAGTATAATAAGTAAATGATTTAAATCATCATTTATCCCCAATATTAAAGTGTCATTTCATTCATTACTTGTAATATGTATGAACAATGTACAAAAGTTGTTGAAGCAATAGAATGTTTAAGAAAAGAAGAACCGCATTACGACTAAAACTGTAGATATTTGATCAACAAAATACCTGAATATTATGATAAACTGAATTTATTTATTATTATTATCATTGATGGGTAATATATCTTGATAATTAATGACAGTTAGGTATATCTACTTTATAGAATTTGTAGTCCCCAAGCCCCTGCTGACTATATCTTCAAAGACCGGACTTTTAAAATACTGTAAGCACAACTAAAATAAAACTTTGAATTAAATCATCAAGTTTTAGTTAAGTATTAATATTGAAATTTTTATTCAATTTCAACTAAAGATAATAGGTATAATTAAGTAGGTATAGTTTTAAATATAAATAAATAAATTTTATCATAAATATCTCTAATTTTGATTAATTTCATAGGTACACGATGTTCATATTATGTATAGATATAATATAAAGCAATTATATTGTTTGAACCAGAAGATGATAAGCATTTATTAAAATTAATATGAGAACGACAATTGCTAATTATTTTGACAGTGTAAAAAAAATGTTTAGATTTTTCTACACTATTTAAGTATACATAATATATGTATTGTGGAGAATGAACTGTAATTAAAGAGTACGGAATCTTATTTTTAGAGGAAAATGGATACTGCAAGTAAAAATGTGTATACAGGGTGTTCCAAATTGCATGTGACAGCAGATTTCAGCATAATATACTATTAATAAATTGATAATTCGATACCCACTACACAGATTATCAAAGTTGTACAACAGTAGCACTTTTAGTAATATTCACTCTATGTTAACATTTTATAAATTAATACCAATATTTAGATTTTGATAGTTCCTTCAACATAAATGTAAATGACCCGTCAAAATTCATTAAAAATTAAACTGTGCACGAATCATATTTCAAAAATATAGGTTCCCATTTGAATTTTAAAAGTTATCTCTCAAACCTTCCGCTTCCCAATTAAAAAAAAAAAAAAATTAATATCAAATTAATTTAGATTTTATGATTCAAAAAAGTTTTCAAATAGACCATTTTCCCCTAATTTAAAAATAACGATTCTGAATAGAGCTTAACTTACTTTTTAGAGTTTAAAGACACTCAAAATTTAAATCATAAACCATCGTATCGATTATTTAGCGTTTAAAAGACATATAAAATAAATATTACCAATTATAATTATCAAAAAATTTAGTTTGTTTTGATAAGATCAAAGGCAATATATATTAGAATATTAATAAGTTTAAGCTTCAATTTTAATGATTGAGTAAACTAGGTATTTACATTAATTGTATGTACTATTATATATTATTATATTCATTCAGCTCATAGACAATTAATGTGTTTACAATTATTTACTTATATAGTGATATAACTACCTACTGAATAATAAAGTTATTTCTGATTTAACACTCATTCAAAATAATATATTAAATATTTTCATTAAATGGTTCAAGTAGTAATATTTATACTGACTTATTTTATCACCTTCTAGAAGAATTTTTTTTATTCGCATTAAATAATAAATATATATATACATATTATATATATTATATATTCATACCATTGTGCGATTGTCATTTACAATTAAGTTCAATCGTTTTCCATACGAATAAAACAAAATACAAAAGGGCAACGAATAAGAATTTGATACAATATCTAAGAGTGAAAACTTAAAAATGTATTATAGGCGCACGAAATTTGAAGGCAAAAGATAATATGCTTTTTGTAACTTATCACTGTACTTATTTTACAACACTGTATACCTAAAACACATTTAACATAGTATACTCATAGGTATATGCTATAAATTACATTCGCCAAAATACCTATAAAAAAGTATATAAAAAAATCAATTAACAATAAAACATTATTCATTCAAAAATATATAGGTACAGTAATTGATTTTCTAAAACAATAAAAGTATATACACAATTAGTCGAAGTGATTCATTAACACATAAAATGTATTATTATTGTCTTTATTATTAGTTATTTTAAGTAGGTAACCTTGTATTAGCCTAAAAATTGTTATACTGACATCACTAAACTTATTACGATAATCAAATCTATCGTTATATAAATTCGATAAACACTCGTAAGAATCATAAAATAATTTTTTATCCATAACTTTCCCTAGAGAAAATCAACACATGAAACGTTGAACGTTCGCTCTAAACAAATATATTCTACAAATATTTTTTGGTATTTGTATTTAAATAATTATTTTACTTAAGAAGAAATGAAAAAAATAAAATCAATAATTAAACAAAATAGATAATAGTGATATGTTATATATACTATTACCTACTAGTGTATTAAAACATTTGAGTTTGATAAGAAAATTTACTCATTATATAATTATACGAGTAATAAGATTTTAAATATTTCATGACAAAAATATTCATTATGTTGAATTTCTTTAAAAAACGTTAATTGTTATGTTATATAATTTCAATAACCTATTATTTGACATCATGAGATAAAGTAAATAACTGGTGATAGAAGGTTTAGTGCACTTAAATTAATTTTCATCGGTGAAAATTGACTACTTAATACTCCGACACATTACGGTGTGTGATAATCCCCCACAGACGGATTGTACGGTTAGCTATCAATTTACACTCGGACGAACGACAATATTAACAAATTTGAAAATACATACACTAAAATATATTATAATTTAAAACAGCAAGAATTACTATGCAAGACATCTGTCTCTGACCTAGAGTTCTCACATACAGCGAGTTACAAAGACAACAAAAAATAGGTATTCTGAAAAACAACGAAAACAAAATCAAACAAAAACAACGGTCCACAAAAAAATTAAAACTTGCGCAAGAACTAGTATTAATGAAATTAAAAAATGGTAAAGTTCTTACACAGTAGGACTTTTTTGAAAATAAATTATTGTAAATTTTTTTTCATATTTTATTTATACTTGAATAGACGTGAAGATACAATGGCAACAACATAATAATATATATATAAATAATATTATAATACTGACTCATCTAATTTATCCAGAACAGTTGGAGCTTCTTTCAACAATTAGATTTCTAACAATCATCTCCGCAAGTTCGATACTTACCGTTGCAGGTGTGAATTCATCCATCAAACGAACGGGAACAATCATCAATAAAGAAGACGTAACGACAACGACAAAACTGACAAGACGAACAACAATATCAACAGACACATAGGACGTACTTACATATTATAGATAGGTAGATTTTCAATGGTAGGCATACTTAGAAAATGTGAAACCAAATATAACTAACCGAATTAAATATAAATATCACTATTATTAAATTATACGAAGATGATGAAATAGCAATTGACTAAATTAATATAAGTACTATCTACTTTCATTCGATTATAACAAAACGATAAAACAGCAATTAACGAATTAAAATGAATACTACGATAGTTAGATTGTAAAAGATGATGAAATAGCGATTGGCCAAATTAAAATAAATACTACGATCATTAGATTATAAGAAAATAATCAGACGATAATCAAATTTAAAATAAAATATCAATCGCACAATTACAAACTGACCAAATTATCTACATCATAAATGACGCAAAATACGCACGACGACAACAACGACAAAACAAGACATATAACAGACATATATAGGACGAACATGTTATTATTTTTATTTTGGTTCAGATTATTTTATTATTCCTTTAATATTTCACAATTTAAATGATCGACAGATGTGAAATAAAAATAAATTTCAGCCTTGTCTAATTTAAAACATCAATTAATAATTTGGTTTACGAGTGAGGGACCTCTTTTTCTAAGACTTGTATACTACTCGCGCCCTCTAGTTTGCGTCTATGCGGCTTGTCGACCATGTTGTATGGGTAGACGACTCTACGCATACCACGAGAGCGCGTTGAGTGTACGTTATAGGAAAAGAACACTATCACGCTGAATGCTGATACTACGATTATATGAAATATTTTAATTTAATTATTAAATTAATATTAAATTATTTAATTTGTAATTTGTAATTATATGTGTTCGGGAGTAGAGTACGAGGGCAAAGAAAAAAACACAAAGATAAACTTAACAAGCAAAAAGGAGAACACTGTGGAGAAAAGACACTCGTAAATTTTAATAAATATAATTTACTGAATCAAATTGACATTTTCATACCTATTTAAAATGCACGATTTTGAGCCCACAAAACTTAATTTTAAAAGTATTGGAACATCGTAAAATTACTTAGTAATAATCAAAGACATGCTGTACACTGCATAACACATTCACTTTTAATAGTCAGTGGAGTACTTTGGGTTTTTTTTTATAGTGTGTCCTGTCTCCTGGCAATATATTTTCTCCACAAATATTCTTATAATTTTATCACGAATTCATAACTAATTAAAATACACCTTATAAATTGTAATTTTCTAGTAAAAAATCTTAGGATTGCTATTTGAATTTTTAATTGTAAGTATGGCAGGAACCAATAGTATAAATAATTGAATTAAATAAATTAGGTAATACTAATTTAACACTTAAATTTATTGAATAATTTCTCATATCAGTATATTTAATTTTGTATAATCGTATATTGTTGTAATCGAATATACTGATCTATCCTTTGAATTTATAGGAAGTTCCTTTTTATTTTTCTTCAATGTTCCTACTATAGTTAATTTATGATCTTTTAACATTGAAATTGCCAAGTTGTAGCTACCAAACCAATTATCAATAGTAATATTTCTATTAAAACTGTAAATAGGTACACATAAACGTTTAAAATGTATAAATAAAATTGTTGAACTATTCGTATCTATAATTCTATTTCTATACAAACATAATATGAGTACCATTTTGTGAAAATCAAGGCTACATACCTTTGCTATATTATATAAAATTTACTTTATAACTATTATATCCGGTTACATGTGAGTATGCGACACACATATTATGTACAGTGTACAATATACATTACGTACATTGTACCTATGATGATTGCGATTTGCGGTAAATGCACATGAAAATAAATGCTTTCGACCACAGTTCGAAAATAGTAAATACCTACTAATATCCACCCATAACACAATGCATTAATTTCATAGTATTTTTGTAGGTATCATTTAAATCGGTATACGCGCACGGCAGTACGCCATACAATTTTTATTAAAATACTATTAAACTTTAAATACCTACTACCCATATTTTTAATTATTCTAATATATCTTGCTATATAAATATGAATGTGATTTGACCACAAAGTCAAAAATATACTATTCATCATAGTAATGAAAACAAAAACGATATCACCAAAGTTGAAAAAATAAGGATTTTTATGGTTACACAAGATACATTAAGTTAATTAACGATTAGAAAAAGTTACAAACCCTAACTCTAATCCTAGGTCGCATATTAAATTGGTTAATTTATTTAATGGTTTTCTAAAATGTAATTAACAAATCAATAATCATGAGTCACTAAAATAATGTTAAAGAAACCATCAGCATACTTTTCATATTTTATTAAATGAAATTTATTATTCTGACTTTAAGGAGTTAATTGTTATTTTTCAAAAAGAATTCCAAAAATAACAACATTTTTACAATATTTTTGAACGTAGACATAGTATCTTAACTATTCAATTCATCAATATATAATATATTAACATAAACAGTATAATTTCTGCATCAATGAAACATATGCTTTGTCATTATGTCTGCTGTAATTGGTAAAATGTAATCCTTGAAGAGTAGTAAGTGAACCGTTGATTGTCAATGAATATTCAGATAATTCAATTACTATTATCTCTTTTAATTAAACTATTAAAGTAATTATATATTCTACTCACTTCTGGTAGTATCAATGTTAGCAATCAAATTTTAACACAACTACATGTTATAGTGTTATACTTTTTACTATATTTGAAGTGAAATATTGATATTTGTAATTTTGTATTAATCTGTTTGGTTTTTTAAAATATTACTAGTCGTTATAATTTATTTTAGATTCTGAACGAAGTGATGAATGTATTGATTTTACAATTATGTATGTGTTTTGTGTGCGCGTATGTGAATGACGAGTGTATAGCATAACTTGTCGAAATAAATAATAATGTTTCAATATCTAACTTCGGGGGTGGTTTCCGATGGCAAAGTGAATATCCTTGGTGCATAATAGAGGTCTAAAGTAATCATTTCTAAACATTAATACATAAACCACTTTTTATACCAACCATTGAAAATTATATCCTAGGCTGACAAATCATCTCCGTTCAAAATCGTTTTTTTGTATACTATGATACCTATCATTGGATTCAAATTTAATACATCCATTAAAGTAACCTACTCCCAATTAACTGCAGTGAAAAGGACCTCACAATGTTAAATCAGAAGGCAATAGAAATGGCCAAGTACTGGTCAAACGATGTATGACAAATTTTTGATACCAGAGACTCATATTACCAAAGAAGTTACCAATAAACGGCCTATTTATTACTCTTTAGTCCATACATACCTATAATATAATATTATAGTTTTATAGATTTATTTGTTTTATTTCACCTAATTTTTAATTTTATAATTTTATAATTTTTACTGTAAAGTTATATTCTATGTTAATCAATTGTATACCAGTGTACTGTAGACCTACTATACAGCAGAGCGTTACTCACTTGACAACTTTATTATTTAATATCAAAAATTTAATTTGATTGTAAATAAATAAAAAAAAAATGTATAATATACAATATATCTATTCATATGTAAGCATCCACAAGTAATCAAATTGAATAGGAACTGGTTATTGTTATGATAAATGTTATTTTAAAAAAAAAGAAATAGAATATAAAAACATAATTAAACCTAATTAATATGAAAAAGTATACAACAAAATTATAGATTTGGCTTTATTGTACCATGAAACAAATTAGTTTTTAGATAGCCTTTTTAAAATAATTGCGCAATACAAATATGAGTTCTGTTCAAAAAAAATATTGGTGCATTTATTAGATCAAAACCGTAAAAATATCATTAATACTTAAGAAGACAACATTAAGTTTTTAAAAAAATATAGTCTATAATAAGTATAATAATTATAAGTTTTAATGAAATTAATATAAGTCAAAATCAATAATACTACAAGAATCAAATTTCTTCTGTTTTTAGTTTTTTCGTTTTTTTGGGTTTCTTAACTTTTGTAGTGTTTTGGTTATTTTTACCTATTGACTGTTCAAGTTTGAGCCTTCTTTCTCTTCTTTTTGCATTTTTACTTATTACTTTTGGTGTACTTTCAATATTTTTTTGTTTTTTTATATTAGATTTACTCTCTACATTCCTGTCAGTATTAATAACAATTGATTTGTTAGCTTTTTTATTCTTCTTATTAATAATTTTAGTATTTTCAATAAGTTTTTCCTCTTCGTTGTCTGCAATATTTTGTTCCTCTTTAACAACAACATTATCTTCAATATTCTTTTGTTTTTTATTTTTAGATTTACTCACTACATTGCAATCAGTATTAATAACAATTGATTTATTAGCTTTTTTATTCTTCTTATTAATAATTTTAGTATTTTCAATAAGTTTTTCCTCTTCATTGTCTGCAATATTTTCTTCTTCATCAACAATATTTTCTTCCTCTTTAACAACAGTATCTTCAACATTTTTTTCCTCTTTGACAACTTCTTTCTCTTCTAAATCTCGACGAACAAACACAGCAATGAAAAATCCATTAGTACAATCATCACTTGGAACAGCATTAAGACACATTTCAGAACAATCAAAACCAGGAACTCCTTTATTAGTCCAGCCTTTCACTATTTTAGTACAATCTAAAAGCTTAAATTTTCCATTAACAGATAAAGCTTCATCAACAACAGCTTCGTTTTCTTCGTGATTTTCTGAACATGTGGAATAAACTAACCGTTCTAATTTAGGATAGCACTTTAATGCATGATTTAATAACTGGGCATGCACATTAGCTAATTTTTTTAATCTCGTTTGAAAATTTTGATTTTGTTCTGATGAACCATCCCAAACTCTATCCACAATACCTGAAAAATCATTATTATATAATATAAAATATTTGAAATTTAATAAAATGTATAAATAAACTATCATAAATGTATCCATAAAAACATTAATTGAAAAAGAAATATAGAAATAATTATTATAAACAAATCATATTTACCAGAACCAGAACATGATGGATCCAAAAGTATATATTTCACATCATCATAATAAGGAAATGTTAATGCATCCATATTGTATGTTTCCACATTTTGTACCATATATCTTTCCAACATTTTTTGCATTATATTGAATCTATTTCTACAGCGATCGACAGCATAGAGTTTACTATAAAATATAATAATAAATGAATTAAGAAAAATATCATATAAAGTGTATAATTAAACTCACCCCTTATTTTGCATAATAGCAGCTAAATGAGATGTCTTCATACCAGGAGCAGCACACATATCTAATACAGTACTATTTGGTTCTGGATTTAATAAATAAGCAGCCAAACAACTTGCCTACAAACAAAAATTCTAAATAAACAGCTAAAACATTTTAGACATATGACAATACAAAAAATAAATCAGTTGAAATGCATTGTATTATACACACATTATACATGTACATACTAGGGATACAAGATATCTTATAGTATCCCCTACTGAGACAGCTTAAACCTTAACTGGCAATAAGTTATTATTGTAAATTTAATTAGAAATCATTTTAACTATTTTAAAAATAAAGTTTATTTTTTCTTACAAAATATACATAGATATATTCAGAATCGTGACAATATGACATATTAATTTAATTACATAAAAATGTATAATAATAAAAAACCTCTTAAGCCAGAAAACATAAGTGTTTTTAGTACAATAGGTTGACCAATACAACTTAAACTGATTAATTTGATACCTTAAAGATAGAGAGCATGAAAATGAATCTTTTATTTATTTTAGGTATCAATAAAAAATAAAAGCATAAAGTTCTCATATACCAAATAGTACTATTGCATTATGTTTTTTATTATTTGATTTTAAAATTAAGGCATTTACATATTATTCAATCCATACAAATACTTAATTTTCAATGTTGTAAAAATACTTTTGAAATGTATTAACATAAGTATTTTATTTTTAAAAAAATATTTAAGACAAATTTCAACTAAATACTTTTTTTCATAATTGAGTGTATTATATTAAATGAGATTTGTTTTTTTTTTACCATAAATTTCTTAGATTTAAATAAATATTAGTAAAAGTTTACTTGAAAGTTTTACAACTAAATTTAAGTTATTTATAAAATAGTAAAAAAATAATTATTAATTGTAATGTAATAAAGAAATGTATTAATATTTCATTATAGCTAACTATTACTTTATTCAAATTTAAAATAATTATCAAGATGCATACATTTTTTTATTAGATTTTTTTGATTTTATATTTTATTTTAGCGAAGATAAATTTAAATCATTGTTTCATTTATATCAAATAAATGTTTGTTTGGTAAAAATAACCTTGTTATTGTATCATTCTTATTAACAAGAGATGAACTAGTGTATTATATAAAAATATAAGACTTTAGTGATCAATTATTTTAAAACAATTCTAAATACTTTAACATAATTTGGAAAATAATATTTGAAAGAAGGTATTTAATAATTCAGTAATCAATACAATCAACTTGTATTAACAGCAAACCTTATTGGAAGATTATCTTTAAAGTATGTAATTATTACTCAAAACTATATAGGAAAATCAACACTCAAATACTTTATAGCACTTAAAATTTCTATTAAAGGATATACCTAGTATTTAATTTCAACTATTTTTATTAGGGTAAGTTGGGTAAAATAGATATTTCAATTATTTCACATTGTAAATGCTTTATTTTATTTATATGGGGTTTGAAGTCTTTTGGTTAGAGCACATTGATGATAGCCATATAGGCACCCCATTCATTACTGGTGACCAGAGTTGTGCATAGATAATATATTACTGTAGTTTGAAAGTATTATATTATCATGTAAACCAGTGGTACGCAACCTTTTTTGATCCATGACCCCCAACATTATTTATTTTGATAATACGACCCTCGCCCCTTCCTACCAACATTATGTAAGACTATATTATGTTAACTATAAAATAATATACTTAGTATATAACTTCTTCATTTGATGTAAAATTATTGGCGACCCCCTGATAAAATTTCGGGACCCCCTTAGGGGTTGCGGCTCCCATATTGCGTACCACTGGTGTAAACCTATATAAAATAACTATGAAGTATTTTGTATTATGTTGTTATCCAAATTGATACTTAGGTATCGCCTAACTATTCACTTAGATGCCATATATTCATATTCAATGTTATTTAAAAATACAATTTTTACCTTATCTTGAACAATTAAAGATCCATTATTGTACTCTTCAAGTTCATAAAACTTCACTTTTGAATTGAAAACTAACAATTCTTTAATGTGAACATCTTGAACAAAAACATTTTTTGCTTTGAATTTATCAGATTTTATTAATTCCAAAAATTCAGCATACGATTTTGGTGATTCTAACTTATTAAATTTAAGTTTTGATAATTTTTCTAATATTTCTTCTATTGTAGTCATTAATGTGTTAACACGGAAAAACCTAGGTTTCAAAACTGAAAAATATAAATATATTTAAGCTTTAAAAAATTGTACAGTCAGTAGATACAAAAATAATTGTGTTAATAAAATGTTATGTCCACGTGTATCAGTGTTCTTTCCATCTTAAAAATGTATAAAATACCAAATTTTTATTTATAACCAATTTTGTATTGTTAACTTTAATATCAAATTCAATTAATACATTAAAAAATCAAAGGTAAGAATATTATCATTAGCATTAGGGGAGTCAATTGATATTTAACTTTTAAGTGAGTAATAAGGATTTTAAAACTGTAATATTATTTTATTTTTTATAACTTATAAGTTCATAACACTTTTTAAGAACAAAACAACCTAGATAATAATTGGTTAATTCAGACAAAAATTAAATCTAGCAAAACAAAATTAATTTTGCTGAATCCAAATGTAATATACACATAACAAAAGACAAGTATTGTTCTCAATTTTTTACGTTAAAAATAAATATTTAATCAACTATTAACTTGATAAACTAGCAAATATAATTTATATATGTTAAGGCAAATTTAATAAATAAATTATGATATTATTTGTACCTTTAGTATGCTTGGAACCAATTAGTTTTTCTAAATCATTTTCTTTCATGAGCTTTAAAAATTCATTCTTATATTTTTTTATTGCCAATATATTTTTAGCATTGCCTTTTAATCCAAATTTTGACCACATCATTTCAGTGATAAATACATATACCAAATCACGGTCCATATTATTTTCTTTTTCCAAAATATTGCTTTTTTCTACTAATACATCTATTACCTTTTCCCATTTAAAAACATTCATCAATACAGCATTCAATGTTAATTTATTCTGAAAAAAAAATCATAATATTATAAATTGTATAAGCATTAAGCATAGAAGGGACAAATGAAAAACTAATTATATTTGTACACAAAAAAAATTCAGTCACTAAACTAAAAACAAAAATTAATTTTGAATATATTTTATCATTTTGAAATACCAAATATATATCCAACAAAAGTTCCCTAATTTGTTCAATAATTTATCTTATTTACAATATAATAATTAAAAATAATCACATCACTTAAGTATTAAAACACTTTTAAAAAAAATACTTATAAATAAATTTATGATAAATATTACTACAGAAAGCCTGAATTTAACAATGTATTTTATGATTCTATTAAATAAATATCTAACATATTAATACCATAACCAATTGTCTTTTATTTTGTTCTTTGGTCAATAAACATTCAATAATTTGATTATACCTGGGTCTGTAAAACCTTATTAGTGATAGACTTGAATATTATATTGAAATGCATTTTTATTGCTAAAATATCTTTGAGATAGTCTGAGAGAACCGCAATATTCACAATATGTGGGTATAACAGCATGGAGTATGCATTGATATAAAACATATAAATAGGCCTAAAATTCTACTTTTACTAAACATTCACTTTTAGTAGTTTTTAAAAGAGAATTGATGGTTTTCACTAATACAAAATAATTAAGAAACCAATATTTAAGACAAGAGATAAAAGAGATGTATAACGATGTTGTGGTTAACACATTTAACAAATTTTAATACTATGTCACATCCATAAATTGAATGATGAGAATATAATAATAAAATTATAATTTTTCTCAGTCCAGTACAAAAACAGAAAAGTATTATACAAGCTACCAAATCATAAACAACAATATCTCTCAACGACTTTTAAAAAAGACATACATCAACATTAGCTATGAAGGCTTGGAAATTGAGATAGATACATACAAACATCTCAAATAAATTTGAATTATATTACATTTTACTATATTATCTATCTATAAGTTATATTATATATAATTATTTAATTATTTTAGATCAATTATATTAGATGAATACCAATACAACTGCATAACCTTGTATATTATTAAGGCCCCTGCAAACCCTATCAATATTTCATCAATAGAGGCAGATATAATTATTGATGGATTCTGCCTAAGCGTTAAAATGCATAATTTGATATATAATCAAATAATTAGGGATGGAGATAGTAGTGTTATTAAAAAAATTCAAATAGCAAAACCATACGGGAATGAAATTATAGTAAAGAAAATTAAATGCACCAATCATATTTCACGTAACTAGTCTAGTCGTCTCAGAGATTTATCTACAAAAAGAAAAAGTGCATCAGGCTTAATTGTACCAGGATTTATAAGAACTAAAATAAAAAAAAATTTACTTAGACTACGGTTAGTTAATAAATTATAAAAATATAAATGATCTTAATTTTTTTTTTTATTATACTTTCAATTAAATTTTAAATTATTTATTTATTTAATTTTGATTTAAATTTTCCGTAACGAAAGCTATCATATTATTTAGAAAAAACATGCACTTGCCTCAGAACAAAAAAGTAAAGTTATTAAAAATTGATATTTTAAATTGGCCATTTCATGTATTTGGATTTCATAATAAATGCAATAAGGTATAAGAAAAATATATTTGAAAAATAAATATAATTATCTATTTAGGTACTACAATATTTTTTATTCATTTAAAAATAAATATAGTTTTATCTTTTCATGACACTTATTCCTCTTTTAGTTACTTTGGTTCAACAATTAAACTAAATTAAATTAGGGTTGGATAATTATCATTTATTGGAATATTTAATATTAAACTTTTGGGATTTTATAATGCAGGGCATAATACTGCAGTCTTTACGTATAATTATGGACCTAATTATTTATAACAATTTTATAAGAAGTTAACCAATTTAAGCCTGGGAATGTATACAAAATAGTTTATGGTCAATAAAAACAAAAGGAGATATATTGAAAAAAGAAATAGTAAAATTAATCCTAGATAATTTATAATATTATACTATAATTATAATTTTTAAATGATGACGGGCTTATTAAAAATATCTTCTTACTTTATTTTTATTTTTAAGACCAAAAATAAAAAAAAAAATCATTTTTGGTCTGGATTCCAAATATGATGCTATAGACGAAGAACTTGGTTGTCAACCGTTGGCAATGACAAAAGAAGACTTTGAAGACAAAAAAATTCAATTTTTAGAAAAATTAAAATTAAACAAGACTGATATTTTTAAATTAGAACGTTGAACTATTGATCAATCAAATAACGAAGAAAGGAAAAAGAAAGATTGTCCAGATTAACAGCATCCAATTTTGGTAAAATTTGCAAGATGTGTAAAACTACCATTAGAAAAAACACTGTAATTTTTATTCTCTATCAATCCTATTATATTCGTGAAACTACTGCTACTAGGTAAATTGTGTTTTCTATTTCATGAATTATTTATAGTATACTTTGATTTGATTTTTTATTATGTCATGATTTAGTTACGGAATTCAATTTGAATCAATAGCAAAACCAAAGTTTGAAACCATGTATAACTTAAAAGTACTCCCAGCTAGTCTATTTGTAGATTTTAATTTGCCATTTTTGGCTGCATCACCAGATGGCCTTATTGAAAATGATGCGATCGTTGAAAATAAGTGTCCATATTCGGCTAAAGATTTTTCACCAGATGATGCACAGAAACAAAATAAATTAAAGTTTATGAAAATAGAATCAGAAAATCCTTAATATTACATTTTTCAGATAACTAGGTACCTAGTATATTGATATGGTTCATTTTTATAAGATGGTACATAATTTTGTTTTCCTAAATTAAGTTTTAAATTAATAGGTTCTTACCGGATACTGTGCTTGATAAAGCTGAGTTTTATAGCTGCTTCCAGTTTTGACTTTTTTAATTATTTTTGCAGCAATTTTGTATAGTCCAGAAGTTTTATCTTGATTTTTATTCATCTTTGTGGCGGGTTTTTCAGGAATCATCTATAAACACAGTAACAATAAGTTTTAATAAATACATTGATTCATGGGTACTTTATTCAAAGGCCTCATACTTACATCAACAAATTTAAAACTGTTACTGCCTTTACGCGAAACGACAAGTAATAAAGTCCCTTAAAATTCTCTCGAACTGTAAAATTCAATAACTCGTGAATCACATGAACGAAAATAAGTTGTGACAAAAATTTAACATAAGGCAAACTTATCACAAACAAATCAGTATACCTAATATGCACGTGTTTTACTCGTTATTTAACAATATTACTATCTACTTATCTCAATGTTACATTTGTTAACGCCTAATCACAGTCTCCGCGATTCTTGTATCACAAAATAAAAGAATAATAATTTATTTTTGATAATATTGATAATAATAATATCGACGTGAAAACAACGAGAACTGATAAAAAAACTAACATTTTTTATAACAACTCGAACAACCACAGCTTTAGAGTTTAGATAATACTTATAGTTTACTATATTTTACTACTATTAATACTACTATTATAGTGCTACTTTTTTTATAATATATATATATATATAAAGATACGATTTCGAAGTTATCCATTGATTTAATATTATTGTGTACTGAGTTATGTGATGAGGTTGTAAATTATATTATTACTATTAGACAGTAGTCATTAGTTGTAACATTTACTCAAAATATGGTATTTTACAAGGAATGTTTCTAATAATCGAGTTGTAAATATAAATGTAAAGAATATTTGTATCAACTCACGAGTACACAACAAAGTCATAATGCTTTGATTATTTCTGAACCCTAGATGTCTGGATAATGTTAAATGGTTGTATTACTTATTATTAATTTTTTAGCATTTAAATACTACTGAAGACTAAATTATCCCAGATTAAGACTTTAGAGGTATATTTTTAGGCCATAATAAAAATTTTAATTTGGGTAGATATGTATATAATTATAACAATAATAGGTTTGACCAAACCTGTATGAAAAATTTTAACTTCTAAAATATATGTCTAGATATTAGTACATTATTGTTTTGTGTACATACAACTGATTCTATTTACACAGTTTTTAAATTACCATTAGCATGTACATTAATATGTTAAAAAAAAATTAGGGGCACTGTCCAAGTATTAGAGTATTAATTGTTCCAAATTCAACTGATTGAAGTCTACGTACACCTATTGTAGTAGTAAATAATTACAAAAAATTACTAATTAATGTGTACTGGGAAATACTTGTTTTTATAATTATATAAGTAATTCAAGATATTTAATAAAAAGTGATAGGATTTCTATAGTGATATAATGAATTATTAAAGATTGCACCTATTTATTCATATCAACCAATAATTATTATATTTTATAAGCAATTTCGAATAAAGAATTGGATTTAGTTTAGTATGTAATTACCCTCTTTTTGCATAAATTAACCTTTTCGCTATTAAAATCACATTTTTACAAATATAATACATGAAATATCTACATTATATTATTATTAGTATCGTACTGCATATTTATGGTCAGGCCTCATAATTATACATATTTTATACTTATATATAAAACTCATATCTATCACTATTTACTGATTGAACTTGTTTTATGTAAAATTTAAAGACATTTGAGTTTATAACAAGAGTCTACTATTTAAGAAACTATTTATTTTTAACAATATTCCATTTGATGTCATATAATAAAACTTATAATTTACTTACCCAATATTGATAAAAACAACAAATGAATATAACAGCAATGAATTTATTAAATGTTTAACTTAAGTACTACTAAAGTTTCCTCATACTTATACACAATTAAATAAATAAAAGGGAATAAAATTATAACAAACTAATCAATGATATATAAAAAAAAAAATTATTTATTTTAAAAAAGTGAAAAATTACATAATAAAAACAAAAAAAATAACCAAACAACATATTTTAAAGTATAAAGTAAAAAATGTCTTAACGTGCAAGCATAACATTAAAAATTAGCGAAATTACATAAGAATCAGTTAATAATAAAGCACAACAAACAAATATTAAAATTCATCATGTAATTTAGGACTATAACCGTGTTTATGTTTTTTTACATGTGTAGCGGCTTCTTCCACTAGGCTTATGAATTCATCTTTATCAAAAGAATAATTGGTAAACTTGGCGTGCGCACCCTGGTCTGGATGATGACCCTACAACAAACAATTATCAAATTAATTTTTAAATAATTATTAAGCTATTGAAATTAATATTTTCAAGTTTCAAAATTATAGTAATTAATATTATTTATCAACATTTCATCTATTTAATATAAAACAAATTAATTGTAAGACTATTTTTAAAGCCTTTTGTATATTTTAATAATACTGATACTGCTATATCAAATTTTTATTTTAATACATTAAAATGTTCAAAAAGGTCTAATTAACAATTTACAAAAAATGTAATTCTTATTTAAAAAACAAAATTTGGTATTGCCACAAGACAAATAGTATGAAAAACTTAATAATTGAAAATATGGTCTTTAAATATTATGTATTAGAATTTCAAAATGAGGATAAATAAATTCATTAAAAAAGGAAAAAATATAGGAGTGTGCTTGATGAATAATCCTGTACACAAATTTAAATTAATATAATCATTGATATTATTTGTAAAGATAATCATATAGTTCATAAATTATTTGTTTTGCTTCAGAATAAATAATATGAAATATACCAAAATAATATAAATATGATCATTTACTCATTTTGTTAAAAAAAAAATTGATACCCAATTTTCCATATTTTATAGTTAAATGTTTTATATATATATTAATGTGCTTACAAATTTGGCAGAATAATATTTTCTAAAAGAAATTCCACTCCATCAATATAATTAAAAGGATGTAATATCAACATATGTTGTCCCCGTCTTGTTAAATCGAGACAACAAATATGGGTGTAGCATACTCTTAAGAAGACGCAAGACCCATATGTGTTGTCTTCGTCTTACAAGTGCATAACATAGACAATTTATGCTCAGCAGATCACGTTTAGCTCCGTTAGTTTAAAAATTAGAGTGAATCTATTATGAAACTTAATGGTAAGAACATTATCTGTGTTCATATATGGATTTTTACGATAGTTAAATCTTTTAGCAAGTTATGCATACATCACAAATATATAGAATAAGTTTATTTTATATCTGTGGTGTATATAATATAGCATAAATTAAAAATACTCATTACTTACATAATAAGTGAATAATTGTAAAAAATCTACATATCAACATGGATAATGTTCTTACCATTAATTTTTATAATAGGTCAATTCACTCTAATTTTTAAACTAATAGAGCTAAACAAGATTTGCTGAGTTTAAATTTGCTATGTTACGCACTTGTAAGACGAAGACAACACATATGGGTCTTGCGTCTTCTTAGGAGTATACTACACCCATATTTTTTGTCTCAATTTTACAAGTATGTAACATAACAAATCTAAGCTTAGCAATTCATGTTTAGCTTTGTAAGTTTTTATGTTAGAGTAAATATTGCTTACCTTATCTTGCATACTAAACTTATTTATATCACGCCATGTTATGTACTTAACACCTCTCAAACGAGCTAAATCTTTGTAACAATGTTCATCCTCACAATTATATCTGTTAATAAATATAATAAAAATTACCAACATATAGTAATGAATATCTACTTTAATATATCTTTTAACAGCAAATATAAATTTATTTTCTATTAGCAAAAATCATACTCACAGTTCAAATAACACTGCCCATTCTGGTAAAAATAATAGATGAGTTAACCCAGCACCATGCATTCCTATAAATATATCAGTGTTATATGTTATTTGTATTTGTTCTTTAAAAGTTAAAACGTTCCCACTATAAACAACCTGAAAACCATTTTGATTAGTTTATCAACTGTGTAATCCATTAATTAAAGTAAAAATACCTTTTTTACTTCATACTGTGAATGATTTTTTAAAGCAGTTATTAATTCATTCTCATTCAATACGTTTCTATATTTTGTATTTCTAGACAAAAAAGTTATCCTTATTTTTCCATTATCATTTGGTTTTTGGACAATGTTTAAACGATGTAACACGTGTTGAGAAAATGCTTTGAACAAACCACTATTTTCACATCCATCAATCTAAAAAATAAAAATTATCAAACGATGTTATTCTTAGGCATGTTATATAAATTAAATAGCTTGTAAATCATAATTTTTCCATGAACAATTATACATTTAAAAAATAAAATAATTTATAATTACCAACGGAGTATTATAATACAGCCCAAATATCATTCGTGGTAGTAAAGGTAAGATAATATCATTAAAACAAACAATATGTCCTCTGAATGTGTTTAAATTCCATATTGGATGCATTGTAAATGCTTGAAAAGTCTCACTAAATGCAGATTCGTAAGCAAATGACTCCCAAACTAATATGTGTATGTTTTTTGAAAACATATTAACTCCTGAACTATTCACATGCTGAGATGCATATAAATTCAAAAAATCACAAAAATGATGGTACATATTCACAGCTAATGAAATAAAAGTTTAAAAACACTATTAAATGCATACTATAATATTAAAGCAAAATTATATATAACTAAAATTATAATTGAAAGTATTTACTTGCGTCTATTTTCATAATAACTGTGGGTTCAGTAATAATTAAATCACATTTTCCAGGATACTGATCAATTGTTGTAAAAAACCTTAATTCAGGACTCCAAGACTGTAATGGACTCAGATGATCACACTGAGCATCTAATTTCTCTTTATGAAACCTATATGTGAGTTACGTATGATATTAATCATTTTCTCGTATAATTGTGTTAAATTAAAAATAAATTTAAGTAAATAAAATATTGTATAATTTTATTCACATATAAATCACAATTCATTGACTTTAAATAATTAAATATTAATCAAATTTATCATTTTTTTCTTCTATTTGTTTTATTAGAATTACACTTACTTGCATTTTCCACCAATTTGACCATTAGTAAGTACATCCATTTGATATCGTATCGGGTGGTTTTGGTTTAATATATTTTCAAAATTTATCATGATATTATGTCCACGACAAAACTTCAAATGGTTTGTGCATTCTAATGAAGAATCATCCTAAAAGTACAAAGTCAAAATATTAACAATACTATCATAATATCAACATATTGATATTATCAGCAACAGTTTATTATAATTAAAAAATATAAATTGAATATTTCTACATTTTGAAACCTGATTTATACTATAATAAGTAAAACAACAATGCATAAAAGTAGCATACGGTAAAATTACAGAAATTTATAACTTGTACACATAATGTACAACTGCATTAGAAAATATGAGTCAAGTGTAATAAAACATTACTTGATTTATTGGCTCACACATGTATGTGATTTCTTCTCGTTGTTGTTTTACATAACCGAAATCTCCTTGATCATAAAATGCGTCAATTTGATCTCGTTTAGTTGGTGCCCAGCTAGTTCCAGGACCTGGACACACAGGATCCAAATAGCGGTGCTCTGTATCGCAATCATTTTCATAACCCCAACAGCGCTACAAATTGAATAAGTATGAGCAACCGTGCATTCAAGTGTATGATATACATTTTAATTACCGTCACTTACAGTTTTATTATGTTTCGTTATTGAGTTCAACATGTATGGTAAGTGCTCTGGATGAACGTTCAAATCCATCGGTACTGCATCTGACCGAACGACATGGTTCGACAAGACGAAACATGGTATAGCTATGATCTTGAGGTACAACATGACGACTGTTCATTAGAGAAGATCGTCAATGCCTAAACTATACATTAGGTGTCATCATCGTCGTGGCAGAGACGTGTGTAATAAAAATATTAGTCACGAAGGGGTAGGCGGTAGTCCATTGCCAAGTCGTTGGCGGGCAACGCAATTCGGAAATCGGTTATAATAAATACTAAATAACCACGGCCGATGGGCAAGCGACAACGCAATGTTTACTAGTTCAAACGTACAAACCGTTTGGTCAGAAGAGGGGTTCTCAAAATGTTTCCGTTATCGTTACGGTTGAGTAATGAGTACCTATAAAGAACTATAGAAAACATCGTACGTACCTATATAACTTTACTATAGTACGGAACTACGGTACTATAGCAAAGTTTTAGAAGTACAATCAACAAGTAGATACCGTATTAAATTAATAATTATGTTACCTATTTTATTATTAAATTTAATATTAATCATTAAAAAGAGTAACAGCGATCGCTATATCTTATGGGTCATAATCATTTCAAAACAAAAGTAGGTACCTAATACAGTTTAATACATAGTTGATGGAATTTATGTCACAAATAAATTTAACTGGGTACCTAAGTATTTAAGAAGGTAAATTTTTAAATTATGTATATTTCGAAAACATTGAACACGAAAATCTCAAACTTGCGTATTAGTAAATCGTAATTGCTATTAAAATTCTTTAAGCATTAATGTACTTATGTGTTGATTTGTCTTCGAAGAGGAGTTGGTTAAGAAGTGAAAAACCTAATAATAAGTAGGTACCTATATAATATAGGTAATATAATATTAATATAATATAATGTGCAAGCAAATGTTTATTATTTTGCCTATTAATTAGGTGCTATCTAATGGCTAATACCTACATAATTATATATAGATACTGGAACAATTTTATAGTCACTATTTGATATGTTATATAAAAATACAAGTCTACAGTATAACTTGAGTAGGTTACCTATACTTAACTACTTATATCGGCTGTATTTATGTAATCCAACATTCAAGTACAAAATATGTACCTAGGTTTACACTAAGTGGTACACTACAAACAAATTCTTTGTTTTTTATTTTTTTTTATTTCTTTTATTAATAATTTGCATTAATTACAATTACTTAATATACTAATTTGACTGCAAAATATTATTTTATTTATAAGATATTACTGAGACTCAAATTTCAATGCATTCGCATATTTTTTTTTTTTTTTTTTTGAAATTCCTAACATTGCTAGGTATTTAAAATTGAATCAAATATTCAAATGACTACTCAATTAAAATCTTTGTTTTGTGTGAATCCGTTTATTTTTTAAGTACCTACCTACTTATAATAATTGTTGGCATTGTGGTTTTAAATTATAAATTATTTAAAACAAAAAATACGTTTAAAAGGACGTCGTACGTATATTTACTGCTCCACCTTCTTAATGCGTGACATTCCTGACATTACTACATTAGTGGGTACCTATGTAGTAGCCGTAGTAGGTACTAATAAATTGTATGTTTAGAAGTTATTTCAATTTTGTGTAGTTACTTAGGTAACTAATAGAGGAAAATAGTAAATTGACCTAGTATCAAACTTAAAAGTAAAAAAATTAACTGTGTACTGTGTTCTATCATTGAATTCTTACAAAATTACAATTGTTAAATGAGTTTTAAGTAGGTAGGTACCTATGTAATTTATTAATTCTTTAAAATAATTTATACTTTGGTTAAAAATTAAAATACCATAAAAACTAACGAGGGAACACAGTCACACAAATAATATTCTTACTTTTAAATTTGATGATACTGATAATAGGTCAATTTCTTTCTAATATATAAACTGACAAAACAAAATTGGAATCCTATTATTCAGTTTGGTATCCTAATATGCTATATGCCTGTATGTGTTAGTAAGACGGAGAAAACACATGCGAATATTGCGAATTCTGGTTATTACCTACAAGTGTATATTCCTAACACAATATTTATTTAAAATAATAAAATATAAAGTTAAAACAGCCTTTTTTTAAAAAAAAAAAAAATGTCGGATATCGAAAACCTAGTGTTTGATGTAGGTATTATGGATAGGTACTAATAAGTTATATGTTATTAGGTTTCGTACTGCTTATAGATATTTTGCTTAAGATAAGTAATTAAGTTGTTAGGTATCTCCTATATTAGTTAATTATTAGTTAAATAATTAATAAAATGTAACATTTTCCCTTTATACTTATTTTGCGTATAATGTGTATAAATATATAAAAGGTATACCAACCTGTTTACTGTTTCTACAGATATTTTTAAGATTTTAAATTTTAATGCGCCATATTATATAATAATAATAATAATAATAAATGCTTAATTTAACACTTTGATATAAGCATTACATCGGACTAAATCTAGAATTATAATTTATAACGTATAGGTAGGTAAGATTATTATAATAGTAACAGCATAGGCATGGCCAGACTTTTACAGCAGATGTTTCTAAGGCCAGAAATATTCCAAAATAATTATTGAATTAATTTTAGAATAGAACAATATTAGGAACATCTGGAACAACACTATAAACATACAGAGCACTAACGGGTAAGATACATATATTCTATGATGAAGCATAATTTAAATTATATTTCCTTAAGGATTCACGTCATAATTCAAAGATTTTGACCAAAAAATATATATATATATATTATATATTATATATGTGCAGCTGTTACTATAGGATACACAATAACACGCCCTTAACCCGTAAACAAGCGCATATCAATAACAGTCTATTTAGGTACCTATATTTACAATTTATAAACAGAGTAATTCACTAAGTATGCTCACCTTCATTATTTCCATTAGTAATGAAATTAAAGATTCTAATTTTTGGAATTTTTAAAATATACCTAACTTTTTAAGGGTTATTGTTTCAAATACAAGATTTCTTAAATCAAAATCTAATAAAATGTGCCCGGTTAGGTAATTGGTGTCAATTGTTAACTTTTTTTTTCAATTAAAAAATCATCATCTTGTTCCTCTGCACATTGTAAATCAGGTGACTTTTTTTGTAAATATTTGATGTAAAAAAAATACTAAGAGTACCTAAGTATTAACTGTACCAAGGATTAAGGATAATAGGTTCATGATTATAGGTTTGAAAAATATGGGGACTATAATTGTTTGTAAACTTAAGTAGGTCAATAATTATTAATCTACCAACATTTTATAATTTGTAAAAATTATCGTCTAGATTCAATGTTATATCTGATTAAGGCTTTTGTGAAACCACTTATAATATTGCTATCCTTAGTATGTAAATATTTAATAACTCGTGAATTATACTCGTTTAAGTTTGGTTCTAGATATAGATACATCAAAAATTTCAACGGAAAAACATTATCTGGATCTAATAGTTTACAGTAAAAAAATTTGAAAAAAGAAGTTAATATCGTCACAAGATACTTCTTAAATAGTATAAAAATTGAAATACCTAATAGGAAATATGGTCTTATATCTAGTGAATCACTCCGTATAGTACACACCCATCACCCATATATTGTGTTTAATAAAAAACATTAATACTTGGTAAGAAAAATTAAAATACATAGTTAATTTTCCCATATATTATTATATTATATTGTATTTTACAAATACATATATGTTATAACATGTATCTATAAATATTAATATTAGTGATTAGTCTAAACTGAGAAGAAACTATATTGTTCGTGACTAAACTGGTGCAAGTGTGATACATGACAGCAAATAACAATAACAGCAATGTCATTGTTTATTTTAAAAAATAAATAGGTACTATTTTTTTTTTTTTTTGAAAGTTTTAAAGATTTTGAAAATATTTTTTTAACGTATTAAAATTTTGAGTTCAACAAATGAAAACAGAATTGTTATTTGATTTAAAAAAGTAGGTAATGTAGTATAATTATTTTTGTCAAAATAGTCACTATTTTCTACCTACTTTTCTAGGATATTGGTGTTAGTGTTTACCTTTCAAAATAATCACAAAAATATACTATAATAAAATATTTTTATTATTTCGGTATAAAATTGACAATAAACGGCAGAAATTAATTGCATTAATCTATTAACGTCCATTGATTAGTAGTACTTACCTATAAAAGTATTTGTACCAAATAAAAATAAGTTAATAATAACTAATAACATTATTAACTATAATAATTATTCGATAGCAAGTAACGAGTTGTACATTAAAAATTATAATAATTAATAACTATTATATCCACAGTATTATTCTATCTATCTACTTATGTAGGTATATATGTATTTTAGTATTTATACATACATAAAAATATACTCTCGTTCTGATGTACTTTATACATAGGTACACAGTCCACACAGTCAACAATAATAACTTTACTGCTCATTTACAAGTTTCCTGTACGACAATAACTTAATACAATATTAAATGCATATTTTTGTACGTTTAATTATACAAGGACAAAACGACAATCAATTACAGTATTTCACTAATAATGGTGTATTGCTTTTATATTATACATAAGCTTATAATAACGAGCGAAATAACATATGAACGGATATTATTATACCTACACGCTATAATGCGCCTTTTTATTTATTTTTCCAAATTATATGGTGTATAAATATAATACTTTAATATAGATACCTATTAAATACCCACAATGTATAATATTTAAAAATACATACTACGTTATAATAGCCATTATTCGTGCGTGCATTGCATTAAGCTCTCCTTTGTCTAGATATTGTATAGGTAGTTTCTATAACTTTACATAGGTAGGTGTAATACATTTTGCATAATATTATAAACGTGAATAATAATTTTATGTGTATATTGAAGTATTATATTTTATTATACTATTAACAAATATGAAATAACAGACAACAGTTATTTAGATTAAACCACGGTATACAAAACGTTTAAAAGTGGGTGGTATAATATTTAAAAACTAAAAAAAAATATTTGAAGGTCAGCCTGTGTTCTAGACTTACTGTTAATCGTATATACCTATATTTTACCGACAATATAAATATATTATATGATTAATATAATAAGTCACTATGTGCTTGGCGCCTATGCCCTAGGCCTATACCAATATAGGCACGCAATAGCGCAATAATATGCCGCTGTTGAGTATTTCGATATGACACGCCTAATAATATGTATGAATACAAGTTTATTAGTTATTACTGTTATTAGATACTTATTCTTCATATATGTACCTATTGTACTTATTTGGATGGGTTTTATGTAGAATGAATCGTTTATAGTTTTTATAGTTTATTACCTATATTATGGTTTATGGACCAGACTACCAGTCTGATAATAATAATATGTAGCTATAATCTACTCCCCACTTATTTTAATAGGACATACGTAGATAAGTCTCAATAGTCTCATTAAAATGTATTAAAATGTTATGTTAAGTATAAGCAGTTTAATAGTAAATTTATAATCTGCTGAATTTATAAAAAAAACTTAGTCAAAATATTTAAAACTATAAAAAATTATTTTAGGAATAATAAAATATTACAATTCACTATAGATGATAGAATTTATCTTAAAAAAATATGTTATAAAAACAAAAGTAAGGTTAAATTAAGCAGATTTGCAGATTTCATATGTGAAATAAACTTTAAAAATTATATTAAACACAAATGCTAATATCCATCTATTTAAATAGTATTTAAAAAAACTTCAAGTACAAATCATTGGTGTGTATTTAAATCCTTTTTTTTTAATTTAACTTATTCAATTATACCTACGTATAGCCTGTAGGTAAGAGTTTAGTTTCGTAATTAGTAATACTTAATTTAGAATTTTCAATTAACAGTTTCATTTTATAATTTTATACTGAAAAATGGAAATAAATATAAATATATTATAATTTTATTCTGAAATACTTAAAAATTAATTAAACAATAAACATATATAGTTAATAATGAATTATAATATACAATTAAAAAATACTCTAATCAATTTTTAATAATTTGATTTTAATTATTGTTAATAAAAAAGTTTAATGATTATCAAAAAAACAATCTGAAGTATGACGAATAATTCTTTTAAATTTTGAAAAGTATTTATTTTTAAAACAAAAACAATAAATCCAAGACAATATTTTAAATATTTAAATATATCTACTCAGATACTTTGAGACATGAAAACACAGAGATAAATTAAATTAATCTATTGATTTTGTCTATTACCGACACTTAATCTTTTTATACAGATAGGTAGTTATGTACAAAATAATTTTAATATTGTAAAATATCATGTCATGACTTATGTTCCAGACAATTACTTGAACTTGGTTGACTATCTGAAAGTTCAAAAAATTGTAATAAAAGTTAGATTTTTGATCAGAGAATTTGTGTAAGACTCAGTCTTTCTACAGTTATAAATAAGCATTTGGCTACTTAAAAATCAAATATATTTTAAAACTTGTATAGGTACCTATGTTCTATGTAATGTCTTTTTTTTTGAATTAGTAAGATATGCCGCGCATATAAATTTTTCAAAGAGTAGGTAGTTTTGAAAATTATTTTGAGTGACTTAAAATTAATGGAGATTATTATTATTGCCTTTATTTAGTGTAGGTAACTGACCCATTGATATATTATGAATGGTTGGTAGCAATAATTTAAGAAAACTACAATATTTAAAATTATTGATATATCATATTACTTATATTTGTATGTCTTATAGCTTATAAGATTATTATTTATTTAGTTAAGCAACACAAAATTATAATGTATTTTGTTAATTTGACAGTTTTTTTGAAGTATTTACATTTTTTTATTTTAATGCGTGTGTAATATGTAATCTAACCAAACCTAAAAAGAATACAAAGTCATTCTTATCTTAAAAATTTGTTTATTTTTTTGGAAGAATAACATGACAATACATATTTACATTACAATTAACAATTATATATGCATCGCTTATAATAAAATAGGTATTTTAGTTTACATTATACCTATATATAATATATGTCTTATAATATTGTTTTTAAAGTCTAAAAAATATCGTTTACTTTAAAAATAAGTACTTTGTAGTATTCAAATATTCGTGTGATTAGTATATTTAGTATATTCAGTCGACATTTAGAATCGATAAAAAAGTAACTTTGTTATTGACATACATTTAATTAAATATTTAAATTTCATAAAAATTATGTACCTATGTATCTATATTGTATATAGCACGAAAAAATATGTATATTTCTATATTATGTAGCTTAAATAGTTTAATATTTTTATACGTAAAGATACGTTCTTTTAATTGTCAAATTATCTCCACTTAGGTTGAAAATAAATAATATTACTGTTTGATTAAGACATTTCAGATTTTTGAAAAATGCAAATATTTATTTTGACTCATAAAGTCATCATGACCACAATACAGTTGATACTTAGAAACCGATAACTAAAGAAAAGGATGCTGAACACACGCAAACGTCGTGTTTAATTAAATATCAAGGTTAAATATAATTGTGCAAAACAAGTCGCTGTGTATTTCTTTATTTAATCATTAAGGGACAGCCACACCAACATTTATTTTCTGTGTATCACCTATATAATATAGGTATAAAGATATTCCGTATTTCCACAATTTCGACTCTCTGGTTCAGCTTCGAGCAAAATTTTGTAAAAAAAAATATTTCCTTTACAATTTTGCATTGATTGAATAAATTTTTAATATTTACATTTTTGAATAAGTTTATTTTATTTTATTTAGTTCCTCTGTAAGAACGAGACAGATTCAACAACCTGTATTAGAAATATAATGTCCACGAAGTTGTCTAGTTTTATATTTTCTGATAAAAAATAAGTTAATTCCAAGACAATAATCTTATACCTAATAATGAATACATTTTGGTAAAAATACAAGATAGTTTTAAAAATTACACTTTTTTTCCTGAAAAGTTAAAAAATTGAATTTTCTATTTTCTAGTTTTTAAACAGAATCCTTCAATTGTTTTATGTAACCAAACCTCAAATATTTTAATTAAGAATAGGTACATAATATTTTGTATTAATTATTAATCATTAATGTGTGAATGAACTATGAACTGATTAATGGCCGAGGGTAATCAAGACCCTTATCTAAATCTATACTTCTAAAACCGATTAAAAATAATTTCTCGTCTATTCTATTCTAATTAATCTCAGTAGATACTAACTATTGTTTTTAGAACTATTATTTTATATTATTTTGTTTTTTTTCTTGTTGAAATCTTAAATCCGCTACCAACGATTTAATAATTTATTCAAAATAATAATGCTTAATTAGAATAGAGTTTCTATATTTTTGTACTCCTAATTGCGTATATTATATAACAAGTACCTATAGTTATTAATTTAACTTGGTATATATATTATATATATATACGATAAATAATTATAAATACTATTACTTGAAGTGTATTATTAGACAATAAAGATAACAATAAAGAAAGTATTAAAATTATATACACTTTATTATAAGTGAATATTATGAGTATTACGTCGGTTATAGAATAAAATAGATACCATTTACAACTAACATTTTTAAATTTTTATTTTTTCTATGAATCATCTGACGTATATTGCCGAGTAATGACTAATACCTATAATATAACATACTAATACAACACAGTAATAGATTTATTATTTAATCAACAACGCATTTTATCTTGTCCAAGGTTCAAGTGTTCCTGTTTCACACCAATATATAGTGTAAACAATATGTTTATACTGACAACAACTGACAAGTGTTAAAATGTTTTAGAAGTATAATGTTTTAGATTTATTAATATTTAGAACTTATTAAACATTTATTAATCATAAAAAGATTACAAATCATATTCCTTGCTATGTGTTTATTTAATATTTAAAAATATTTTATTTAGTATTTAGGTACCTATTTAGGAATGAGTAAATTATCAATTATCTATTAGGACCTTGGTTTCATTAATCATTTTTATAGTTCTACAAACAACATTGTAAACGAGTACATACTATATATTGACTGATATTGTATAAATTTAAATTATTTACAAATAACGAAATTTGATTGATTTGAAAGGTTAATTATTAACAGTTATCCATTCTCCGTATACTTATGTAAATACCTAATATGTATTTTATTGATCAAACAAATGAATTTAAAAATATCTTATACAACTTTCAAAATAATATTACTCTACTTTACATCATTATTATTTATATTTTTTTATAATATTAGCTGTTGGTTATTTACTATAAAAAATTACATACACAATAATTTTTATTACTACACTATCGTTAAAGAACTATTGTTGTATACTTGCAAATTGTAGGTGTATGGTTACTACCATGTACCTATATTAATGATATTATACATAATATAATATACATCATTTATTGATAAAACGTGTTTATTTCCCAAGTGGTACGTCATAATATACTGCCTAATATTCTAACAATATCTACCAATTAGCTATCATTATACCACTGCATTGTCGTTGCACAATTATCTTTATTATCCGGGATGGACATTTTCATATATTTAAGTCTGAGTTGGTACTTAATATGATACATTTTGTAGCGGTTTTAAATATGCTAACTGTAAAATGTCGTTCAAGCACCATTTCCTAAATAAATTTTTTTATAGTTAATATAGAGCCATAATCCTAGCTATTATAACACTATCGCAAATTTAATATAATATGATATTTTTTCTGGTATAATACCAACATGTTTATTGTTTAAATTTAACTTTGGCTAACCAAGACGAATAAGCAAACATCTAAGCTTAGGTAATATTAGATTTAACAGGATTCCATTAAAAACCCATTTCTAAACAACTATAGGTACTGTACAAAATTTAGATTTAATTAAAAATATTACAATAATTTATCAATTATTTTCTAACATGTTCAAGAACGTTCGCAAAGGAAGGGGATGGCAAGTACATTGGCAATTTTTCATCTTGGTTCTTTTTGTGTACTTTATGTTTTTATTGTTTTTACTGTAGTGTTTCAGGTCAAAGATCGGAATATGGTCATCGATATAGGGTTCAGATTTTAATGTATTTGTTCAACCAAACTATATATTTATTACAATATTCTTGAATTGAAAAAATTATTTATAGATATTTGAATTTTTCATTTTTTTGTTTTTTTTTTCAAATGATAAAAAAATAATTGAAAATTTAATACAAGACCCTCTCGTAAGTTGTTCTTAATAATTTGTATTAAAATAGATATTAAGCACAATTTTTTATTTTTTAATTATTATTTAACTATTTATAGTTTTAAATTTTTACTAAATTCGTCAAAATCAAATAATTTACAAACAATACAAAAAATAAGTATTTTATAACAAACAATGTATAAAATCTCCAATTCTAACTAACTTCATTTTTTTCATACAATTTTCCTCGTAAGTATTTCATACTGGAGCTAAAATATACACAAATACAATTATTTTTTATCGATATTTTAAATTAAAATTTGGACATAATTAGGTATACATTTTAACAATGAATTCTGTTAATTAGTTAATTATTTTTTTATAGTTCAAAAATATAGTTCTGCAGGAAGAAACAAAACTTTTCGTAGGTATATTATGTATTTTACTATACGTAATGAAATTTTCAAAATGAATATATTTATTTCAAGATATTTATAATCTATATTTTATTCTATGAACCTATATTCATACTGTTTCATTATTGTAATAGGTACTAATAGTAAAATAAATTATTTTAGTAACTATATTAAAACATATCACGAAAAATATACTTGGTGACACTCGTAAACTGATAGACCGCATCTGCTCAGAATTAATTTGTATACTACCTATAAAATACTATGATGTATTATCATGGAATTCACATTTAACATAATGCCCATTATACCTACTAATATTACAGTCAACCACTCTACAAGTTATATAAAATAAAATTGACATACTTGTACCCAGTACCCATATAGGTACTTGCCCAAATTTTTTAATTATAAATATATTATATTATACGATACATTTTAGTGTCTTAAAAATGAATTGTCTTAATTGCAGTAGACAGCCGTTTATCATTATGCTGTGTTTGCATTTTAAAACTATTAATGATATACTATTCAGGCTGAGTAGGTTGACATAAATTATATTGACAACATGATCTTTTTTTTTTTATCAATATCATTGAAGAATATTTAAAATTCATCATAATCGAAAAAAACGATCTCACATGTTGACTCAGATATTAATAAAAAAATGATTGATGAATGAAAAAATATATATTTCTATAAGATTTCCGGTATTTCAGCCGATAAAATATTATCTAATAATAAGTTGACAAATACATACCACGTATATTAACAAAATTGTCTACATATGTGGGAAAAATGAAATAATTGTGAAACATGTATTTATGACGAAATATGTAAAATTAAGTATGGTTCATTTTATTACATAACATTCAAAACGTAATTATTACTTTTTCAAAATAATTTATTAAGTCATAGTAAAAATATGTATTTATGCATTAAAATCCAAGACCCGGGTCATAATAATAATATTATAGTACTACGATTATGACTTATGAGTTGTATATAAATACTAAAATACATTTTAAATGTATATAATTTGAATATTTATTACTAAAATTAATAAATATGTTAAAATTAGGTAAAATTGCAGACAATGAAAACTGAGTAGTGATTGCGGTCTTCGGACAGCATAATTATTAATTTTGATCACTGATGTATACAGAGTGATTCACTAAGTAGTATACTTTTGTCTTTTCCCTTGTATTTATATATTTTAAGATATGATGTTTGTACTACTTAATAAATGTTCTGTGGAGATAAAACTTTTATTTTTCAGATGAATATTTGAATATTATTTTTATAAAAATAAATTATTAAGAAGATCATTTTTCTGAAAATGTTAACGCATTAAAATAAAAATTCTTGCGAGTAGTTTCTTAGTTATTTCATTCAGTGTTCTAAGCATATAATTGATCCATGATATTAGGTTTAGACTTTTAAACACGCATAGAGGCTATGGTGGTAATTTTAGTAATTTATATTGATTCATCAATATTTATCATTTATAAATATAGTCAGAGTATAATAAATACAAGATCCATCATATTTATTTAATAATTTTGTAAAACCATTTTTAAGCACTATTATTGGATTATCCTTAGTAAAAACATTTGAAAAACTGAAAAATTACTTATTAAAATTTTGAATTAGTACGTTAAAATTTAAAAAAAATATAATACTAATTAATTTAAAACAAAAAAGGGATTCTCGTTTGAAAAAAAAACATAAGATTACCTAATGTAACAGGACACTAATTTAATACAAAAAAATCTCAAGAATTTGAATAAATTCATTATTTTTTTTAAAAAAAACGAGGGTGTCTGGTGAATCACCTTGTATAATAGTAAATTTACTAATGAATAAGCCAAGTGAATTTAAAATTATTTCAGTTGTTTGCTATTCCTTTAAACAATTTCTGTTGTTCTGTTGACGCCCTTTTGCGACTTTGCGTGTTTACTGTGTATATAGGTGCAATGTACATTAACAGTTAATACCTACATACACTATCAATATGTTAAAAAATATTTAAACATAACAATACATACTATCATATGTACTCACAAACAAAGACATACCTATGTATATCAAAGATTAAACACAAATTTAAATCCTGTATAAATTGGCTTTTGAAGGTTATTTAATGGCCGTGATATAGTTAAACGTGATGTAGTTAATTCGTACTTTTCGTAAAGAGTATTATTAATTCGTATTATTTATGAATTATATTGATTTGTATTTTACTGTGTGTTATATTTTATTTTTAAATTAAATTCAAACATATTTGCGGATACAAATTAAAGTATTTAAGTACCTATAAACATTAATATCCACGTAATTGGAAATATTAAATTTTAATGATGACCATTATGTAAACATAATGGGTACTTAATTGTATAGTTCACAAAATGAGACTATAGTTATTTTATTTTATTTGCAAAAAAATCTTATGTCTTTCGAATAACTATCGATACTAGCTTTAATAATATTAATATTATACGAACAGTGTGTCTTACTGTTTATTTGTTGTTAAGCATAAAGATTATACCATTTTTTGTAATCGACCGTGCACGCGTATATTTAGTGAAAATTAGTTATCGTTGTATTGTGAACGAATTACTCAATTAAAATGTCAAATGAAAAGCAGAAAAAAAGTCTGCCATTTTTCGTGAATTTTACAATAGCTGGATTGTCTGGGTAATAATAAAATTAAAATATAAAAACTACATTTCAACTATTGTATATACCAATAAGTAATTGCAAATAATTATATAACCGTGGTGTGTATTGTATAGGATGGGAGCTGCGGTATTTGTCCATCCATTAGAAGTGCTTAAATTTCGTATGCAGCTAAGTGGTGAAAAAGGCACGACTTCGGATCACAAAAACTCGTTTGATGCAATCATAAATATGGCAAAAAAAGAAAAACTATCGGGATTTTATAAAGGCATTTCTGCAAATTTTATTAGACAACTTGTTTTTACGTCAACACGGGTAGGCACCTATGCCACACTTATGGATGAAATTAAAAAGTGAGCTAACATCGACAGATATAATATATTAATATATATCTGGTACCTAATATTAACGTATAGGTTCATTTTGAATGTATTCCGTAAGCAAATTCGAATAGTTTAAATAGGTACAATGATTCGTTTAAAATGTAAATGGAATTTTTGCCCCAAAATTAAACATATTTACACATGACACGCATAATATAATATATATTATAATATTTAGTTATATTATATAAATTACCCGTTTAAATATAAGCAAAAAACCAGTGTAAAAGTCACACGAATAATAGTAATAATCTTGTGTGAACGTGTGTACGTGACGTTTGGACATAATGATGGAATTGCATATATTTAGGTATTATACCTATATAGGAACGACGGCATTATTGAGATTTGTATGTTAAATTATTTGTTTTAAATGAAGTCATTTTTAATTTAGTTTTGACGTAACAGCTGTAAAATATGTATATATAATTATATTATGGTACTCAGTATATTGTATACACTATCTAAATCTTAAATATCAATCGTCCTACATAATAAATAATCATGTATAATTGATGTTATATGTTCATGTTCATATATCTAACTAGCACATCAATAAAGACATATAGTCGTATGATAATATTAATGTATCGATAAGATTGGAATCTAAGAGATACTGATTTACCTACATATTATTATTATAAAAAGTATTTTATTAATATATATGTTAAACAGGCGAGGGCATAACAGCGTATTAAATAGCGCACTAGCAAGCACGTCTACCGGAGCATTAGCTGCGTTCATTTCCACGCCGACCGATGTAATCATTGATTATTCAACGTGAATATTATTATTTGGTGATCTAAAAGTCTATAACCACCGATAATATTAAACGCTGTTATGTAGGATATAAATTGGTCGTTAATCGTTATATATGTTTAATCGCAGATTGCGGTAGTCCGTATGACGGCCGACGGACGATTGCCAGAAGAAAGCCGGCGCAACTACAAACATGTGTTCGACGCATTGTGGAAAATCCGAAAGGACGAAGGCGTAACGGGGCTTTGGAGAGGGACGATGGCATCCGTGTACAGGGCGATGACGGCCAACATGACCCAGTTGATGTCCTATGACACGGCCAAAGTGTACATGATGGAAAATTGTAAGATCGCTGACCGTTTTTACTATCTATATGACCTATAATATAATGGTTTACGCAAATAACACGAGGTGTGCTGTAAAAAAACAGATGGTTTTTAAAATCAAAAAATGTATCAAATTAAATTTGTATTGTAATTTGTATTTACAAGATTATACGTCAAATGCAATTTATGTAGGTATGTAATACATCATCCATATATTATAGTGTCCTTCTCCACGGACAATGGATATACTTAATAAATAAATGTAAGGCATTTTTTGAAGTTTTATAGAATACTCGTTCCAATGATAATTGAAACTCCTATAGTCAATCAACACTAAGGTCACAATCCGATCCCCCTATATCAATTAATTGACGAGTAACACCCTATACAAATTCATCCGTTTATTATGGCTCATTCTGTTTTAAATATTAGGCCAAAACCCAAAAGTGATATTATACCATATGGCGAATTTTTTACACATAGGTTGATTTGGTTTATGTGGCATAAAAATATTAAAATTACCTACCTATATTTCGAAAACGGTTATAGATGATATGAAGGATGGTTTAAAGCTCCACACTGCATCAAGCATGGTTTCTGGAATTGTATATTCCGTCTGTTCGAATCCAATGGACGTGTTAAAGACTAGGTAAACGATATGTTATATTTTTATACACTATAATATTATATATTATATACTAAAATGGTATTACATCACTTTCGTAGAATACAACAACAGAAAATAGTAAACGGAAAACCAGAATATTCAGGCATAATAGAAGTGGCGTCGGTTTTGATGAAAACCGAGGGAGTGACAGCTTTATGGAAAGGCTGGCCGTTTTACTATTTAAGAGTTGCTCCAGGTACTATCTTGTTATTTATTTTCATGGAACAGCTTAAAAAAGGATATGAAGAAAATTTTATGAAAGACCCGTAATCAACAATTAACTTTACTATTGACGCATTGGTTTTTGATCAATTACAATTGTAATTTGACCTACCTTAACTATAATTATACAGTACCTATACGCATTTATACATATTTTATGTTATTATAATTATATTACTGACTCAGTTAAAATGTGTAGATAGTTTAATATTCATTAATAATTTGAGTTACCTTCTTATCAGTTTATTAATTAAATCAAAATAATTAATTAATAACATTAAAATCATCACTACTGTACAACTAAGTTGTGAATCACGAATAATTTATTTTACAGACGATAACTTTTCAAATAGGTACATAATACATTTTTTTAAATTATTGTATTATTGTATTTATACTTGATGATAATAATAAAAAAAAACTTACCTCCAAAGTCAACGAGCTTAGGTACATTTAGATGCTTCTCCCGCTTACACAGTTACATGTATGAACTATGGACAGGAACTTTTATCAATAAAATAATCATTGGTATTTTTCTATTTGCTTTATTATATAAATAATGGATAAAAACGGATAAAAGTCCAAGTTTGCGTGATAAGTTCTTAGCATATTAACACGAGCATAGTGAAAAATGTATTGAACTTTAAACAATTACTGTTTTTTTTATTTTTATTTATAAAAATACATTTAAAAAGAAACATCATCATTGATAAAAAAATATTGGCTCTTATAACAAGTCAACTCTGTTAGGTCAGTAACCTGAGTAGAATTTAATAACTTGATTGAAATTTTTTTCCGTTCGAACGTAAAGTAAAATTGTATAAGAGTAGCAAAATAGTTTGTTACTCGTGATAGAAAGTTGTTAAAATCTGGTCTTGCATATTATTATGTTTACACCACTGCATATATATTATGTATAAAATTATGTGCTCAAGTTTTAAAAAATTAACCATTAACAAATAGAAATGAATGTTTTTCATTAAAATAACAATAATTAAAGCATAGGACAACAGGCAATAAAAATATATTACTATTATACTCATACAATCACAAACAAATTAGCTCTAATTATCGAGTGTAGGTATTTGATAAAAATTCATTTAGGTTATTAATCACTAATGACCTACTTAACCACACATTTAAAAATGGCTTAAATCATGAAATTCCTATTTCGAAATATTTGGAGCCGATAACTATTTAGTGCGTCTCCAGTCCTAGACACATTTCGCATTCACATTCATATTTTGTATTATAACAAATGTATACCGTATAACCTATTACCTACTATATTATTCTTTCTACGAATGATCGTAACTTAATACATTTAATATGTATATTGTATACAAAAAATGTGGCAAGTGTGCGATGTCTTAACATATGTAGTCACAGAAATATTAAAATATTTGTAAACATAAATAAAATATCATAATTTTGATTATACAACCTTAAATACTCCATTAAAAAATCTTTTAAAATATAAATGATGACTTTGTAAAAAGCGGACCTATGCCATAGAATAAATTTAATTTAGTTTAGATAGTTTGATAGGTGCCTACTTTGTGCCTATCTAGTACCTATGTATAAAAAATAATACCTATGTAATATGTATAGGTACTTTTATTATTAATATTTGAATTTAAATACTATATTATTATTAAGGTTTCAAATGTCAACGTTCATAGACATCGGAGCTGAGCGTGTGCAATATAATTATTATATACTTTTACGAATAAAATTTACGATAAAAAGAAGTAGGCACCTATATATTGCAAGTTTGCATACGGAAACAGCAGATAACGAGTATTGGGTGTATACATAGCATAGCTAGATTAATATAATAAGACTTATGAGTAAAGGGAGCTTTTACTCAGGGGCCACACACTTAAAACTATTACCTACCATTAGTTTTAAAAATTTAATTCATTCTTACTATAATAATATTACTTGATGCATGATAAGTTTATTTGAGATTTAAAAAAATTATATAACCTTATTGTATAATATAATAACAGTGAATAAAACAATTTTTTTTATTATTTTGCTAATGTAACACTCAATATTGATCTCACACACCGACACACTTATATATATAAATATATTGTAAACTCAATAAAAATGTATGAATATTTCCAATATTTTGTAAACCTTCTAACTTTGAGTTTTGAACGCTATACACTGCTATAATGTATACCTCGTAGACTGCAATAGTTATGTTTTACATAATATTTTATAATATAAGAATATTAAATATTAATATATATATTTATGTACGTACATAATATATACATATATACATATATATATATATATATATTATAACCTTATTGTTTAATATAACAACAGCGAATTAAATAATTTATTTGTTTATTTTGCTAGTAAAACACTCAATATTGATCTCACACATCCGGTATAGGTAAATATGATACCCTTCCCAGCACCACTATAGAGTGTTTACAGTGTTAAAACTCAAAATACGTCAGATCAATATCATTTATTTATCGGATATTGGTTTTTAAAAATCAAATCAAGCTCAAGAAATGGAAACTATTAGCGCAGTCCGACGGTTTTCGAGTCTTGGCAGAAGTCGTAAATTATTTGGTTAGGTTTTGTTCTTCTTCGAAAAAACATTTTAGCCGTCACCTGGCATAATATATCATTGCGACTGTCGACGATCGTCGTACAGAAAACAGCATAATATTGTACTACAACTGTAGGGGAGATATTAAGTATTTTGGTACAAGTACACTTTAGGTAAAACAACCACGTACCTATAACAATTTATAAATTATAGGTCAAAGGTACGACGGCGAACGGCGGCTACGCGTTGCAAATGCGAAATACAAGTGCCTACACGAAACGCGACGCGGTAACACTGTGTTACCAAACGGCGGCGGCCGTACGACTCCTGTTTGCGGGGATTTTTACGACGCTGACAATGCCTATTACTATGTATAATATATAGTACGACTATATAACAATCGGTTGTTTCACCTTCCGAAATTCCGATTTCCATTTTTGCCCGTCCACACGCCCACTCGCCCGACCTCCCGACTACGACCACCCACGACGGGTGCATTTGGTTTAGCGATCGGCGCGAAGGGGACACTCATAAAATAATACGATCGAAAACGGCGTAGGTACCTACGCCGCCATGATATCATACTAATACAGTAATACGCTATATTTTTCCTCGGCCCGTTAAACGGAATTTCTGGCCCGGTTTTCCGCCCTCGAACGTCCAAAAAAAAAAAAAAAATTTCAAAACGAGAGCCGTGAGCACGGGAATCGTACGAGTGTCGTGATTTATGGGGGCCCGGGGAAACGGACGCCATTCACGCGACACGGACACGTGCGACCTAAACATCACACGATCGCATTGTACAGCAGTCAACGTCGTCATTACGATATTGTTATGCAAATATCGTTTGTGAGACCGTACTAGTAATCGGTAATATCGCATAGCGTCGTGCGAGTATGCAATACGCATAATCGACATCGATCCCGAGTCCCGAGCGGTCGGGTCGTTTGAAAAACGATGATAATAATAATGTAATTAATACGAATATCGTCGAGCGCACGTCAGCCGCCGTAGCCTCTGACGTCTTTGATGCGCGGGTCGGGCGGATTCATGCGCGGCGATAAATACGACGATAACGATGATGATAACAATAATAATGTGATAAGGAAAGAAAAAAAATTGTAGCGATAACGTCGTCGCAAGCCGGTCGTCTTCACCGATAACTCCGCACGCGCAAAGACGACGACGACGAACACACTGTATTGCCGCCGCCGCCTCCACCGCTTCCGTTCTCGCCCGGTGTGACGACAACAGCCGCCGCCGCCGCCGCCGCTACCGACGACGACGACGACGACGATTTGCGCGCGCGGACGACGTCGTTCCGTTTGGCGCTTTAGTCGTTTATCAGACATTGGCCGGTCGCTTCCCCGCCACCTCCGCCGCCTCGTTTGATCATTAATCCCGCGCCGTTGACGGGGACGACGTCCCTCCTCGTGTACAATGACAGCCGGCCGGTCGAAACGCGTCTAGCACCGAACGCTCGCGAGTCATTCGATCGTCGGACGCCGTTTCGGGCACCACTGGAAGAAACCCGCGACCGCGAGTGGTCCGGTCCGTCGGTATTTGTTCCCCGTTCGTTCGGCATTTCGTCCGCAGAACCGCCGCCGGTTTTTTCGCCTTCAGTCGCGTCGACGCGGCCCGATAGACAGTCGTCGTCAGTCTCGTCTCGCGATCCGTCTTCTCTGCGATCATGGCAGTCAACGGTACCGACACCAACAAGGTGACCGTCGTCCTGGGCGCCCAGTGGGGCGACGAGGGCAAAGGCAAGGTGGTCGATATGTTAGCCACCGACGCGGACCTCGTGTGCAGGTGTCAGGTGAGCGCAAAAGCCGTGTGCACGTTACCCCGACCGTATTTTGTTGTTATTATTATTATTATTATTATTATAATTGCCGTCGACAACGACGACGACGATCCGAAACCACCGACCGGTGATGAATTTTTATTTTTATTTTTCACCGATCGTGTTTCGCGTTCGAGCGTCTGTAGGCCGCGTGAGATTTTGACAGCAATCCCACCGCGACAACAAAAACAATAATAATAATAATAATAATAATAATAACTTTCAAGGTTGCCGGTGCGCGGTAGACGGCTCTATATTTTTATTATTATCTACATTTTATCATTTTACCTTCGTGCGACCATAAGGTCAACGCGCACTGCTCATCTGCACAGAAATAAGAGAGACATTACACACGTCAAAAAATATATTTAAATAAAAAATATGCCGCGCGGTGCCAAAACAATTTCGAATTTTTTCCATCTCCAACACATCTTTTGGCCTTCTTTTCTTATATGATATTTTTCACGTCATTGCATGCCGCCAACCTAGGTGTTATTTTTATATATATTCTTTTTCCTCGTCGAAAAATTATATTTTTCTTTTTGTGCAAGACTTGGCGGTGTTTGCTTAAACACCGTGTGATGGCAATGAGTTTTATTACCTCCAACACAAATACTATTAAGTGTTATGAAGGTTGAATTTACTATCTTTGAATTACACTGTCGACCCATCGTCATTAAAATTGTTTTCCTTTTTTTCTTAGATTGTGATATTTCCCCGTTATTATTATTTTATTTTAGTTCATTAGGTATGACATCTATAATTAACACATCTACCTAACTGAGTATAATCCCGATTATAATTGATATTACAGTTAAAATATTGTTTTTCAAAATAAATGCATCGAGTTGTTGTAATAACAGAATCACTTTGATTTTTCAACATATTTAGGTAATCGAGGTTAATTTCTTATTAAATGTTAATTTTTTTATTTTAGGGAGGAAACAATGCAGGCCATACTGTTGTTGTAGATAATAAGGAATTTGATTTTCACTTATTGCCTAGTGGAATTATAAATCCAAATTGCAAATCTGTTATCGGTAAGATATACCTAATATATTCCTTTATAATTTTTGCTTGTAAGTTAGGTGGTAGGTATATATTTAAGGACAATAATATACCCTTGAGAGCTACATACTAGTTGCAAATGTTGCAAACTAATTATTCAGGTTAATATTATAACATCAATTGTGGACACTGGTTAGACTGGCACAATCTTAATGCTGATAAATAATCGGTCCAATAGTCGTCGATATCAAACAATAATTGTCCAACATCCGCAATCGTTATATTAAAATATTAATTGTAAATTTGTTTGCAATTAGTGTGCATAGGCATGCTCAGACTCTAAAAACAGGTAGTGCCCATATTTATCATCGGCCATTTAATCAACCGTTTTATAAATAGAACAATTCTATTTGAAAATTGAATGTTCCATAAATAGTTTATAAAATGTTATTTTGATATCGTTTTCGGGAATCACGCGTGTGGTATACCAATAAGTAACAATACAGTTATAATTTATAATGATCGGTGATAAAAACTTAAACACTAATTTTAAAATATTTATATCCGGTCCAGAAAAAAATTTAAAAAACTTACTCCTTCATATAAATAAATAATAATTGTTAAATATGCTCCTATAAAATGAAAAATTGTCAGATATGTAAACTGTGCAACTATAAATGTTAAATATAAACTTGTATTACTATGAAACAAATTTCTATATTACTTAGCTATGTTTTTAATGATTATTTAAAAACATGCAAACTCCTAGAATTTCTAAGCCCTAATTATGAATTACAGATCTAGAAATAATAGAAATCATAAAAGTATTTTATGTACTCAGAAAAACATTCGTCTGTTACCCATACTACATTGTACTGCGTAATTTGTTTTTTACTACAGTTCATTTTGAAAAAAACACGTTCACACCTACAACTAGTTACAAGTATGATTGTAAACATTTTTAAAGTCTTAAAAATACAAGTATAGTATATACTGTGGAATTTCCAGTTGTTTTCAATAAATCAATTCATTCATAAATAGATTCACTAGTTGCACCATTTAGTTACATAGCATTTTGATAATTTTTTAAAAGTTTCAGTTCAGTTATTAAATCTTCCTCTGAAACCTTGGAAAATATTGATAATATTTCATATTTTATATTATAATACTTATCAAAATAATATGTCTATACACCATACTTTATAGTGTATAGTGTATACAAACTTTCAACTACAGAGTGAACATAGTGAATTATTCAATTTTTTTCAAATTTGTTTTAAAAAAATTATGTAAAATTGAACGAATTGAGTAGTTTCAGTAAATTAAGGCAATAGGGCGCTTCAGCCCATGAAAAATCACGGATCGTGTCTGGGCACGCCTATGTATTAAATATATTAGTGTCCGCAATTCGTATGTTAACTTTTTGCATTTAATTCGCAACTTACATGGTTTATATTACTTTGTTCACAACTTTTAAACACCTACCCTAGTTTATACCTATCAATAGGTAATAAGTGTCCACCAATCTTAATGTAATAAACTTTTTTAGTACCGAGAATATTATTTAATTTACAAATATTTTTATTGAAACATTTCCACTATAAAAAAGAACTTAGTAGATACTTCAGAAAAAATAAATGGGCTACTTTGCTTAATTTGTCAAAAATTAGTGTTACATTTTTATTATCATAAATTTCTTAGTATTGATAATTTATTATATTTGGTATACTTACCTTTGAAAAGCTCTATTAATTATTTATTATTTTAGTTGAAAATTAACTGTTTTCTTAGTGAATTAATTATAATTCTAACTATGTTGGACATTTTCCAATTTTATGACATTTGTTTATTAGTACAATCTGTGTAATACTTTTGGTAAAACGGTGGGAAACACTCTTAATTCATTTTTTTATAATTGTTATTATTTGGGTAATATTAACTTGGTAATTTAAAATAGTGAAACATTTATTTGCTTGCATTTATAGCCAACTAGCATCAACTGTCTGAACTATAAATTTGATTATTTTATAATTAATTTATATAATTTTAACTTAAAATAAATATTTTGTGTGTTCAAAATATAATAGGTAATGGAGTTGTTATCCATCTCCCAGGGTTATTCGATGAATGCAGTAAAAATGAGAAAAAAGGGCTAGTGGACTGGAAGAAACGATTGTTGATTTCTGATCGTGCTCATCTTGTGTTTGATTTTCATCAGGTAGCCCTTAATATTAATTATGAATACATTAACTATAATTTATAATAGTGTACCTAAATATTATTATTAATAAATGTTAAGATTTAGGAACATGCAATTACAGAATAAAATAATGATAATAATTTTTAATTATTCTAAACTGATTAAATTTAAATTGTAGATCCATTTATTGAGTTATGTATTTATAATCATTAATGATAGGTACTTTTTGTATAATTATTGTCTAATTCTACTTTTAATATTTTAATTTAGTTTTAAAAGATATTAATTGGTTATACTGATTTTATAACATATTATATATTTATATATATATATAATATAATATGTATATCAATGCTTGAACCATATAAATTGTGAAATTGTTAATACTATGTCATTATTTTTAGTCATTCAGTAAATTACTTGTTAAAAGACATAGTTTTAAAATGTTTTAAGCTTATAGAAGTTATTTGTAATTAATTTTTCATTTATAAAGAATTAATATAAGAGGTAATATCTACATGATTTTCATTCATATAATTACTGCATTTATGACTCATTTTATTATACCATTAGAATCATTTTGTATTTGTATGTGTCTGGTACCAAATTGTTGTATTGCATGTTTTCATAATGACAATTGTTTATAAAGATTTTTACTCCATGTTGAGTATGAATATTAAATTATTATTCTATATAAATATTTATAGCCATTATTGTAATGTTTTAAATAATAGTAGGTAAACAAGTTTATGAACTTAAAATAACCTATGAAACTTAAAATATTTAAAACAAGGTTAAAGGGTCGTTTTATCTCATACTAATTTTATATCATGATTATGAATGTATTTATTTATATATATTTTAAATATAGCAAGTGGATGGGCTCCAAGAAATGGAAAAAGGTAAAAAGTCTTTGGGAACTACGAAAAAAGGTATTGGTCCAACTTATGCTTCTAAGGCTACTAGAAATGGTCTAAGATTAGCAGATTTACTTGGAGATTTCAACATGTTCAAAGAAAAGTTAGTTAAGTTTCTAATTATTTAAAAAAAAAAATGAAAACTAATAAATATATGAGGCTTTGTAATAGTTAATTTTGAAGTATACTCAAATCCATATTTAATGATATAAATAAAAAATTTTGTATATTATAATGTAAAAATAAATTACATGTATGGGCTATTTTTTTGTACACTTCATTAATGTTTATCGATATCATTTAGGTAATATTGGTCAAAACAATTTAATCAATATCTCTATGTATTATAATAACGATTACCTATTACAAGTCCTTAACTTTTGTATTGAAAAAACACTACTTATTGTAGTTGTATTCATACTAATATTAATTTAAACTACCTATTATGAATTAAAATTTATTTTGAAATAATGATATTAATAGTATTATAATTATATTTATATTTGAAGGTTTTATAATTTGGTCGATATACATAAACGAATGTTTCCATTGCTAGAAGTTGATACAGAAGAAGAGCTAAAAAAATATGAATATTATGCTAATGAACTAAGACCATTAGTAGTGGAAACTGTTGGATATTTGCATTCTGCATTAAAAGATGGGAAACGAATTTTAGTGGAAGGTGCCAATGCAGCGATGTTGGATATTGATTTTGGTAACAGTATTAATTTATAAGATATTTGTTTAATAATCAGTAAATTATGAAAAGTATTTAAATGAATTTGATCCAATTATATAGGTACATATCCATATGTAACATCATCAAATTGTAGTATTGGTGGTGTTTGTACTGGTCTTGGCTTACCTCCGTCAAGAATTGGTGATGTTATTGGAGTTGTCAAAGCATATACTACAAGAGTTGGTGATGGACCATTTCCAACAGAGTTATTTGATGTAAATATTTGTTATACATAAAATATTAAATCTTGTATAAAGAATATTTACTTCTACTAAATTTGTTTTATTTAATATATTTCTTACGCTATTCAATATCTAAATTACATTACAAATATTAAAATGTGCAATAATTATTACTATTTATTTAGGATGTTGGTGAGAAGCTACAGACTATTGGAAATGAAATTGGTGTTACAACTAAGCGAAAGCGTCGTTGTGGATGGTTGGATATCCCACTACTAAAATATACTTCGATGGTCAATGGATATACTAAGTAAGAATTTTTCTATTCATAAAACAATGCCAAATTTTTGATAAATTGTATAGTAATATATAATAATAATTATAACTTATATTACAAATATTTAAGATAAACTAATATATAAAAAAAAAATCGTATAACATTATTGACTTTTTGCCTGAACATATAATTCTACAATATTTTTGCTCATTCAATTTAAATATTTTAAAATTTAAAATACTAGTTTTGTATTATTATTAGTGTTTAGTTTTAAATAAACAATTATATAATTAGTAATTAGATATAGTATACTATCAGATCAACTCGTGAATTATCAAGTTAAATAAAAAGTGAAATATTATCATTTATGACCTATGACATATTTTTATTTTATTTTCTGTAAATAACAATATTTTCATTGATTTAAAGTGTAAGATTATGACATTTAATTTAATCTCAATCAATAGTAATCGACAACTGTAATACATTCTTTTTAAAAAAAAACATCATATTAAATTTGTTAATTTTAAACATTTTTCTATAAACCTATCAATAATACAGTAGAAATTATAATAAGTTTCATGGTTAATACATTTACAATTTAGAGCATTTGAAATTCTTAGTATTCATATTTTCAGCCAGTTGCTTATTCTTTGTTTGACTATTTTTGTTTGAACAAAGCGACGCTACTTGTAATTATTATCATTAACATGAAAACACCAGAACTTGTAGAAATTATGTTTTTATACAACACAAAAATAAAATGGAATTGTATAACTAATAAGTAATGCATTACTTAACAACTAAAAATAATGAATAAAATAAAACGTTTGTAATAACTGGAAAGTTATTAGTCATTACTCATTACTAGTAACTAGGAAATGGATTTTAATGTAATAATAAAACCAAATAATATGTAATAATTGCTTAATATAAGATAAAGAAAATGTAAAAACAAGAAATATAAGTTAACAAGAAGGTACATAATATATATTGTATTTATCACTTATTTAACCCTTGAAACAATTAAAATAAAACTACATAGAATCTGACATTTAATAATATTATGTAGCAATAATTGGCGACAACATGTTTTACATATTTGTATGCTGATTGAATAAATGTTCTATATTGATTAGTGAAATAAAGGCATACTTCATATTTGCTACATCATTGATATTCAATAATTCTTTGAGATTTAGTTCATTATGAATCTCATTATTTTTTCTGAATACATATGTAAATTTTTCTTTAACTAAATTTCTTACGTGACCTTGTGTTTCGCCTGAATTTGCCAACAATTCATAGGGTTATCCGGTAACAGCATATTTCTGGTTAATAGATGTTTTGTTATACAAAAAAAAAAATTTGTGTAACGTAAGTTAAATTATTTTTAAGAGTAACATTTAAGATTTTCTGTCAAATTATTAGCCACTTTTAGATAATGTTGAATATTTTTGTCAAATATCAATGAAAAAAAAAAAATTTAAATAGATCAAAAATTATCAAAATATGTATAAACGAGGCTTTTTTCAATTCATATACATTATACATTTTTAATCAGATTAAAAAAATTTTATTCCGATAAAAATATGTATTTATTATAAAATTTGTTCTCTACTAACTACTCAATAGTATAGTTTGTTTTATTTAACTTACAGCTAATATATTGTTCCCACCATACTCGCTGTAAACATATATTTTACACAGTGGTTCTCAACCACAGGTCCGCAATAAAAAAAGGTACCGGTCCATGTAATATTGGAAAATTTTTATTTCTATTGTAGTAGTTAAACGAACCAAAACCCAAAGTGGTCCGTAGTCCTACTTAAATCTAGATTCTAGATTTTAAGTGGTCTGAAAGCAAAAAGGTTGAAAACCACTGTTTTAACATATAATCCTGTGGTCACCTGCCAGGACGTAGTGTGTTACACGTTCCAACCAAGATATCATTGTAATTGATCTTTGTTGTAGTAATTTATATATTTTTATGTTTTTTTTTTAAACTTTTAATTTGAATAAAATAATAATAATGTTAATCTATTGAACATTGAAAAATGAATAATTATACTACATTTTCAGAATTTGTTTGACCAAACTTGACATATTGGATACTTTTGATGAAGTAAAAATTGGAGTGGAATATCAATTAAAAGGAAAAGCGCTCAATTATTATCCATCCAGTTTATTTGAACTTTCATCTGTTGAAGTATGTTTAAATTTATAATGATTGTTATTTTAATTATTGTAATTAATAATAAATTTAATTATTTAGGTTAAATATTTAACTTTGCCTGGTTGGAAAACTAATATTAGTGGCATAAGATATTTCAATGACCTACCAGAAAATGCAAGAAAATTTGTGTTTACTATCACAGAGCTCCTTGATGTACCAGGTAATTAAAACAAACAATTTTACATTTTTAAATTTCATGCTTTTTGAGATTATGACAGTTACATATTATTTGTCAAACATGCAACATTCAAATTATATACAAAAGTAATAATAGTCATTACATTAAATAGGCCAAGTTGAAGTTTTTTAAAAAAAATTAATTTTAATACATTTTAACTAAATAATATACTTTTTGTAAAATAATAAAATGATACAAGTAAGACATATTTGTTATTTTTAACTAACAAAGTTACGTACAAAATGTTATTGTACTATATATTATAAATTATAATTGTATATGTCTTGGTAATAAATTCAAAATATATTTTATTAACAGTTAATATTAATACAATTATAAATTAAAATTAACATGTATGTATTATTTTTGTTTTCAGTTAAATGGGTTGGAGTTGGCCAAGGAAGGGAATCTATGATTAATGTTGATAATTGATTTTTTCTTTTTTTTAAATATTCACCTAATAAGCTTAATTTTATCAAGTTATTACTCAAGTTGATACATTTTTAAGGCACAAATTACATTAATTATGCTCTTAAATTTCAACTGTTGAATTTTATACAATTAAATATACTTCCTTTCAACTTAAATTTTTATCAATATAGTCAGACTAAGACCAGACTTTGAACCATATAAACAATGCAGACAATAAAATCAAAACTTAATTTATATATCAAATCTATATTTTGAGTTAAGTTTAAAATTACAATTTAGATAGTATAAAATGTGGTATAATAATGGCTTAAATACTTATAAACAAAATTATAATTCTTAAAAGATCAGTGTTTCTGTTTTTATTTTAAATTAATAACCATTGTGTATTGTTATTGTTTCAATTAAATAATGTTGCACGTAATATTATTTTTTTCAATGAAAATTTTAATCGGAAATGTTTTTCTGGTAATAAATATTTTTTGATATATATATTTTTTTTTTATAATTGTAAATACATCTATTGTTTTCCATGTTGTTACATTGTTAAACATATTTAAAAAAAAAAAAAAAAATTCGTTATGAATTTTATGATGTATACTTTAAAACACAATTAAATATTTTACCACACCTGTATTAGCTGTTATTTTTAATTTGTATCATTATCATTTAAATTATGGACAATTTATGCTAAATATTTTAGTATTACTATATAGAACAACATTTCTACTGCTCAAGTTTATTATGAGTAGTATACTAGTTATAATATATAATATATTTTCTTACCCCTGGTCATATATGAAAAAAAATATTTATATTACTTTTATTGACTGAACGTGATACTACTATCAATAAACTTCTGTAGTGTGTCTAACAGAACTATCAATAATGTAATTATTGGTTAGTTTTATACTTCAGATCTTTCTGTTTAGTTTAAACTTATTAAGTTAATATTTTTAAAGAAATTAGTTTTTCTAAGACCCTTTGTAAATCTACATAAATAACACAAACTTACCATTCAAGTTAATGAAAATGGTTAAACCTAGTATCAACACTTAAATTGTTTCTCAATTTCAGTCTAAGCAACATTGTTTTTTATTATAGGTTAACCTAACCTAATCCGAAGATTGGTTAAATGATTATTAATCTCCACTTATCTCTTCAATTCCCAGTATGTTCCTATTCTGGTATCTTCCATCTCTTGCTTCAGAAATAGAATTTTAGGCCTTCCTCTTGCAGGTTTTCCTTTAATTAAACTCTATTATTGTTGTTATCCAAGGACTATTCCTTATTAGTAATAAGGATAATAATTATTAATTATAATTAGATAATAAGTTATTACTTATTGATTTTTGAGTTTTCATTCTCCTGAAAACCTCAACATTTTTTCTTTTCTGTCCATAGAATTTTTAGCGTTCTTCTCCAACACCATACTTTAAAAATTTCTATTTTTGGTATCTCAGTTTTCAGTATAATCCAAGTCTAGAGCTACGCTCCACTCAAAGCTTTTTATAAGTGATTTCCTGGTGTCCAGACTAATCTAACCTAACATGAGATGGTCATTCGAACCATGTTAAGAGGAGAGATAATTTAGAGGGAGTAATAGTCATTATAAAAGTAAATATTGAAAGAAAAGAGGAAGAGGGAGGTTAAACAAGATAAGGAAACATGAGATAGTGGCATACAGATATGAGAATAGCATAATAAGAGTGTACACGAGGTAGGAGATTGAGCATTACAGACAAAATTGAGCAAGATGACTAATTTTTTTTAAATTCGTGTGAATAATGAAATAATGACTTACACAGCTGACTACAGTGATGATATTTTCTTACCCAAGTTGGTACCAAATAAATAAAAATTATTAATATTTGACATCTTGCTTTACCTTATATACAAAATCTACAAACTTTCATAGTATATGTATCGGGTCAATGTTAAGTTACTCAATGAATATACACAAAATACGAAAATGCCAATAACTAAACTTTAAATTATAGATTATTTTCAAGTAACACAATTAAGAATGTATAATATAATTGAGAGAGTAGTGCATATATTAGAGTTGAAGTGTCGAATCAGATAATTTATGAAATAACTATAAAACATGTAGGTAATGTTTATAATTTTTACTTTGATTAGTTATTTTATACATTATCTGACATCACTTCATTAATGTGTCAAATTGTACAAAATATGATCGCTGTTCCAGTGAACATATTGTTGTCAGTACAACACTGGGTTGCCCGTGCAATGTCTTACTTTTCTCTTGATTCCTGTTTATTTGTATCAAATATAAATTACCGCTCAACTGCTTATAGACAGTTGTCAGTGTTTGTATATGTTTGTATGCCACAATAGCCTTGCATGTACAAATATATATATATAGTTAAATTTAAAATAAATAAAATATTATAACATATTTTGAATTCAAATGTATTTTATACTTCGATGTGTGATTCTTACAAGAAAGGGTCTGCTATCACCAATGAAAACTAGTCGCCACTGAGGTCTTATTTTGATCAGACTATATATGTATATATATATATATATATATATATATATATCACAAAATTATAATAGAAAAATAAAGTACATTTAATAAACTAATTAAAAAAAGATAAAACTGAAATACAAATACTAATATTAGATAGAATAATTATTCATTTATAATGAATATCTCATAAGCTAAAAATGTAGTTATTATTTAAATAAACAGAAATATTGTTGAGTATTGAATTGTCTTCAAAAAAAAAAACCTCTACAGTCACGAAAATAATAAGTTATTTAGACTTAATTTTAAATTATTATCATTGAAGATATGTTGAGTCAATTTTTGGTAACTTTAAAGGCTAATACTTTGAAGTTCATAATTCATATCCAGATTTATATTATCAGTCACTGATCTAAGAACAAATGTTTACATTAACATTTTATTTTAATCCTTGATGAAGGATTGATTTTTTTTAATAATTGATAAAGAATGCTAACAAATTCACAATATGTGGTATGTCTGAACTATAAAATATATAAACATAATTATTTTATATAAATTCAAACCTATAAAGTTGATTTAATTGTACTAATAATAAACTCACAAATACTCAATTAAAATTACCTATGTCTAATTATTATCATTTAATTTTTGTTTTATAAAAAACATAGAACACCTATTAATTTGTAAAACAAATATATTTTTTTAATTTGATATTTTACAAACATTTTCATAGCAACACATTATAAATAAGCACATTTTTTCCTTTTTCTTTAATTAAATATTAGTGCATTAAGACTATTTTTAATTTATTTACTCTTGCAATAGAATTATTTACATGCGATTACTAATACATTTTAATTTTAATTAAATTTAAGTGTTTGTGGCTATATACTATGAAAATATATTGGAAAGATGAATTACATTTTATGATAACTTATTTAAATATATATATAATTTAATAGTGTAATATAATCAATTCAAGTTAAATATTATAGTGTATTATTTTATACAAACTAATTAAATATTGTTAATTGTTTTTTTTCTAATTTGGCTAATTAATGATTATTGACTATAGAGTTTTCAGACAGTTTTTTTAAATTATTAATCTTCTATAAATTAATAAAAATATGTAATAATATCTGGATTATTATTTAGGTAATTATAAATGGCTAATTTTTGGCAAAAATATAATGAATTAGGAATAAAGTTTAAATACTTGGCTAGTAGCTAGTGAACCAAACTGTTATGACGTCTACAAAAATAAATATTATCTAAAATTGTATATCAATGATATTTACAGAGTAATATTACATTCCAATTTTAAACAGTTTTTGTGTATTTTTAAGATCATGAATGACTGATGTATACAATGGTGTTGGTAAGTATCGTTTTTTATCATTCAATCAATTTATTATTAATACGGTGAATTCTAAAAAACATAATATTTAATCTAGTCTTATTAAAATGTTATTTTATTAACAATCATTTTATGTTCTTGTTGTATCTTACATGATTTCTATTCAAATGATCTCAATAATGTACACTATCATCATTTAGACAATACAACTACAATAATATACATTAAATGCATTTTTTGTTCAGAATTACTAATAGTAATATAACTTTTCAATTCATTATGTTGTTTCTATATTATAATTCATTGGCACATACTTTAATGTTTTAGGAAAGTGTATAGGTACTTTCAAGTTTTCATGGATGGACTACAAACGGTATGATATAATAATTATAAAAATAAATAAATACTTATTTAAAAAAAAAGTACTTATGTTAGGTTTAAAATTCTTAGCTAGTGGAGGAATATGACAATCACTATGATAAAGTCAATTAAGTTTTTCACAAGTACTACAATTTATTAGATATTCAGTTAATTGATTACAACAACATGCTTTATCATGATATAATTATAATTAATATTAAATGTATTAAACCTAGCTAAGAAGATAGATTTATGTTTTTTTAACTTATAATAAGTTACAGATTAAGTAGAATAACTAGATGGAAATAACATATTGGACTCTAAAGATTTTTATATTATGTTAAAACAATTTGAAAATGTATTAATGGTACGCATAGGTTTAATGCTTATGATTTTGAATTAGTAATGTTATAAGTGGTTCACATTTTTGGATCTAGATTTGAATTGTATTATTTTTTTACACATTTAAAAGATATAAAAATATACTTAAATATGTTTTCCGCTATAAAAAAAATTAAACATCTAAGTCCAGATTAGTTTATGATTGATGTGGTTGAAATATTTTATTTGGATTAGGAAAATACAAATACTCAGTTTCTCATCATAATTAATTTATGTTATATTGACGAATAGATGGGATTTAGAAATATTTGTAAAATAACTGGATCTACATGCAATGAAAAACAAGGAGCTATGTATGAATCGTTGAAAGTTTTTCAGTCAATGAATAATAAAATTACTTTGTAAGGCTTAAAAAAATTTAACTATGAACTAATGAAAGACTCGTGCATTGTAGACATTAGAAAATGTTTTTATTACTTGTATGGAAATAGGTAGGTAATTTGTGGCGTGTTAAAATGGATATGGATCAGAATAGATGCAATAAAATATTACTAGGTATTTAAATGGTTGTTAAGTTAGACAGCTTGATAAAAATATAATAACTAGGTACTTGAAGATATCTTTTTCTCCTTTAAAAGTTTAACGATCTATAAAGAAGATGTACTTACAATAATAAAGTTGAACAGATAATTTAATTAATCAAACATTTACAAAGATCCAAGAAATAAAAAGAAGTCACAATGTAAGTATATTATTTGACCTTACAATCACCCAGGATACCATTAATAAAAATAGTCGTGTATTATTATAATTTTGTGTACTCATACATTTAAATGTTTCTTTCCTGATTACCAAATCAAATCTATGGTATATATTTGATAGTCTAAAGACAATCTTAAAATAAAATGTTAAACATATTATTCATATTTCCTTAGATATAAATACTACAAATTTCAATTTAATGCAACTATAAATTATTATACTTGGTATATACTTAAATTTAATATGTATTTATTTAACATAATGTTTCTATAAAAAAAAATACTGGAAATATATATAAGTTTTTTAATTAAGGCACAAAAGGTACTTTAATACTTTAAATTTTGAATTTGATAATAGCTTAACAGCTTAACATAATGATAATTTAGAAGAAAATATGCGTATGCGCAATATTATGCATAATCAGTTAAAATCAGTTACCTAGATAGCGCTCTTTTTATTTTCACTAAATTATACATTTGAAGTAAAATTGTTTGTGTAAAAAAACATAAAATTAAAGAAAACTATTTAAATTCATTAATACATATCAATATAATATTTTTGTTTGAATTTAAGGTAGGTAAAAAAATATATTATATTATGACCTGTATTAATATAGGTCACCGATAACAGCTCTTTACTGATCAATCGATATCGATATATTAATTATATTATTAATAGTACTACTAATAAAATATTAAAGCGCCTCTGGTTAATACAGGACGGTGGAGATCACTTATAAATTGATAATAACAAATTAATAAAATTATATTTACATACTGTAGATTGTACTATTTACAAGAATTGATGATACAATCGATAGTAGAATTAATAAATAAACATCGATTTTATAGTTTAGCCACCTGTATGATGAATGAACGAGGAGCGCTGTAGTCAACGTCCTGGATCATTATACAGCCACAACAGGTCCTGGAGGTTGTACATTTATTAGTATGGTAGAAACAGTTGCCGTATTAGTTCTATATCTCTAAGTGAATAGTGCAAGTGTATTATTTCATAAAAATAATAATAACAGTATAAAGTTAAACGTTAAGGTGATTTATTTTTATTATTTATAAAACGTTACCGTCATGGGCTTCGACGAAGTCACTCCATCTTCGCCCGCTGTTCAAGTAACCGTAAGTGATCTTTTCGAGTAAACCATTTTTTTGTGGGAAATGTTAGTAAGGAATTGAAATTCAATTCAATTATTTAAATTATACTGCTTCTCTGAGTCGCCTATGGCGTGGAACATAGACATTTATAAATGAACTGTGTGTTCATACTAAGAAGGTTAAAATAGGGAATAAATAAATATTATAGAAAAAAAGAATGTCGATGCTTTGTTTATTTTCTCTATAACTCAAAATTTCTCGAAAAATCATGTTTTTGTGTTTTCAGCATATGACGTATACATTTGTCTAAATATTATCTTAAAAACAATTTAGTTAAGGTTTAAATTTAACAACAAAAAATTACGTTTTGACTCAAATAACAATAAAATTTATAATCGATACCTATGTAAACTCTCATACACAATATACAGTATACGCTATAATTTTTGTAATATGTTATTTTATTCTAAAATTACTTAAAAGGCGATTAGATGTAAATGCATTTTATTTATTTTCCTTTTAAGAGGGCGTATATTTGTTTTATTTTTCGCACTCACACACTTTATGACTAGTTTATGTTCAGCAGAACTAACAGTGTGTTGTTGAATTTATTAGTAGAATATATTGGATTATTGTCAAACTCAAAGTAAGAACACTATCTGTGCGATTACCACACTGTACCATTGAATGCGGCAGTCGTATTTACAATAGTATTCATTGGGATTCTGCGTATTGACGCACAAGGAATGTTTGTGGGTAGAGGGAGAAGTGTAGGTACATTTTATAGGACGGCACGGCGACCCTTTTTTACCTTTCTGCACAAGGGATGACACGTATACCTACCTAACTGGCACCATGGGGTTTAGAAACGACAAGATTTTTACTTTGTCGTATTTATTAGATATAATAAAATATAATATGCAGCATACACCGGTATTTACTTGTATAATGGTCCGCAAGAGATTATTTCCTTATTGTTAACAGAACCCCGCCGTACCGAAACTACGAACATACTATGATTATACATTATATCGGGGGCGGCCAAACGGTCGATAGCGAACAATTTCAAAGTTAATCATATTAAAATTTTTTTTAAGTGTATATTATACACTATATGCAAGTATGTTTCTTAATAATTGTAGTTATTCAATAATAAAAAAAATGTTTTATGGAAATCAATCCTCAAGGGTGAAGTATATTTTTAGTACCCAAAAAATTTTAGCCACCCCTGCATCATATAATCACATTTATATTATTAATTTTATAAAATATAAAAAATCTATAACTTATAAAATAAAAGAGACCATTTTTAACTATTTACAACATTTGAGGAACTGATAAGAATTTATTGGAATACTAGATGTGGCCATGGGCCGTAAACTCCTGTATAATGTATTATATAACACATAGTATAATATACTATTATAAATATGTTTCAGTACAAATAATGACAAAACCTTAAATCCTTGGTTCTATTGATTACAGACTGTACCTAGTTGATTTCGGTAAAATTTAGAATGCAAAAAATAGTTTGGCCAACCCCCGAATGATCGTTGTAATTTAGACCGTTACAAACGAGATTAGGTAAATCCTAGAAAAAATAACTAACGTTGGTTTAAATCCACCATGTATTACCCAATCATGTGACATTTTATTCCTTTGCTTTATACTTGTATATAAAAAATAATTATTATGATTTAAGTACATGATCAACCTACTATCTACTAGTAATTAGTATATTAGATAAGTACACACATTTATATTATTAATTATTATATATTGTGATGAAAAATGTATATTATTATTTATTGTTAAATATTAATTATTTATTTAAATCGCTGATGGCGTTGACACATATTGGTTCTTTGACTTCATTCAATAACACATCGTATTTTTCACTTGTTATGTACTTATGTACATAACGAGTTTTAATGTAGATATTCAATTTAATAATATGAAAAATATTTACAATCATAATAATAAAATTGGGTAGTATAGTTATTCACTCATTTAGATATAATGTACCGCTTCAAGGCCATTGTGGACATAATAGTTATTGTCGTTATTGATAAATGGTGATATATAGCAATAAAATATAATATCCAACTGCAGGGCAGAGTAGAGAACAGACGAAGTAGCGATGTTCGCGTTAATTGTCCGCTAATCGTGTAGTTCTATAATTGCTATATGAATTAAATTATCGTTACAAATTTGTATTATATTAATTTAAATAAATAGTTGGACCTTGAACGTCGCCTGAGTGAGTTCCTCTAATTATATCGTACCTTTTTAATAGCCCAATAATGGCGTCCCCAATAATATGGTAATCGTTTTCGTATATCCCAAGTGCGTCCATAATATTATCACTGACAATATATTATATTGGTAGGTACCTATTATAAACCTACAACTAACTAACATTTTACATTAGTCTTTGACAACTATGCGCAGTATGCAGGGTGTAACTTGTCTTTTTGACATTATTGCATTTTGCACTATTATTGAATTTGTCAAATAGACGAGTTATACCCTGTATAATATGTATAGTGATGTGTATGCAACTAACAGTTTTATTAAAATATTTTATATTAATCTATTTATTTTATTTAAAAATTAAATTCATTGAAGATAGCATACAAAAATACGTCATAACTGAATGAATTTCTAGATTTGATTATGTGAAAAATCGCTGCATTCAAATTTCAATCAAAAATAAATAATTTAATAATTTAAAAATATAAATTTTAAGTAAAAATTAATCACCCATAATTTTAAAAACAAAACTAATTAATTAATAAATTATAATAAAATATTTTTGTGATGTTAGTGATGTTAGCCAGTTCACCTGACACCTAGCTGTGGTTGGAACTGCATAACTACGTAACTCTAAATGAACTGGGGCGCACTTAGGCAACGACAAAATATGACATTTTTTTTAGGACACACTACACCTTATTTCGGATAGCTTGAAACTTTAAATGGGGAGTGGGGGTCATTAATGTTTAAAAAATTACACTCGGCGTGAATGTACAATTAATTTTAATAATCGATAAAATACAAATTAATACTATACCTAATACTCTGATTATTTAAAATGAGATAATTAACTCCAGGAATTTCTATTTCTGTAAATGCCTAATGGCTGTAATTATTGCAATTTCAAAAATTATTTTACTTGCACTTTGAAAAAAGCGATGAATGTACATTTTGATTTTAAATGATGAGTTTTTTTTTTTTTTGATTAGAGATAATTTTCAAGATAGAAAACATGCATGAACTTTTCAACTATAAAAGATACATAAAACTTTAGTACTTTACCTAATAAATGTAAATATTTATTATATATATATAAAAAAACGGGATTGGTAAATTAGGTCCCAGAAAAAAAAAATATAAACTAAAATATGTATTTTTAAATATTATGTTCTATAATGAATAAATAAAGAATTACGAAGTTACATTATGTCATTTTTGCAGAAAAGTGGCTGTGGTCTGCAGTGTTATAAAATCCGCGATAAAAATAGCTGTCAATTCTAACACAATCAATTTAAATTGTGCTATTGTCAATTAGGATTCATTTTTATAATATTTTATATTTTACGCGTTTACCGTCATGAAAGTTGACATGAAACTGTAAAGGATTATTTTCGCTGGTTTATAAAAGAATGTTATTTAAATATTTGAAAATGTGTTTTCTGATTTTTTTTAAAAAAATATGTGACTTATTAACATTTCAATAGTATCAAAAGTATTTTAGACTTTCCAGTTTACTAGAGCTGAGATTTTAGAACAGATCTTGTGGCCGTTGAATGTCACTAGACACGAAGTATCTGAAAAATTAATAATTTTAGTATTACCTTGATATCTCAAATTATCTCTCATAGCGATAAATATAAAATGAAAATGAGGTCTTAAATTAATCAATTTGATATATTGTATTTATTTTGACATCTATAATTCTATAGTTATTATAGTTATTATTATTTTCACTTATTTAAAAGAAAAAAGAAAAAGAAAAAAAGGAATTAATATATTATAAATTTAAGTAATGAACATATTGTTAAAAGATTTGAATGTAACTTGTGAAATTTTTTTATTTACTCTATATTTTATGATATATTATTTTATTGGTATTAAGTTGTATTACTTGTAGTATATATTTTTCCATTGCATCTTAATATCTACTGTAGCTTTCTATCTACATCACAAGCATTGCGCTTAAAGGAGGGGTAGATATTTTTTTTATTGTAAACATTTTAATAATAATATATCATCTTCTTTTTTAATTATTTACAATAATTAATAAAATAATAATAATAATAACGTAGCATAAAAATAACATTAACAAAATTTCATTTTGAATTATGACTTTTAAAATTAACAAATAAGTTTTAATTTTAAATTTCATTCAAAATTAAAGTAATGAGACTTTAGATAATACCCTTTTCTTAAAATTTAATAATAATTCACTATTATATTAAAAATATTTAATTAAAGCACCTAAATGTTTCTTTTAAGTTTAAAAAGTATTTAATATGCATGTATATGAATACCAGTGTATAATTAAATGTATATTGTATATTGTTTTATTGATAATATTATGCACTATTAAAATACTAGGTCGATTATGGCATAATATTAAAAATTAAAAATTAATAGTATTAAATTCATATTTTAAAAATTAATTTATACTTAGTGACAACATTTCAAACGTAAAATTAAGTATAAATGACTGAAAGTTGAAACCCATAACAAATTGATGTAAGTTATATTATAATATACCTATTTAGATAACTGACAATTCTAATAAAAATGAACAAAGAAATTTGTAGAATGTTGAGTTACGACGTAAACTAACCACTGAGACACTAAGATAATATTATATACTTGTACATCTTAGCCCTTAGGTCGTGGTTTTCGAATAAGATTTGGTAGAAATGTACCAAAAAAATTTTAAAACTAATGCTTTGATTAAGTGAGTGATTATTAAATTGCCTATTTTTTCTATAGGTATCTAATAATACACAAGTTTTACCTGCTCATTCGGTTTAAGTCATCTACTAAAAAATTCAGTTCAATATATATATATTTTTTTATGTTATTTGATAATCTGTATAGGTAATATGCACGCATACATACACTATCTATTTACGAGCATTTCAGAAAGCCATATGGCATATAATATTTCATTAGTATTTGTTTTCGTTGATTGCGTTATTAATGACGAGAGTGTAGTAGGACTAGTTTTGGCTGTCTTAACTCGTATTTCGTTATCGTGTTTTTTTAATATTATACCTAGTCGTTAGTCGTTATTATCTACTAGCAATTAATGATTTCCGGACGTTTTAAATATTTTACTTGGAAAATTATTGTTATAATGCCATTATCGAAGTGTACATATTAATTATTATCATTCGATTGTAAATTAACCTTTGCGTTGTATACACACGCTTACAATATTGTACGATACCTATTAGGTATAATATTTCGTTGTTTAAATTTCTAATGAGATGTAAAAAAGTTTTAATACTAATATTATATTATGTTATCAATATATATATACTCTTTTTTTTTCTATTGACACTGATAATAATTACCTAGGGTATTCATTTTTATCGTTATTTATTAGTTAATTTATCATGAAAATAATTATTAACGAAAATTAATAAAATACGTAGGTATAGATTGTACAATAAATGTAGAAATTGATTAGGTAATATTATACTTATTTCGATTATTACAATTATTATTTATTTATTTATTAGGTACAATTAAAACGAGTGAGCTTAGTAATAAGTATAGACAACATCTAGGATTACAGTAATATTTTGTTATTACATTAACACTTGATTTTAAATATAGTTTAAAGTAAATAGTTATATAAACTGAAATTAATTAGGTTCAGTATAATATATGTGATGTTGTGAACTTTTATAATTTAAATAGGTGATCAGAGGCGAATTCTCCGGACATGCTCAGCAGTGAGCATGCGCCGCATGCTTAAGAATATAAACATAATTAGTATAAAATAATACAAACATTATTTTGTCATCAATAATAATATACTACGTATTTAAAAACATCATACCGTCGGCGTAAAGACATGGAACCATACAACGCTTGTTATTGCTGTGAAATATTGTTTATTCCGGGACTAGCTCTACCATCAGCCGCGGTACTAACAACCCAGGGCATACTCGACGTGATGCGCTTTGCCAATGATTAATATAATTTACGTGTATACGAGTGTGTGACAATTGTATTAATTTTTATTGATTTATAAATAAATACAAATTTCTATACTACTTATCAACTATAAATTAAATAGAATTATAAATTAAAATGTATTATGATAAATGAGCATGTCCATACTCTGGACTCTGGAGTCAGCATTCGCCACTGTAGGTGATTCACTAAAAGATATTTTTAAACGTATAAAACAATTAAAACTTAACTTAAGTGCATGAAATTGACATTGCATGTAGGTAAATAAATATTAAGTCAAAAGACTACTTAATATATAATCATTAAAATCATCAACTAAGAAACAAGAAAACAGATTACGTTATGGGGAAATTTGTTTTGAGTTTTTCTTGTGTACCTATGTAATATGAAATTTTATATCTATAGTTATAATTAAAATGATTAATTAACTTGTATTATGATTTATTATCACACTGAATTTTAAATTTATTTTATGGACAATAATAGGTATAGTGTTCGTAATTTTTAGGTCAAAGATGATTGCAAATCACTCATTTTGTCCAATGAACAACTGACCACATTGATGAAAGATCTGGATAAATCCATCAGGGATGGTTTGAACAAAGAAACCAATGCATCTTCTACTGTCAAGTGTTATGTCACTTATGTACAGGATTTACCCAATGGGACAGGTTAAAACGCGTTTGATGATAGTAATATGATTTGGTTGCAGATGACATTTAATTTTTTTTTCTTTTAGAAAGAGGTAAATTCTTGGCTTTGGACTTGGGCGGTACTAACTTCCGAATTTTATTGATTGAATTGGGAGATGAAAACTATTTCCATATGGATTTTGAAACCTTCAAAGTTCCCAGCCAAATCCAAACTGGCAAAGGCACAGAAGTAATAAAATATAGTTTTATTATTAATTGATAATTAGGTAGGTATTAAACTTATGTTTGTCTTTATGTTATATAGTTATTTGATCATATTGCTAAATGTCTGGCAGAATTTGTAAATAAGTATAACTTGGACAACAAAAAGGCTTTACCGTTGGGCTTTACTTTTAGTTTTCCACTTAGACAAGTTGGACTTACAAAAGGGTTTCTAAATAGCTGGACTAAAGGATTTAATTGTTCGGGAGTGGTTGGCAAAGACGTTGTCAAGCTTCTTACGAATGCCATCAAGAAGAGAAAGGTAAATAATGTTCAAATTACAAAAATTAGTTGTTTTTTTTAATTTAATTATTATATAAATACCTACTTAAAATATATATTCTTATAATACAATATGTTAAAATGTACCTATAGATTTAAAATCTCAGAATGTTAATGTAGGACATAACTCTGTTTTGATTTATTTCATCTATTCAATAATGTGATCATAATGTGCTTTACGCAATGAGTGTTTTTTCAATACATTTTTTGTAGGTATGATTATTGGTAAGTACTAAATATTATGTTTGGCACGTAGGTGCGCAGCTAAAATCTTATCGTAGGTATAAGGTATAGCTGTTCGCTATACAATGGTTACAATGGTTACATGGTTTGACATATATAGTACCTACCTATCAATATAAGTTACTATGAAAATGTACTTGTAATATTAGATATATTATTATGCCTAACTGAAATATGACAATATGCCATATGATAGGTATTGTTGTCGTCATGTTAGTATAATAAAATTCTTAATTGAAAAGCATTATATAAATTGATGCCAGCCGCTAGGGCTTAAATAGATTTTAATAATTTTCTTTATATCTGTACAGTAAATGACATATCTTTTTTCCGTTATAATTGCTTATAATACATAATACATCTTATATTTATGCAGTACCTATCATGCGTTAAGCACAATTTTTTTTATCAATTTATACAAAAAACATTTCACTTTTAAAAATGTATATCGATTGAAATATCACGATCCGACATTTAAACCTAAATAATAAATTATAATATACGTAGGCACCTATTAATGAGCTCTCACCTTACACTTAAAGATATGTTTACTCCAAGTTTAGTAAAAACCATTCATGGTCATATACCTACTTATACATGACATACTCATATTAGGTAGGTAGTCGTATACCTAGGTATATCAATTGTTTCATTTCTCAGCGTTTGTAATTATTTTAATGGTTCGATAAATATTATAATTTGTACATAGGATTTGTTTGAATCTCTAAGGAATACGGATTGACATTAAAATAGGTATGTTAGATTTAGACATTATATTTATGTAATATGTACCTTCATATTATTATTATATACCCCATAGGTAACGCATGAAAGTCAACAGTCTATCTTTTATACGGAATACTTAAATTATTTTTTTGACAGTTTTTTTTTATGTTAATTTTATTAGGACGTAAAGATTGACGTGTGTGGAATATTGAACGATACAACTGGTACACTCATGTCGTGCGCTTGGAACACTCCAAACACCAAAATTGGACTAATAGTTGGTATGTTGAGTAAACAGATATTTAAATAGTTAAATTAATTCTATTAGCTCAATAAATGTGTGTGTGAACTATCAAGTTTTAGCCATACAGTGAGTTAACATACACAATACCACACAATATATTATTTATAATTTATTATAAGTTTTATGTTTCTTATTCTAATGGATAAATACATGATGGTATTTTTATTTTTCATTTTTTTTTTTTTGATAAAATTAAAATTATTTTTTGTTTTTATTTACTTAATAATAAACGTATAATAACTTGTAAGAATTAACTGTTGAGAGTGAAATATTAAAAATTACAGTTCCTATTATTAATAATGTGCATACGTCTTATAAGTTATATACTCGTAGTACTATAATATATAGGTAAGTACCTAGGTACTTAATTTTAGTAGTAGGCATTTACTGCATATTTTATATTTTTATAGACAATATAAATTCATTCATTTTTTCTTAACTTTTCTTATTATATTCCTTGTTTAAACATTTTATATTACTTTATAGAAGTACATATAAATTAATTAAACAAGTTCGCCTTGTTTGATACATTGAGTGCCAAGAAATATCTTTCTTAGGTTATATTGATTTATAGCTTATTAGCGAAAATTAATAAACTCTCTGAACGCTCACATCGACATTAAACGATAACTTTATAGGTTAAAGATCTTAGGCTATATTGATTTATAGCTTATTAGCGAAAATTAATAAACTCTCTGAACGCTCACGTCGACATTAAACGATAACTTTATAGGTTAAAGATTTTTGTAATAGGTCAAAAATCATGATTAGAATAATAATTATCAAATAGTGATAATTCGATAATAAGTTTTGTGGTATTGTTAAATAAATAAAAATGATTAAATAAAAATTGACCCTTGGACTAGACAACATTGTATTTTATAACGGTTATCTAATCATTATTGTTTCGGAATACTTAAATAAATTATATTTTTACTGAATTTTTTAAAAGAGCAAAAAATATTAAAACTATGTTTTAGTTTCTAGAGAAAAATTCTATAGTTACGAATTTACACTATTTATGAATTATTAGAAATTAAAAAAGCTACTTGTCGTTATTGGCCTAGTTCACTGTGATTGTTTTAATACGTGTAAATTTAATGTTGCCCATCACTTCACACAATGTTTTCTGTATTATAATATACTATTGAAAATTTTATTATTCTATTTTATGCTCTTTTAACTGACATTTTTAAATGTAACGATAATTTAAAGTTTTATAAAATTACATTCATGTATACGTCATTGGGTCGACATTTTTTTTTATCAAATAGGTAACTACTGCAGTATTGCAGTATATAACCATTAGCCATATATAGGTACACTCTTATAATTTCTTTTAAAAATTCTTTTAAATATTATTGTACACGCATTCATAATATTTAAAATTGTGTAATTATTTTAGGCTTCCTTCTTTTACAATAGGGCACAACCCAAAAATTAGAAAAAAAAATATTTCGTTTACCTGATATTGGGACGTAGTGGATGGTCTTAGTTTTTTATGCCATTTGGGATTAATTTACTTTGATATACTTGACTAGAGAGCCTATATAATAATATATTGTTATTATATATTTATTATATAGGCTTTCTATACCTGACTATCTGAGTATTAAATTTAGATGTTTTATATAATGTATTATGTAACATGTATTACATAGATGCTGTATAATAATAACAATAATTGCTAGTTTACAGTTTTATACGCTGGCGTATTTGAAAGTGTTTAATAATGGCTGTATTCAAATTTTGTGTCAAAAACTCATGTGACTTTTTTGGATGCTAACGAATTATATTATACCATGATTATCGAGTAAAATAAATTACAATTTCTATAGAGCTTCTGAAAATGGGCGTAGGCACGGGGGGATATAGTGATGGATCCCCCCTTCATGACCTTTTATATACATATATACTTTATATAATATTATACCGGTAATAGAAAATATAAAATAATTTTTTTTTACCAGAATTAGCTAGTTTTTTGGGGTATATACCCTCCCTCCTTCCAATGAAAATTGTTGTCTACGCCAGAGGTTCTCAAAGTGTGGGGCGCGACCTCCGGGGGGGCGCAAGACAATTTTAAAAATCCTCGTTTCACCAAACATTGTGATGAAAAAAAACAAGCCCACCCATCACATTAAAATTGGTCTATTAATCAAAATATTTTATAAAAAAAAAATTTTATTTTAAAATAAATTTGTAATATTAATATTAATATCAATATTTGTTGTTTGTTTTTAACATTTTTTTACTCTAAACATGACTATTAAAATTATTTTTATGAGGGGGGGGCTCAGGTCTGGGGTTAACTAAAAGGGGGGGCCTGGCCTGAAAAGTTTGAGAACCCCTGGTCTACGCCAATGCTTTTGAATACCTCAATATTTACCTACGTTTTAATATAAATATAAAGACTAGAAAACTATTCTCATACATACACACGTAATCAGATCATAATAATATTATTATCGATCTTGATTTTATTTACTAGCCTACGGTTGATGTGCGTTGTTTATATATGATGAGTATATGCGCAGGACCTATTGTGCATTTATAAATAAATACGGAATAAAATATGTAGCTTCACGGTTTTCAGAGTTCGATTGTTTTTACAGTTTTTTTTTCTTTAGGAACTGGCTGTAACGCATGTTACGTTGAAAAAGTGGAGAACGTTGAACTTTTCGATGGTGACAAGATTAAACCGCACGTGATTGTAAACACTGAGTGGGGCGCATTCGGAGATGACGGAAAATTAGATGCCATTCGTACGAAGTACGATCAGGAAATAGACGAGGACTCGTTGAATCCAAGAAAACAGAGGTAAGCTTGACGCTCGCTCGACACGAACGAAACAATAAATTTTTTTATATAATCCATGTGACTATCAGTCTCTGAAATATACGCTATTTCAGATTCGAGAAAATGATTAGCGGCATGTACATGGGTGAGATTGTGAGACTGGCTATCGTGGACTTGGCAAATCAAAACAAACTCTTTGAGGGAAGATTGTCCGAACAAATGAAGACCAAAGGAGCATTTGTCACGTCGTTCGTATCAAATATTGAAAGGTACCTATTAGCCTATACGGTGTAAGATTATAATTATTTTAAAACTTCCAACACGAATCTTTTAAAGTATTAATTCATGATATACTAAGGGAACAAATAACAATGTGATGAAAATATAATTTTTCAGTGACATGTATGCTTTATATTTTAATGTGTTATAATCATGGACATTGATTAGAAATGTAGAGGGAGGGAGCACTTAAGAGCAACCATTAAGGAGCTAGGTATATATAAAGGACAATGTAGGGATTCTGGAGTTACGTCACCCTACTTAGGTCTCCGATTAAAAATATTAGAGTTGTTTGCTAACTATTCATTATTATTATCAAATAAAAATTAAAAACAGTTTTTCTTGTTTGTATAGATCTGTTTACCTACTAATAACATTTATGTTAGGATCTACTCATTCTACTCATATTATAAATAAAAGAATAAAAGAAATCAACAACAAAATATTAATTAATTTTTTTTTTTTTTTTATAATTAGTAATTATCTATACGGTTTATTACGCCTTATACCTTATCATATCAATTAAAATTATTATTTATGTTAGATATATCAAAATATATTCACAATACACGATTGTTGAATATTTACTCTGCTATAGTTTTTTTCATACATTACATAGAAAATAAACATAATTAAACCAATATTTAAATTATTATTTAGATATGTTGAATATATTATAAAATATTCACAAGACATAATCTTTGAATACTCTGGTTTATTTTTCGTGTCGACATTTTGATGGAAATTACAAATACTATTTTCAACTAGGTATCTGTAATGGTGCAAATTATATACATACCTATCTTATTTATAGTGGCTTAAATAATTTATAAAAATATTTTTTTTAATTTTTAACAATTTTTCAAACTACCCTATATGGCTAAATAATTTCATTTTTTTTTTTTAAATATATAAATCATTATTTTTTATTATAATTATGATAAATAACAAATATCCAATATAACTTAAGGATACTTTTCAAAAGTGCTAGTAAGTTGTGTAGGTACTCATTGGTTATAAATTATGACTTATGATGCTCTACAATCTACATTGTACATGATATTATCATAGTATAGCACTAACTGTGATTTTTATGTCTTAGCGATACTGTCGACTACAAAAATACACAGAAAATTCTAAGCGAGATGGGCATCAACGACTCGTCAATGGTCGATTGTGCAAATATACGGTACATTTGTGAGTGTGTGTCGAGTCGTTCAGCGCATTTGGTATCTGCAGGTCTTGCAGTTATAATGAATAAAATGAATGAAAAATCTATCACAATTGGCGTCGACGGTTCTGTTTACCGCTTCCATCCGTACTTCCAAAAACTCATACTGGAAAAAACTAGACAACTGACTAGAGCCGACATCAAGGTGAGTGAATGAAGGGATATTATTATTACCCTATAGTTGTATTACACTAATCATATACTATGGTGTGGCAAACGATGATTTCTGAGACAATCGCTTCTACGATTTTTTTAAATATTGGGTTGGGCGTTGGTTAGTTAGTCTTCTAGTTGAAAACTATAGTAATTTTTTAATATATCTTACATCGATTTAACTATTTTAAATAAAATCATAAAATTCGACCTCAAGTAATAACATAAGTAATTACTATAGTCACTATATAAATGTCTAATTTATTCTAAAATTTAAAATGTATTATGTCAGTCTGTGGTCTAGTTTCTACCATTTATAATTTATGATTTATATGTAGTGTACCTAGTTCTTTTCACTTGTGTTGGTTTTTTTCAATTTTAATAAATTTATTTGTTTATTTATATTCTCACAATTGTGATGTTTAACTCAATAAAATGTCCTATAGTGATATCCTTTATAAAATAAATTTCTATCTATGGAACTGAACTCTCCCCATAGAAAATTCTTAGCTACGGCCCTGCTATAGTCAGCTGTTACAATACAAATCATTTACTCTTTTGAATGAATCGCTATAAATAATACAATAATTCTTGGTTATATATTGTCTTAAAAAAGTTATTTGTTATTATATTTTCTAAGTCACATAAATTAGTTACCTAATAATGCTACTTTTGTGTACAACCATGATTAGCAGGCATATCATACTTATAGGTTCGATTTAAGTAATTTAAATTAAAATCAAAACTTTTTTTATATTTTTCAGTTTGACTTGGTGTTATCTGACGATGGAAGTGGTCGTGGAGCCGCTCTCGTTGCTGCTGTAACTGTCAGAGATGAATTACCTTTAGTAAAAAATGAAGAAATAGCAAAATAATTAGTGGTACTCAACTAGTAAATTGCAGTTGTTACCAAAAATAATGGTTTTTAATTTTTTTTTTACATTTTTAAAAATTTAATTAGTTTTAAGTAATGGTGATGCGCATATTTTATGATGATGGCATATTTCACAATTTACAACATTACAAAATTGTATGTTTGTTATTGTTAAGTAAGGAAATAGCATAATATGATGCAAAACTATAATGTTTATAATATTATTGTAGATTTAAAGCAATAAGATATTGGATAATAAAATTTTAATGAAGTACAATTATATGGGTGTGAATAATGAAAACGTTTATTTATTATTAAAAAATTCAAAAGATACATAAAATGTGTCTATCTATTCTAACCTAATTTTACTTTGTCTCCACATTCAAATAACCATGTTCACTATCAAATTTTTAGTCAACTTATTAAAGTTATTTAATTATTTTTTTTATTTTATTTTTAGTTAACTTATTTTTTGATCAACCTATGCAAAATTAAAAAAGTAATAGTATAATGGTATATAATACTAATCTATATATGTAAAAATGGAGCCATAAATGTATAACAATCCATCAATTGAGAAGGCTGAACTGATTTCGCTGATTCTTTTTTTGTTGCATTACAATAAAAACTGTAAATAATAAAACACAATTATAAAATAAACAATAAAAATTGAATAAAATTATACAAATTTAATAATTAAATGTTTAGAATCAGCACCTTATAGAATAACCTCAGAAAATGTGAAATGAAAGCACGAGGAATACCGAATAGAAAACTTTGAGAAAAACCTTGATCACATGCACCCGAAAAATACTTAGATTTTAATTTTAAAATAAACTATCAATATCAGGTACTGTCGATACTGAATACAATAATATTTTAAACTTGTATAAATCATTATTAAATTTATGACAATGCAACACCGGCATTCATTGATAATAAAATAAAACATTTTAAAACCACAAAAATTTGAAGACATGATTATTTTTAATTGAAAACAAAAAGTAATTACCGTTAATCATACTATTATTGAAGTGAAACTTCTTGAGCAGCGTTCTGACATTTGACGAGAATGGAGAGTGAATTGGGAAAAATGTAACGTTTTGAGATTTCTTTACACGAGAGAGAAAAAAGAAAAAAAAATTTTGTTTATAAATGGTTGCTATAACAACCCAATTTATGTGTTGACAAATTGATCACCTTATTATTGCAGCTATTTAGTATTATTAATAATAATTACAATCGTGTGTAATTTTATATAATACTTTACCTAATTAATTTTTATAATATTTTTATACTTACACAATATTAGTGTTTTTATTGTGTGTACATGCATGTAGTTTTTCAATAAATTTTAGCAAATTTTTATACATAATATGTTTAGATTGTGTAAATTTTTTATTCAAAACCTTATAGTTTCGTTAATTTGTAAAAAAAAATTATTTTGCATATTTATGATATGAAACTGCATATTTTATAGATTTTATAGATTAGGGCCCTAATTTATTATTAAATAATGCGTATTCGTATACGCACACTTAAGAAGTGCGTATTTAATATTATCGACATGTTTTTTAACATGTAATACCAGTAATATTTGTCCTACACATTAAATTCTTGTATGGAACCTACATGTAATATAGGATAAGTGTTGATTTAGAATGTGTATATAACATTTATACAATATTTTTTTCTTAAGTTTCAATGTGAATGTAATTAAAGGTCAATTACACCTGAAAAATTTAAATATATTATATACAATATAATAGTGGCGTATACAATAGTAAACCATTGCTTATTAATTATTTTAAGGATGTTGTAGATTTAATTTACATTGTTTTTATGTGATAATCCCTACAGCCATTTTGTACAAATAATATATATTATATAAACAATAAAATTCACATCGGCCACACACCTCCAATCCCAATCACTAGAAAAATTTGTTTTCAGCTATTACATCTTTTATTTTCAATCAACCAAAATATTTTATCCAAAATGTATATTAAATATTATGCTATGGAATACATACAATATTAATAATAATAATAGAAAAATATTTAATAATTTCTTGATACCGTAAAACGTATTTATTATAATAACAAACAATCAATATAATAATATATAATTTGCAACTCGCAGACTATACCTAACACAAGAATAAAAAAAATAATATCATTTTGCAAAATTTCAGGTATAATCTATGAAATTATATAATAGTACAATACTAACAAATAAAAATGTGTTTGATATTTATAATTATAATACTAAAAAAAAAATATATATCAACATTATTCTGCAACTCGCACATATTCTACAAATTATAAACTAAAAATATTCTAATCAACTTTTTGATACACTATATAATAATACACTATATGATAATTATTATCATTATAATAGCAATAATAAATAATAATAATAATATTTTGCAACTCTTAGAAAGTTAACATTCAATATTATGTATTATACATATTAATAATAATAATAAAAAAAAATACAGTAAAATAATGTAATAAAAGTGTCAAACACTTATTTTTATAATTAAATATTTTATTTGGAAGTAGAACTAATACTGAATTTTTGTTTTTCTTTTTGGAGTCTGAATGGAGCCTGAGACAAATATATTTTAATATAGTCTTCAATTTCATTTTGTTGTACTTCAGCATATTTTGAACCCTTTTTTTTATAGATTCTTTAACGAGAAAAAAAATTTATAATATTTAATTAAGCTATTTTAATTCAGTATTTATTTAAATATAATATATTATTATATAGTACATGGTCCCTAAAATTACTGCGCAAATATTCAGTGTCGAAAATGCATCTTTCTTTCTTATTAAAAACATAATATCAGTGTAATGATACTTCTAAGCAAAATTTAGTATATGTGTTTTGAAGTGTTTAAAGACACAGACGTACAGTACAGTTTTCGTCTTGTAATGTGTTTTTTTAGATTCTACAGCAAAAGTTATCTAAGAATCATTAATTTACTACTTAATTTTAATAATAGGTATGATAAAAATAAAAAGATAATTCAGAAAAAGTTATTTTTCTTAAAACTATCACATTGTCACTTACTGCATTTCGACTAAGGAGGTAAAAGTTAAAATAATCTATACTTAGCTATTTATAATAAGTTTTCAGATTTCAGTCTTAATCACAATCTAATGAATATATAACTTATAAATGTAAATATTATAATGCTACATTATTACAAAATAGTAAAATACAAACATATTTATATCTTCCTCCTCCTCCTCCTGCTCATCCAAATCTAACCCAGACTAGCCATCATGTAAAAACGATTTATCAAAATTACCTACATATCTAAAATAATGGTAAAATAGTTTTTTAAAATTAAAAACATTTTTTTTTAATCTAAGATTATGTGTAAGCATACTGTTAAAAATTTTTTTTCTTAATAATAAATTTGATATTCATCTCACATATTTGTGATATTTTCTATTTGAATAATATGTAATTGTATACTAAATACATTGTATCTCAAAAAATGATATGTGTATATGAGATTTTTAAAAATTAAAAACATAATTTGTAATCTAAGATTATGTGTAACCATACTGTTAAAATTTTTAATTTTCCTAATAATAAATTTGATATTCAACTCAAACATTTGTGATAATTACCATGAGAATAATATATAATTGTAGACTAAATACATTGTAACTCAAAAAATGATATGTGTATATATGATTTTTTAAAACAATAAACATTTTTTTAATCTTAGATTATGTGTAAGCATACTGTTAAAATTTTTATTTTTTTAATAATAAATTTGATATTCAACTCAAACATTTGTGATATTTACCATTAGAATAATATATAATTGTAGACTAAATACGTTGTAACTCAATAAATTATATAAGCATATGAAATTTTTAAAAATTAAAAACATAATTTGTAATCTAAGATTATGTGTAATCATACTGTTAAAATTTTTATTTTTATATTATTATAAATTTCAAAATCATCTTATACATTTGAGACATTTACCATTACAATAGTATATAATTGTAGACTAAATACATTATAACTCAATAAATTATATGTGTATATGAGATTTTTAAAAATTAAAAACTTTATTTGTAATCTAAGATTACGTGTAAGCATACTGTTAAAATTTTTATTTTCCTAATAATAAATTTGATATTTAACTCAAACATATGTGATATTGACCATTAGAATAAAATATAATTGTAGACTAAATACTTTGTAACTCAATAAATTATATAAACATATGAAATTTTTAAAAATTAAAAACTTAATTTGTAATCTAAGATTATGTGTAAGCATACTGTTATAATTTTTATTTTCCTAAAAATAAATTTGATATTCAACACAAACATTTGAGACATTTACTATTAGAATGATATTTAAAAGCAGAATAAATAAAATTTAATTTAATAAACAATATGTGTATTTGTGATTTTTTAAAATTGAAAACATTTTTTTTTAATCTAAGATTACGTGTAAGCATACTGATAAAATTTTTATTTTTCTAATAATAAATTTCAAAATCATCTTATACATTTAAGACATTTACCATTAGAATAATATATAATTGTAGACCAAATACATTATAACTCATTAAATTATATGTGCATATGAGATTTTTAAAAATTAAAAACTCAATTTGTAATCTAAGATTATGTGTACACATACTGCTAAAACTCTTATTTTCCTAACAATAAATTTGATATTCATGTTACACATTTGTGACTTTTACCATTAGAATGATATATAAAAGCAGAATAAATAAAATTTAATTTTATAAACATTATGTGTATTTGTGATTTTTTAAAATTGAAAAATTTTTTTTTTAATCTAAGATTACGTGTAAGCATACTGTTAAAATTTTTATTTTCCTAATAATAAATTTGATATTCAACACAAACATTTGAGACATTTACTATTAGAATGATATTTAAAAACAGAATAAATAAAATTTAATTTAATAAACAATATGTGTATTCGTGATTTTTTAAGATTGAAAACATTTTTTTATATTCTAAGATTATCTGTAAGCATACTGTTAAAATTTTTATTTTTTTAATAATAAAATTCAAAATCATCTTATACATTTGAGACATTTACCATTAGAATAATATATAATTGTAGACTAAATACATTATAACTCAATAAATTATATGTGCATATGAGATTTTTAAAAATTAAAAACTTAATTTGTAATCTAAGATTATGTGTAAGCATACTGTTAAAATTCTTATTTTCCTAATAATAAATTTGATATTCATGTTACACATTTGTGACTTTTACCATTAGAATGATATTTAAAAGAAGAATAAATAAAATTTTATTTAATAAACAATATGTGTATTTGTGATTTTTTAAAATTGAAATCATTTTTTTTTAATCTTAGATTATGTGTAAGCTTACTGTTTATATTTTTATTTTCTCAGTTATAAATTTGATATTTATCTTACAAATTTGAGACATAGATGGATTTCATATAGTGTTATCGAAAATAATGTTTTTTCACAATTATTAATCTATAAAAAATATATATTTATTTTAAGGCATTAAGTATTAATTTTAAGAATTTATTATTATTATTATTTTTGTCCTGTATTATTTTTTTTTTAAATATGGTCACCCTACTGTAGATTAAGAATTAAGATATAAAAACCTAATTCAGGACGTAGATCCATAATTTTAACTACAAACTTATATAAATATGATATGAGAATTGTAAATAATAAAGAATTATTGTATAATCCCAGCAGCTTCTACCAAATGAAATCGGGAAGATTGCAAGGGAGCCCTTAGTTAGGTAACTAAATTATAAGTATATTATCAAAGTTTGCGGTTCCCATACATTTACGACCAAGCCACTCTTAAAAAATAGTTTATATTTTGTGGTTTTCAATCAAAATTTTAATAATGTTCTGTCTAATATAATATAACATTATTTTCTCAATCATCACATACATCTGAAAGAACCTTTGACATTGTCCCACGGAACCCTAAGGTTCTGTTGAACACACTTTGGGACATGTTATTCTAAGTAACTCTATAACCCCCTTTTGATACATTATGGCCAATGGGTATTGTTTAAGCACCGTCGCCACTTATCTAATATAATTAAATAACAGTTTTTAATAACTATCAATAATTAACAAATGTCATATTATGACAATTATAGCACGCTAAAAAATGAACAAGTTTAAATTTACCAATGCGAATAGCTGAAAAAAATGTATATGAAACAGGTTGCATGCTGCTGAGGAATGGGTTGAGGATAATTTTATTGGAGTTTTAACAACAGTTATGACTGTCACAATATTACAGGTACCTATAAAGTATTTCTTTCTAACTAGGCATGTACTCTGTTTTTCAATATTTGGTTTGCAAGATTCGAATGCAGTACCTATATATGATAAAAAAAAAATATAAATTATCAAGTTTGTGCATGTTTTAACTGTTTCGAATTCACTATCTGTCCAAAGTATAGCATTATTATTTTTAAATTCATTTTTAAGCCAATATATTTTTTTTTAATTTCAGATTTTAGGCATTGCTTTGCTCAAAATCTACGTGTTGACATATTCGCACTAAAAAGCAAATGGCACTAGATGGAATTCATGTTAAGACATGAACAAATAAAATTAATGAATACATAAAATTTTTTTAGAGATTTTTTAGACGAATCTATATTTTTTTATACCTAAAGTAGTGATATGATTGTAGTGAAACATTACTCTTTAGTGTTAACATTCAGTGAACATGCTTTTTTGAGTTTATTCTTCTGGTTTTTTTAGGTTCTTGATTAAGTTTTATTGATTATTTTCATAACAATGTATCATATTAATACCTTATTTTACATCACTTACTCACATATAATTAGATTAGATTGTAGTCAGCTTAATTTTTTTTTTACAACTAATAATACATATAATGTATTAACCTGTATTTTATCTTGAACTATCTTGCGAACTACATGTTTATAACCATAACCAAATTGCCAACAAATTAAGCACACAGTTATATCAACCTTCCATTTTTCTCGTTTGGTTTCTTTGTCCTTTTAAAAATATTTCTTGGTCATCAATATTTTTTTATTTTTAACATTTTCAAAAACATATTCTGCAGTGACCCAAAATAACCACTCTTTTGTTATATCTGTAATGTTTCTTTATTAAATTTACCAAATTTAGATCTCTTTTCGGAGGGAATTTTGAAATTGTAATACAATTTAATTTTTAATTTTGTTCAAAATATCTTGAAAGTATTATTTTAAAAAGGTATGTAAATTTTATTAGATTTGTGCCAAACAAATTGTAGTATTAATATGCAGTTTATTTTCAATGAATTTTTAAGTTATGTACCTACTGGTAATACTTACAAAATCTAAAATTGAATTTTGCTTAATTTCACAATTATACTAATAAATAATTATTGAAACATGTGTATTATCAACTCTACTAATAAATTTAATCTATACATCCCATACTATAAAATATAATATACATTAGTCTGTAAAAAATATTACTATGAATTAACAATGATCTGCAGTCTTTTAATCTTGTTTTATTTCTGTTCTTTACACTAAGCAATTGTACGTCCAATTGTTAGGCTTTAATAAACATAACACATTGATATCATAAATTTTACTCTATACTTATAAATTATAATCTTGTGGTAATATACTGTTCAAATATCAAATCAACCCCACCAAATTACACTTCAAAAGGTGAGTTGATTTATTATTCTATTAAAACGGGCGTTAACAAAAAATAATCCTATTAGTGATTACAAAAAAAATTGAAAAAACACTTCTTAAAATAAAATTGTATTTATTATCATAATTGCTTTTAAGTTTTATCATAAAATAATACATGTATGGAAAAAGCTTAAATCAAATATTTTAATAATTTACATCAAGTTAAAGGAAGAAAACTACATGTCTAAATGCAATAAATAAAAAAAAAAAAACTAAGTACCCAATACATTACTCAAATTAAATAGATGATTTTAAATGATGCTATAGTTGTCTGTAATAAAAAATTAAATTAGGTGAACAAATATTATAATTATTAAAATAAAGAAGTATTATTTAAGTTAAACTTTAATGATTCAATAATGACAAATTTCAAAATAAATAAGTTATATAATAACATTAATTGGAGTATAAACAATTTAGAAAATACTTTTATAAAACTGTAAATCAAAAAAAAAAAAAAATCCATTTTATGAAAGTAATTAGTTACTAACATTTAAATTTTTAATAATTGGTGAACTAATACAATGTAACTGTAAGGCATATCCAGTCATGTGTAACAATAAAATAAAATAATTGAAGAAATATACAATAGGATTTAATATAAAATAATAGTCATCTCTCTTTGAACACTTGTCATCATTGTCATCATCAGTTAAACACCATTTAAATTTTTAGAAGAATGCAATAATTAAAGTCTTTCTTCATAATAATTGATAACGATTTGCGGGAACCTTAATTTAGCCTCTTTAGCCAAGATTAAATCAGTTTTGTTATTTTCTTTCCATTTTAAAAGGTACATTAATTCATCACCACTATTGGAAACACCTAGAATTTTATCAGGTATCTTTTCAGGTTCAACATCGTCATCATCATTTGCCTTGTTCTCTGACACACCGTTTTGTTCACCATCACCAATAACAGCATCTTTAATCTCATCATGTTTGTCGGACTCATCAGACTTTTCAGATTTTAGGAATTGTAGAGAACTAATTTCACGTTCTTCAGACGGTCCTGCATCCGATGACGCACAAATTGTGACGGTTGAATTAGATGATAATGTATGTTTATGACTACGCTCTGGTTGGGTTTTCTTCATCTCTTGTTTTAAGTTTTCTTCAAATTCTTCAACAAGTTCTCCACAATGAAGATTTTCTTCTGGCTCCCATGTATTATCTAAATCACTGTAGCCACTCCATTTCAGGAAGTACTCAACTTTTCCGTATCTCACACGCTTATCGAGGATTTTTTCAACAGTGTATTCCTGTTCCTGATCTTCGACTTCAGAATTGGAATCAACGTGTTCTTCGTTTTCCTTGGATCTGCAATAAATATACATTAATATGTTAATAATACATCGAAATTGATTTATCATTTATTTTAAATACGTTAGCAACAAATGACACCAACAAGAGTATTTATTTTTTTTAAATATAAGTAACCTCTAAAAGCATTATTCTAAAGTTGAAATCATACATAAATTTTATTTTTATTTTTAAATATTAAAAAAAGTTGAAAAAAACAACTTATAGCATGCATGGAAAAATATAGACCACAGCAACTTTGTTAAATTAATACTAACAATATTTTTTTTTGTTTTGATTTGTTTTAACTAGAAATTATAAAATCTATAAAATAATGTGATTTATAATAAGCACAAATGATTACAGAACAACATTAGATAAAGATAAAATAATAAAATAAATAATAATAATAAGTTAGTTTTCTTAATATTATAAAATAAGAAAATTAATGTAAAATACAATTTAATAATATATTATAGATGAAATGTTGTTCATTTGATTATTGATTACATACTTTTAGTTACCTATGCCAAGTATTTATGCATAAAAAAAAGAATTAAAATTATGGAATGAAAATTGTAAATATGTAGAACAAAATAAATACCTAATCTACTTATCGTAAGAATGAGTTTGTCAAATGCACAAGAATCCAATTATTTCCATTCTACGAAACATTTTGACTTAATGTAGTGTATACAAAGATGACTATACTACACTACAAATGGGAAAACATGAAAACAAAAGTGTGCATAAATGCTTTACATGTAATACAGTAGGGTCTCAGTTAACCCGAACGAGATTGGAGAGAGGACATTCGGATTACCTATGAGTTAATAAAAAACTAGTATTCTTGTAATTTAAATTTTTGAATTTATATTTATTTTTATCCATACAATATTAATTCATATCAAGATTATAATTATGTTTATATAACCAGTTATTCATACATTACATATTGTGTACCTATTAATTAAAATTATTGATTTATATTTATATTTTTTGAACATAGTAGTTCTTATATTCTGCTGTTAAAATACTTTGTCCCGCAAACTTCCAAGCACAGGAGTATTAATAAATAAGTGGGCGTCAACGAATACAATGGATGTGCATAAACAGGTTGGTAGCGGCAAAGAGTATGTATTATAAAGCAGTCTATATAGTCCTTAGAACTACACAGGAGAGACAAAACACTTAACACTAAAGGTAAGTTTTCCATGCAGTGTCCGGACGATGTACTATAAACCTAAGTATTTTGAATGTGACGCGGCGTCTGGCAACAGAACTGGTCTCAAACCAGTGTAGAGAGTCCAGACGCCGCGACCAAACGTTGCAAGGAAAACGTACCTTCGTACCTTAAGTAAAAACCGTCCAGCGGTTCTAGATCGAAATATTATACACCGATAATTTATCCACCATAGATATGAAATAGTTTTGGTAATTTATTAATTTTTAAAACCAGGGCGACGGTGACATAACCTAGCCTAAATAACAAATGGTATCATCTAAGGGAGAAGTTTTGATTAATTAATTTCGAGAAAAAATAACAGATCGATGATGGAAATACTTGTACAATCAATGAAAACGGTGGGTAAAAATCAGTTGACGACACCCGTCCATGTGCATAACATACAAGTTGGTAGGTACTCACTTTGGGTTCATGTTGGAGACTTGAGAACGTAACAATCAAAAATCGACGTACGGCGTCGGGAAGATAGAAAAAAATGCGAGATCAATGAAAAATTTAAACTATGGGATAAACTAACAATAGCTGGCTATAGCGGCAATCCAGCAATGCGGATATTTTACTGTTTGTCTTCCGAAACGACTGAAACTCACATAGACCGAACGACAAAATAAACACTATTCATGTATGTCAAATACTTTGTAATACCTACGCAGAAAACGGGCCGGCAGTCTAACAGTCTCTTTCGAGCAACACTGTTTGATGAGCATTCTAGTTATCATATGGTTCAATGCTGCCGGCTGCCGGCTTGTTCCTTATCAATACATTTATTATCATTAATCAATTTCCATTTACCGCCTTAGTGTCCGTTTTAAGGCGAGTTTCACTATACGCGTACGCGTGTCCGTTTTACAATCTTAGTTTAAACCTCGGTTGTAGATTTTACCGGCCGAATTCGGCGGTTTAACTAATTGTATAGACGTTGCCAGATAAATTCAAAATTGAGACGGTGGCTGCGACGCTTTTCAGTAGGTGTATCCCAAACTAGTCGCGATGTGTAAAACCTATGTTTAAATTATAATAATCTATCTATGTATAAAAATAAATATGTTTAATATATTAATATTTTATCGGTAGTAACATTGAAATACGGAGAACCACGGTTATAAAGAACTTTCGCACGACAATTTACAAAATAGTCTACTTAGACATCAATAGTTTGCAAAATCCTGCTAAAGAGAAAAAGTATAGAACGACTTAAAGTACATAAGCTGTGCGCTCTGTGTGTGTATGAATCAAAACATTCGAGCGAAAGTTCAAAAGGTTGGTGATTTTGATTTATTATTAATACAAATTATTATAGGAAATTTTGTTGTAAATCTTGTCTTCTTTTTTTTTTTATCTCTTGCATTAAATTGTAAATCTATAATATTCCTGTTGAGGCTGCTTACTCTTATGTATGTTAGAGTACGAAAAATACACTGAAGAACTTCTTCTGGTATTTGTAAATTTAAAATATGTAGTGTAACAATATTTGATAATTTTTTAAAAATGTTTGGTTCATTGCTTAATTATTCTAATGAATTTCTCTTAAATGTTTTTCAAATATTTTTACAGCTCTGAATAATTTATTTGGTGGAATCTTCAGCATTCCTCTAGACATATATATTGTCCAATTCATTGTGTCTATGTCGTGTGTGCCTATTAAATGGCGAAATTTGTCAGAAAACCTATTTGCTATAATATAACCAGTTACATATTGTGCTCAAAGTTCCTCAATGCTATCATATGGTTCTTCAATATCTACCTAAAATACATATGTAAGTCGTAATTTTATTAAAACATATAATTATGTTCTACTGTGATGTATGATAAATAATTTATAACCAGGTAATTCAAATTGTTCTAATATATCCGTGTGTGCTTGTGGATATCTTGTGTGATCGCTGATAACTGAATGGTAATTTTTCTCTAGGTTAAAATACGCTGTTGCTTGATGTGTAAAGCAATCATTAACTTTCAATAAATTTGTTTCAATGCTTCAATTGCTCCGAATTTGTGTTGCTAATGAACACTACATTTGAATTATTTTTAATATGAACCATCTTAAGCCAAAGGCATAAAAAATGTAATACTTAATAATTATATACTATATAAGTATAATATCAAATGAATGAAATATAACAAACGAAAGCTTGAAGTTTAAAGTAGAATATATTGGAATAACATATAAATGGAGAAAATATTTAATATAACATCATCAATAACATGTAATCTGAAATTTTTAATATTTGAAAATCCTAATTTAAAACATACTCATTATTAATACTTTTCTCTTTGTATTTAGCTATTACAATGCAACACAGTACTCACGTCAAACAATTGGAGCAACTACCATCGGAATCAGAACATAATTGAAACAGGAGATGATATTTCCTCAAACTTAATACATTGATATGGGTCTTTAATAAAATAGAAAATACTTATAATAAATCAAATTCTTATGTAAGTGTACCGTTAAGATTTTTTATTTTCCTAATAAAAAATTCGGTATTCATCGCACTCATTCCTGATGTATTCTATTAGAATAATATATAAATGTAGAATAAATACATTATAACTCAATAAATTATATGTGCATATGAGATTTTTAAAAATTAAAAACCTAATTTGTAATCTAAGATTATGTGTAAGCATACTGTTAAAACTCTTATTTTCCTAATAATAAATTTGATATTCATGTTACACATTTGTGACATTTACCATTAGAATGATATTTAAAAGAAGAATAAATAAAATTTAATTTAATAAACAACATGTGTATTTGTGTTTTTTTAATTATAAACATTTTTTTTTAATCTAAGATTATGTGTAAGCATACTGTAAAAATTTTTATTTTCCTAATAATAAATTTGATATTCAACTCAAACATTTGAGACATTTACTATTAGAATGATATATAATTGTAGACTAAATACATTGTAACTCAATAAATAATATAAGAATATGAAATTTTTAAAAATTAAAAACATAATTTGTAATCTAAGATTACGTGTAAGCTTACTGTTATAATTTTTATTTTCCTAATAATAAATTTGATATTCAACTCAAACATTTGAGACATTTACCATTAGAATGATATATAATTGTAGACTAAATACCTTGTAACTCAATAAATAATATAAGCATATGAAATTTTTAAAAATTAAAAACATAATTTGTAATCTAAGATTATGTGTAAGCATACTGTTAAAATTTTTATTTTTATATTATTATAAATTTCAAAATCATCTTATACATTTGAGACATTTACCATTACAATAGTATATAATTGTAGACTAAATACATTATAACTCAATAAATTATATGTGCATATGAGATTTTTAAAAATTAAAAACTTTATTTGTAATCTAAGATTACGTGTAAGCATACTGTTAAAATTTTTATTTTCCTAATAATAAATTTGATATTTAACTCAAACATATGTGATATTAACCATTAGAATAAAATATAATTGTAGACTAAATACTTTGTAACTCAATAAATTATATAAATATATGAAATTTTTAAAAATTAAATACTTAATTTGTAATCTAAGATTATGTGTAAGCATACTGTTAAAATTCTTATTTTCCTAATAATAAATTTGATATTCATGTTACACATTTGTGACTTTTACCATTAGAATGATATTTAAAAGAAGAATAAATAAAATTTTATTTAATAAACAATATGTGTATTTGTGTTTTTTTAAAATTGAAATCATTTTTTTTTAATCTTAGATTATGTGTAAGCTTACTGTTTATATTTTTATTTTCTCAGTTATAAATTTGATATTTATCTTACAAATTTGAGACATAGATGGATTTCATATAGTGTTATCGAAAATAATGTTTTTTCACAATTATTAATCTATAAAAAATATATATTTATTTTAAGGCATTAAGTATTAATTTTAAGAATTTATTATTATTATTATTTTTGTCCTGTATTATTTTTTTTTTAAATATGGTCACCCTACTGTAGATTAAGAATTAAGATATAAAAACCTAATTCAGGACGTAGATCCATAATTTTAACTACAAACTTATATAAATATGATATGAGAATTGTAAATAATAAAGAATTATTGTATAATCCCAGCAGCTTCTACCAAATGAAATCGGGAAGATTGCAAGGGAGCCCTTAGTTAGGTAATTAAATTATAAGTATATTATCAAAGTTTGCGGTTCCCATACATTTACGACCAAGCCACTCTTAAAAAATAGTTTATATTTTGTGGTTTTCAATCAAAATTTTAATAATGTTCTGTCTAATATAATATAACATTATTTTCTCAATCATCACATACATCTGAAAGAACCTTTGACATTGTCCCACGGAACCCTAAGGTTCTGTTGAACACACTTTGGGACATGTTATTCTAAGTAACTCTATAACCCCCTTTTGATACATTATGGCCAATGGGTATTGTTTAAGCACCGTCGCCACTTATCTAATATAATTAAATAACAGTTTTTAATAACTATCAATAATTAACAAATGTCATATTATGACAATTATAGCACGCTAAAAAATGAACAAGTTTAAATTTACCAATGCGAATAGCTGAAAAAAATGTATATGAAACAGGTTGCATGCTGCTGAGGAATGGGTTGAGGATAATTTTATTGGAGTTTTAACAACAGTTATGACTGTCACAATATTACAGGTACCTATAAAGTATTTCTTTCTAACTAGGCATGTACTCTGTTTTTCAATATTTGGTTTGCAAGATTCGAATGCAGTACCTATATATGATAAAAAAAAAATATAAATTATCAAGTTTGTGCATGTTTTAACTGTTTCGAATTCACTATCTGTCCAAAGTATAGCATTATTATTTTTAAATTCATTTTTAAGCCAATATATTTTTTTTTAATTTCAGATTTTAGGCATTGCTTTGCTCAAAATCTACGTGTTGACATATTCGCACTAAAAAGCAAATGGCACTAGATGGAATTCATGTTAAGACATGAACAAATAAAATTAATGAATACATAAAATTTTTTTAGAGATTTTTTAGACGAATCTATATTTTTTTATACCTAAAGTAGTGATATGATTGTAGTGAAACATTACTCTTTAGTGTTAACATTCAGTGAACATGCTTTTTTGAGTTTATTCTTCTGGTTTTTTTAGGTTCTTGATTAAGTTTTATTGATTATTTTCATAACAATGTATCATATTAATACCTTATTTTACATCACTTACTCACATATAATTAGATTAGATTGTAGTCAGCTTAATTTTTTTTTTACAACTAATAATACATATAATGTATTAACTTGTATTTTATCTTGAACTATCTTGCGAACTACATGTTTATAACCATAACCAAATTGCCAACAAATTAAGCACACAGTTATATCAACCTTCCATTTTTCTCGTTTGGTTTCTTTGTCCTTTTAAAAATATTTCTTGGTCATCAATATTTTTTTATTTTTAACATTTTCAAAAACATATTCTGCAGTGACCCAAAATAACCACTCTTTTGTTATATCTGTAATGTTTCTTTATTAAATTTACCAAATTTAGATCTCTTTTCGGAGGGAATTTTGAAATTGTAATACAATTTAATTTTTAATTTTGTTCAAAATATCTTGAAAGTATTATTTTAAAAAGGTATGTAAATTTTATTAGATTTGTGCCAAACAAATTGTAGTATTAATATGCAGTTTATTTTCAATGAATTTTTAAGTTATGTACCTACTGGTAATACTTACAAAATCTAAAATTGAATTTTGCTTAATTTCACAATTATACTAATAAATAATTATTGAAACATGTGTATAATCAACTCTACTAATAAATTTAATCTATACATCCCATACTATAAAATATAATATACATTAGTCTGTAAAAAATATTACTATGAATTAACAATGATCTGCAGTCTTTTAATCTTGTTTTATTTCTGTTCTTTACACTAAGCAATTGTACGTCCAATTGTTAGGCTTTAATAAACATAACACATTGATATCATAAATTTTACTCTATACTTATAAATTATAATCTTGTGGTAATATACTGTTCAAATATCAAATCAACCCCACCAAATTACACTTCAAAAGGTGAGTTGATTTATTATTCTATTAAAACGGGCGTTAACAAAAAATAATCCTATTAGTGATTACAAAAAAAATTGAAAAAACACTTCTTAAAATAAAATTGTATTTATTATCATAATTGCTTTTAAGTTTTATCATAAAATAATACATGTATGGAAAAAGCTTAAATCAAATATTTTAATAATTTACATCAAGTTAAAGGAAGAAAACTACATGTCTAAATGCAATAAATAAAAAAAAAAAAAACTAAGTACCCAATACATTACTCAAATTAAATAGATGATTTTAAATGATGCTATAGTTGTCTGTAATAAAAAATTAAATTAGGTGAACAAATATTATAATTATTAAAATAAAGGAGTATTATTTAAGTTAAACTTTAATGATTCAATAATGACAAATTTCAAAATAAATAAGTTATATAATAACATTAATTGGAGTATAAACAATTTAGAAAATACTTTTATAAAACTGTAAATCAAAAAAAAAAAAAAATCCATTTTATGAAAGTAATTAGTTACTAACATTTAAATTTTTAATAATTGGTGAACTAATACAATGTAACTGTAAGGCATATCCAGTCATGTGTAACAATAAAATAAAATAATTGAAGAAATATACAATAGGATTTAATATAAAATAATAGTCATCTCTCTTTGAACACTTGTCATCATTGTCATCATCAGTTAAACACCATTTAAATTTTTAGAAGAATGCAATAATTAAAGTCTTTCTTCATAATAATTGATAACGATTTGCGGGAACCTTAATTTAGCCTCTTTAGCCAAGATTAAATCAGTCTTGTCATTTTCTTTCCATTTTAAAAGGTACATTAATTCATCACCACTATTGGAAACACCTAGAATTTTATCAGGTATCTTTTCAGGTTCAACATCGTCATCATCATTTGCCTTGTTCTCTGACACACCGTTTTGTTCACCATCACCAATAACAGCATCTTTAATCTCATCATGTTTGTCGGACTCATCAGACTTTTCAGATTTTAGGAATTGTAGAGAACTAATTTCACGTTCTTCAGACGGTCCTGCATCCGATGACGCACAAATTGTGACGGTTGAATTAGATGATAATGTATGTTTATGACTACGCTCTGGTTGGGTTTTCTTCATCTCTTGTTTTAAGTTTTCTTCAAATTCTTCAACAAGTTCTCCACAATGAAGATTTTCTTCTGGCTCCCATGTATTATCTAAATCACTGTAGCCACTCCATTTCAGGAAGTACTCAACTTTTCCGTATCTCACACGCTTATCGAGGATTTTTTCAACAGTGTATTCCTGTTCCTGATCTTCGACTTCAGAATTGGAATCAACGTGTTCTTCGTTTTCCTTGGATCTGCAATAAATATACATTAATATGTTAATAATACATCGAAATTGATTTATCATTTATTTTAAATACGTTAGCAACAAATGACACCAACAAGAGTATTTTTTTTTTTTAAATATAAGTAACCTCTAAAAGCATTATTCTAAAGTTGAAATCATACATAAATTTTATTTTTATTTTTAAATATTAAAAAAAGTTGAAAAAAACAACTTATAGCATGCATGGAAAAATATAGACCACAGCAACTTTGTTAAATTAATACTAACAATATTTTTTTTTGTTTTGATTTGTTTTAACTAGAAATTATAAAATCTATAAAATAATGTGATTTATAATAAGCACAAATGATTACAGAACAACATTAGATAAAGATAAAATAATAAAATAAATAATAATAATAAGTTAGTTTTCTTAATATTATAAAATAAGAAAATTAATGTAAAATACAATTTAATAATATATTATAGATGAAATGTTGTTCATTTGATTATTGATTACATACTTTTAGTTACCTATGCCAAGTATTTATGCATAAAAAAAAGAATTAAAATTATGGAATGAAAATTGTAAATATGTAGAACAAAATAAATACCTAATCTACTTATCGTAAGAATGAGTTTGTCAAATGCACAAGAATCCAATTATTTCCATTCTACGAAACATTTTGACTTAATGTAGTGTATACAAAGATGACTATACTACACTACAAATGGGAAAACATGAAAACAAAAGTGTGCATAAATGCTTTACATGTAATACAGTAGGGTCTCAGTTAACCCGAACGAGATTGGAGAGAGGACATTCGGATTACCTATGAGTTAATAAAAAACTAGTATTCTTGTAATTTAAATTTTTGAATTTATATTTATTTTTATCCATACAATATTAATTCATATCAAGATTATAATTATGTTTATATAACCAGTTATTCATACATTACATATTGTGTACCTATTAATTAAAATTATTGATTTATATTTATATTTTTTGAACATAGTAGTTCTTATATTCTGCTGTTAAAATACTTTGTCCCGCAAACTTCCAAGCACAGGAGTACTAATAAATAAGTGAGCGTCAACGAATACAATGGATGTGCATAAACAGGTTGGTAGCGGCAAAGAGTATGTATTATAAAGCAGTCTATATAGTCCTTAGAACTACACAGGAGAGACAAAACACTTAACACTAAAGGTAAGTTTTCCATGCAGTGTCCGGACGATGTACTATAAACCTAAGTATTTTGAATGTGACGTGGCGTCTGGCAACAGAACTGGTCTCAAACCAGTGTAGAGAGTCCAGACGCCGCGACCAAACGTTGCAAGGAAAACGTACCTTCGTACCTTAAGTAAAAACCGTCCAGCGGTTCTAGATCGAAATATTATACACCGATAATTTATCCACCATAGATATGAAATAGTTTTGGTAATTTATTAATTTTTAAAACCAGGGCGACGGTGACATAACCTAGCCTAAATAACAAATGGTATCATCTAAGGGAGAAGTTTTGATTAATTAATTTCGAGAAAAAATAACAGATCGATGATGGAAATACTTGTACAATCAATGAAAACGGTGGGTAAAAATCAGTTGACGACACCCGTCCATGTGCATAACATACAAGTTGGTAGGTACTCACTTTGGGTTCATGTTGGAGACTTGAGAACGTAACAATCAAAAATCGACGTACGGCGTCGGGAAGATAGAAAAAAATGCGAGATCAATGAAAAATTTAAACTATGGGATAAACTAACAATAGCTGGCTATAGCGGCAATCCAGCAATGCGGATATTTTACTGTTTGTCTTCCGAAACGACTGAAACTCACACAGACCGAACGACAAAATAAACACTATTCATGTATGTCAAATACTTTGTAATACCTACGCAGAAAACGGGCCGGCAGTCTAACAGTCTCTTTCGAGCAACACTGTTTGATGAGCATTCTAGTTATCATATGGTTCAATGCTGCCGGCTGCCGGCTTGTTCCTTATCAATACATTTATTATCATTAATCAATTTCCATTTACCGCCTTAGTGTCCGTTTTAAGGCGAGTTTCACTATACGCGTACGCGTGTCCGTTTTACAATCTTAGTTTAAACCTCGGTTGTAGATTTTACCGGCCGAATTCGGCGGTTTAACTAATTGTATAGACGTTGCCAGATAAATTCAAAATTGAGACGGTGGCTGCGACGCTTTTCAGTAGGTGTATCCCAAACTAGTCGCGATGTGTAAAACCTATGTTTAAATATATAATAATCTATCTATGTATAAAAATAAATATGTTTAATATATAAATATTTTATCGGTAGTAACATTGAAATACGGAGAACCACGGTTATAAAGAACTTTCGCACGACAATTTACAAAATAGTCTACTTAGACATCAATAGTTTGCAAAATCCTGCTAAAGAGAAAAAGTATAGAACGACTTAAAGTACATAAGCTGTGCGCTCTGTGTGTGCATGAATCAAAACATTCGAGCGAAAGTTCAAAAGGTTGGTGATTTTGATTTATTATTAATACAAATTATTATAGGAAATTTTGTTGTAAATCTTGTCTTCTTTTTTTTTTTTATCTCTTGCATTAAATTGTAAATCTATAATATTCCTGTTGAGGCTGCTTACTCTTATGTATGTTAGAGTACGAAAAATACACTGAAGAACTTCTTCTGGTATTTGTAAATTTAAAATATGTAGTGTAACAATATTTGATAATTTTTTAAAAATGTTTGGTTCATTGCTTAATTATTCTAATGAATTTCTCTTAAATGTTTTTCAAATATTTTTACAGCTCTGAATAAATTATTTGGTGGAATCTTCAGCATTCCTCTAGACATATATATTGTCCAATTCATTGTGTCTATGTCGTGTTTGCCTATTAAATGGCGAAATTTGTCAGAAAACCTATTTGCTATAATATAACCAGTTACATATTGTGCTCAAAGTTCCTCAATGCTATCATATGGTTCTTCAATATCTACCTAAAATACATATGTAAGTCGTAATTTTATTAAAACATATAATTATGTTCTACTGTGATGTATGATAAATAATTTATAACCAGGTAATTCAAATTGTTCTAATATATCCGTGTGTGCTTGTGGATATCTTGTGTGATCGCTGATAACTGAATGGTAATTTTTCTCTAGGTTAAAATACGCTGTTGCTTGATGTGTAAAGCAATCATTAACTTTCAATAAATTTGTTTCAATGCTTCAATTGCTCCGAATTTGTGTTGCTAATGAACACTACATTTGAATTATTTTTAATATGAACCATCTTAAGCCAAAGGCATAAAAAATGTAATACTTAATAATTATATACTATATAAGTATAATATCAAATGAATGAAATATAACAAACGAAAGCTTGAAGTTTAAAGTAGAATATATTGGAATAACATATAAATGGAGAAAATATTTAATATAACATCATCAATAACATGTAATCTGAAATTTTTAATATTTGAAAATCCTAATTTAAAACATACTCATTATTAATACTTTTCTCTTTGTATTTAGCTATTACAATGCAACACAGTACTCACGTCAAACAATTGGAGCAACTACCATCGGAATCAGAACATAATTGAAACAGGAGATGATATTTCCTCAAACTTAATACATTGATATGGGTCTTTAATCAAATAGAAAATACTTATAATAAATCAAATTCTTATGTAAGTGTACCGTTAATATTTTTTATTTTCCTAATAAAAAATTCGGTATTCATCGCACTCATTCCTGATGTATTCTATTAGAATAATATATAAATGTAGAATAAATACATTATAACTCAATAAATTATATGTGCATATGAGATTTTTAAAAATTAAAAACCTAATTTGTAATCTAAGATTATGTGTAAGCATACTGTTAAAACTCTTATTTTCCTAATAATAAATTTGATATTCATGTTACACATTTGTGACATTTACCATTAGAATGATATTTAAAAGAAGAATAAATAAAATTTAATTTAATAAACAACATGTGTATTTGTGTTTTTTAAATTATAAACATTTTTTTTTAATCTAAGATTATGTGTAAGCATACTGTAAAAATTTTTATTTTCCTAATAATAAATTTGATATTCAACTCAAACATTTGAGACATTTACTATTAGAATGATATATAATTGTAGACTAAATACATTGTAACTCAATAAATAATATAAGAATATGAAATTTTTAAAAATTAAAATATAATTTGTAATCTAAGATTACGTGTAAGCTTACTGTTATAATTTTTATTTTCCTAATAATAAATTTGATATTTAACTCAAACATTTGAGACATTTACTATTAGAATGATATATAATTGTAGACTAAATACCTTGTAACTCAATAAATAATATAAGCATATGAAATTTTTAAAAATTAAAAACATAATTTGTAATCTAAGATTACGTGTAAGCATACTGTTAAAATTTTTATTTTCCTAATAATAAATTTGATATTCAACTCAAACATTTGTGATATTTACCATTAGAATGATATATAATTGTAGACTAAATACCTTGTAACTCAATAAATAATATAAGCATATGAAATTTTTAAAAATTAAAAACATAATTTGTAATCTAAGATTATGTGTAAGCATACTGTTAAAATTTTTATTTTTATATTATTATAAATTTCAAAATCATCTTATACATTTGAGACATTTACCATTACAATAGTATATAATTGTAGACTAAATACATTATAACTCAATAAATTATATGTGCATATGAGATTTTTAAAAATTAAAAACTTTATTTGTAATCTAAGATTACGTGTAAGCATACTGTTAAAATTTTTATTTTCCTAATAATAAATTTGATATTTAACTCAAACATATGTGATATTAACCATTAGAATAAAATATAATTGTAGACTAAATACTTTGTAACTCAATAAATTATATAAATATATGAAATTTTTAAAAATTAAAAACTTAATTTGTAATCTAAGATTATGTGTAAGCATACTGTTAAAATTCTTATTTTCCTAATAATAAATTTGATATTCATGTTACACATTTGTGACTTTTACCATTAGAATGATATTTAAAAGAAGAATAAATAAAATTTTATTTAATAAACAATATGTGTATTTGTGTTTTTTTAAAATTGAAATCATTTTTTTTTAATCTTAGATTATGTGTAAGCTTACTGTTTATATTTTTATTTTCTCAGTTATAAATTTGATATTTATCTTACAAATTTGAGACATAGATGGATTTCATATAGTGTTATCGAAAATAATGTTTTTTCACAATTATTAATCTATAAAAAATATATATTTATTTTAAGGCATTAAGTATTAATTTTAAGAATTTATTATTATTATTATTTTTGTCCTGTATTATTTTTTTTTTAAATATGGTCACCCTACTGTAGATTAAGAATTAAGATATAAAAACCTAATTCAGGACGTAGATCCATAATTTTAACTACAAACTTATATAAATATGATATGAGAATTGTAAATAATAAAGAATTATTGTATAATCCCAGCAGCTTCTACCAAATGAAATCGGGAAGATTGCAAGGGAGCCCTTAGTTAGGTAATTAAATTATAAGTATATTATCAAAGTTTGCGGTTCCCATACATTTACGACCAAGCCACTCTTAAAAAATAGTTTATATTTTGTGGTTTTCAATCAAAATTTTAATAATGTTCTGTCTAATATAATATAACATTATTTTCTCAATCATCACATACATCTGAAAGAACCTTTGACATTGTCCCACGGAACCCTAAGGTTCTGTTGAACACACTTTGGGACATGTTATTTTAAGTAACTCTATAACCCCCTTTTGATACATTATGGCCAATGGGTATTGTTTAAGCACCGTCGCCACTTATCTAATATAATTAAATAACAGTTTTTAATAACTATCAATAATTAACAAATGTCATATTATGACAATTATAGCACGCTAAAAAATGAACAAGTTTAAATTTACCAATGCGAATAGCTGAAAAAAATGTATATGAAACAGGTTGCATGCTGCTGAGGAATGGGTTGAGGATAATTTTATTGGAGTTTTAACAACAGTTATGACTGTCACAATATTACAGGTACCTATAAAGTATTTCTTTCTAACTAGGCATGTACTCTGTTTTTCAATATTTGGTTTGCAAGATTCGAATGCAGTACCTATATATGATAAAAAAAAAATATAAATTATCAAGTTTGTGCATGTTTTAACTGTTTCGAATTCACTATCTGTCCAAAGTATAGCATTATTATTTTTAAATTCATTTTTAAGCCAATATATTTTTTTTTAATTTCAGATTTTAGGCATTGCTTTGCTCAAAATCTACGTGTTGACATATTCGCACTAAAAAGCAAATGGCACTAGATGGAATTCATGTTAAGACATGAACAAATAAAATTAATGAATACATAAAATTTTTTTAGAGATTTTTTAGACGAATCTATATTTTTTTATACCTAAAGTAGTGATATGATTGTAGTGAAACATTACTCTTTAGTGTTAACATTCAGTGAACGTGCTTTTTTGAGTTTATTCTTCTGGTTTTTTTAGGTTCTTGATTAAGTTTTATTGATTATTTTCATAACAATGTATCATATTAATACCTTATTTTACATCACTTACTCACATATAATTAGATTAGATTGTAGTCAGCTTAATTTTTTTTTTACAACTAATAATACATATAATGTATTAACCTGTATTTTATCTTGAACTATCTTGCGAACTACATGTTTATAACCATAACCAAATTGCCAACAAATTAAGCACACAGTTATATCAACCTTCCATTTTTCTCGTTTGGTTTCTTTGTCCTTTTAAAAATATTTCTTGGTCAT
>VYZN01000511.1:0-187628 GCA_009761285.1 Aphis glycines | reverse complement strand
AAAACCCAAGTCTTTCGAAAGCTCGTGCTCTTTACTCACAGCGACCGACCGAGCCACACACGAGGTTCGCGTTCGTTATATCTTCGATAAATAGCACCACGCCACGTGAATATGTTACCACGTCTCGTTCTACAACAACCCAAAAGTATGCGAATGGAAACAAACTTCAGTGCTCAAGCTCGTGTCTCCTAGATTCTTCTCATACACGCTCGTGTCACGATCACGTTTTTGCGTAACCCAACATCGAGCCCACGCTCCGTCTCAATACTCGTCCAGTCACCCACAACGAAACCAATGTACGCTCCGAAGGTCGACACGATGAATGCATTTTCGAGCGCATCACACTCGATAGCGTTGAGCACTCACCGAACAACGAAAGGCAAACTGATCATATAAATATAAAGTAAATAAACGTCTTTTGATGCAGATGCATCACCGATAATAGTTTGAGTCACTACAGTTACACCACACAAAAACTTCACCTACATCCTAACTATCGTCGAGTCAGATAGCGTACGAAGTATGTTGTCCGCAAGTGTGGACTGCCAGCCTATGAACGTTAGGTACCTCCAAGAACGACACCGCACAATATTATCGACCCGACGAACAAATTATATTAATACCTTTTTGGTGAAAAATTTTAAAGCCTAACGTTTAGTAAAGACTAATCTAAGCCAAAAAGAGAATTAATAAACTTTGACACTAAAAAGTGTAAAATAAATTGTAGTTTTGAAAAAACTAAAAAAAATCTTTATTTAACTTATCGGTGAACTAAAAAGTAGAGTAAACTATTTCAGGTGATCCTGTGAATTTTGTTATTAAATTAACTTATTTATTATTGCATGTGAAATTGTATTTTCAATACATTTAATACATCCTTCCAATGATTTTCTAATTTATACATAGCGGTGATCAATTATTTATTTTTAATCAGAAATTAATATTTTAAAATGCGGAGTTTTGGGCAAATGTATATTATGAAATTTATTTACATTTTACATACCTACATTTAAAAAATATTCAAATTTAATAATGAAAATACAATTTTATAAATTTCGTTTCAAACATTTTTTTATAGCATAAAAGTTGATAAAACAAAACGTGTTTTTTAGTTTTATTTATCTATTAACTTTTGACATAAACCCAATTTTAACTCGTGCATAATTTACTCGTATAATACAATAGTAAAAATTGATATAATAATATTAAATAATTTCAGAATTACACGATAGATTACTATTTTTTTTCAAATTAAATCGTAAATTATTACGACGACGGTGACGTCGTTTTTGAGAAACTTTGGATACCTACTCATTTTTATGGATATATTTTGCAAGGCTAAACCACATGGACATATTACAGTATGACAAAGAAATATTCATTGTTATTTTTTAGATATCCGTCTAGGCGGGGGTCATAGAATAATCATATTAAAGTCAAAAAATCATGCACTTAGTTAATAGGTACCCTAACAGCCATATCAACATTCATTTTTATTAGTTAACTCTACAACTTTATTTATTCTCACAAGTCACAACATTTATATTGTTATCACTTTTTGCTCACTTACTTTTTATTATAGTATAATTATTAATTATATTTTAATTTTAATTTTTTTGTTAGGAACTGTAATTTTTACTTTACGGTTATTAGTTATTACACATTACACATTTGCTTTGGAGTTTTGACGTATCACCTATATTTTACTTTGTTTTTATTAGAACTTAGTTAGACATTTGAAGTTTACAATGGAAGGAGAGAGATGTGCTGTAAAAGGATGTACGTAAAAACTGTATATGAATCATAGTTTTCTTTACATAGAAGATCGGTATATCTTTAAATAATTAAATAAATTTTATGTTAGTGGCTTACTAATTTTATTACTGATTAATATCGATTTAATGATGTTAATTGTATTGGTTTTTTGTAAATATATTTAATGGTTTAAAGCATGTAAAAGACATGACCATCTAAATACTCCAATCGAAACAATTTATAGATATTTTAAGATTTGTAGAATTTATTTTGAAATAAAAATGCACTGTAATCTAGAAAAAAACGCGTTTATTACCTCAAGCAATGCCAATTTTATTTAGTATGTGTTATGTACTATCAAAGATAAGAATTACATATATTTTAGAATTAATTGTCAATGTATATTTAAATGTTAAAAAAGTTGATCTTAATTGTGAACTGACAGAAGTTTCTATAAATCCTAATAAATTATATTATTTAAATTATTTAAATTATTTTAACAATATAATTAATATAACTATATAATTATATTATAATATAATATATTATTTAAATCAGCAGTTCTCAATTTTTTTTTCGTACCACTTAGGTGAATTATTATTAATCAGCCACGTATCGTTAATGACTAAAAATAGAAAGACCCAAATTGTACAATTAAATATTTTTATTTATTGGATTTTTAAAATTAAATATGAATTAAATAACAAATTTTCAAGGAGATCAAAATTGAATATTTCTTTTTAATTTTCAGTTGTATCACCGCGCGGTCTTCCGCGTACCACAGTTTGAAAACCGTTGGTTTAAAGCATTAAAATCAATTGTACTTTCTACCAATGATAGTATGAATATGTCTTAAAAAAAAATACGACCAAATACTCAAAATCGGCCCATACTTTGATTACTCCAATTGATTATTATTATTTATAAATAATATTAAAGTAAAAGAAATAGTCCAAACACTCCAAACTATTATCTAGTACAATTTCTAATATAAAGTATTTATATTAACTAATTACTTAAATATTTAATGAAAAATATTGTGTACTATTTTATTTCGACAAATCCTTTTCATAATTTTATGATAGGTAATCAATATTATTTTGTATATAAACTTTAGATATTTTAATTTTTACGAAGGATAAAAATAAATATTAGCAATAAAATAAAATATTATTACCTTTTTAGAATTATTTATGTATTTTTTATCAGTTATAATTGTTCTGAATTTCAATGATTAAAATAAAGCATTTAAATACTTACTTGTATCTACAACTAAAAGTAAAATACAAAACATTATTTTTAAAATAATAAATTTTGCAATATTAATTTAATTAGGTAATTATATTGTCTTATATTTTTTCATATTTCAATAATTTAACATACAATCAAAATTCATGTAATAATTCAAACATAGATTAAAATTAATTTCGTTTTCAATGAAAAAACTTAAACCATTTTTGATAAACGTATGATTATATAAGCTTTTTAACATTTAACATAATTATTTACCAAAAATAACTTACACATTTTTTTTTCAAAACTCTCTAAAATTTAAAAAGTATTGACGATTAGTTTTTAATATTAACAATTCATAAATTAAAAATATTCCATTATCAATGTTCGAACATGGACGCGCACGATGTATTTCCTAGGGTTAGGTAACAAGTCATATTATTATTAGTATCATTATTTTTATTATACTACGTGTATTTCTTTCACCAATATTATAAACATTGTTAGATTTATAGTTTTCTTGGGCGTCCGTATAGTTTTTCTATTATTATATTATTATTATTGTTTGTCTAGGTATTTATAATTTACATACGATAATAACTGCAGTCATAAGCCACTAAGCGGTAACTCCAAAAATCGTAGTTTTCAGGAAAAGATAAAACAGTTTTCGACACTAAATTAGGTAATAGGTAAAAATAATAATTCTTTAAACATTAAAGAGATGGTATGTTATTGTATTTTTTTTTTGGGGGGGGGGAAGCTATTGAACACAAAAAAAAAGTTGTTTGATAATTTTTTATGGGTTTAAATGGACTTACTGCATATTGTCTTATATAAGTCAGAAGTAAAAAAGCAGTAAGTAAGTACACTTTTATTTGGAGTTACTGCCTAATGCCTTCTGATCATGGGCATCATGACCTATTTAAATTGTATGTTAGAATGATTTATTGTTATATTCAATATAGGTTTTTCTTATAAACCATTTTTTTCGATCTGCTATTTATTTTTAAGATTTATTTACACAAATTAATAACTTAAACATGGAAAAATGTAGCACTTTGAAAATATAATAATGCATTACTAAAGTTGTTGGATACCGAATCGCTTATTTTAATTTCGCGCGACGTGACTGTCATGTCCCGCGATGTAGAAGTTGGCATCCTGGTTAACCGCGGCCGACACCAAGAAGGGGAACGATTCTGTCGCGCCTAGCCACCAGTCGCCGGTTCATGCCGCCGTTTTTCTTATCTTGTTCGTTCTTCTACCGTCTACGAAACAAGCTTCACGATCCGGTGCCCTGTCGTCGTCATTCCGCCAGTTTTTGTGCGTGTGGCTTTTAGATTGCTCATCCGAGCTAATCTCCGTTCCACGCCGTGCCGCGTTCGCGAACGTTTTGTTTGTGGCTTGCTAGCCACCCGAAGCAATGTCTTCTTCGTCGATAACCAACCCTCTAGGCTAATCGACCGAGCCCCTGCGCTCACCGACTTATCGCACACGTGCTTGTGCCCGCGATTAAAGTCACGGCCGCTTGTGCCAAAAACACGACTTGTATTTTGTGTGTTCCGTCGCTCGTCCGATTTTTGCGGCTCCGACCCGTGGTCAGTTACGCCGTCCACGTGTTGTGAACTATAGTACGACCGTCTGGTGTCTGACGCGTCGTTACTATTTTTATTATATTTTGTATCGCCCAGCCGATCTTTGCCATGCGATTTTAAGCCATGTTCGCTCACGCACCCACGTGTTCCGCCCGCCCGTTTTACGCAGTGCGAACCGTCGCGTATATTTTGGGTGTCGTAGATCCTTTCGTCATATTCGACGATAGTGCGAGTGTCGCAATCACGCCTGCAGTTTTCTTTAGTCGCCGTTCCAGACCAATCCTGACCATCGTGTTATCATCGGACCACCCGGTTATCAGGTCGTACACACGATATCATTTGTTTATTTTGAATTTTTTATTCGTCACATATTCGACGTACTTTGGTATTATTTTGTCGTCTCCGACGCGCCTTTTATATATTATTATTCAATCTCTACCACCGATCGTATGTGATCGTGCTTATATACTAACCCTAGTACGTAAGTTTATTTTATTGCAGAATCACTCGAATAAATTGTTCTGCACATTGTATATATATATAAAATATTGTGTTGTTTTTTTTTTTTTTGATCACCTAATATTCATCATCTAAGTTAAAATTAATTAGTCAGAGATGAGACCCCCCTAATCATACAGTCCATTCTCCCCCTTCTACAAGGTCATCGACAAGGTCGACGGAAGTATTCACACATAAACGACGGGTTGCGTGTTGGCGCCGTTCGTGCGCGCGCACACACACACACACATACGCGTAAAACCCGTCCGCCGGCTTCTCGTGCAGCCCGATCGCACAAAGGTAAAATTGGGCTTTTTTTTAATTGATAATATATTATTCCTTATCAAGTTATCTTTAGGCCTGTAACATTTTAGTTTAAATATTAATTCTATTTTCAGATTAATGTAAATATTAAACCAGAAATTCTAATTTTATTGGACATACTGCTTTGTGCATACAATAATAACTAGGGGAAAAAGCAGTAACTCCAGACTGCCTTTTCTGTTATTTTATTATCAATTTATATGAATTTCTAATGAGAAAAACATAAATTTGTATTGCGGGAATCGATAGAGAATTAAAATATCTATCGATAGACACCAAAAACTCGATTTTCACAAAAATGGAGTTACTGCTTAGTGGCTTATGACGGTAGAATATTGGGAATATTGGTCAGAGATTAGTATTCGTGTATTCATCCTTTTGACGTCTTATTATATTATTTGTGTGTACCTTTTACACCACAACTTGTAATTTTACATTTTTACATCTATTTTGCGTATAATTTTATCATGTTTATAAATTATAAAATATATAATATCATATATATGTAAATACATCTGGGTAGTTTTCTGGTCCTCAGTATCCCGCAAGTCTAGCCGCTAACCGCATCATCCGTAGGAGCAGCTTATCGGCGCAAATTATCAATTTCAGTTAAATGGACTTCTCAACCTGCACCCGAATGTGTTGTCTTTGGCTAACTCGTACGACGTAGTAAATTTTCATTCACCAATCTCAATAGTATGCGTTTAGTTTTGATATAAGAGTGAACTGACCTATTGGCTATTACCAAACGTTGTCTTGTTGGATTTTTACGGTTTTTAATTTTTGAACTTTGTTATGAGTATAACAAATATTTAATATTCTAAAATTTAAGTAGATACTTATAATGAATATATTTGGGTACGATATCTTTTTAATCTAAACTATTCTACGATAATGTGTACTCTCCCCTCTTCCACTTCACTTTCAAGTAGTGCAATGTCAAAAATGGTGTTTCAAATAACGACTATCATAAAAAACAAGTTATTTATCAAAGTTATTAAAAAATTCACTTAAAATACCTAACTATATATTGTATATTCATAAATTATAATCATATTACTTACTTATATAGAATTTATTCAAAACACTTTCTGTAAATAAATAAAAATTTAATTTTGAAATGCTGTCTTTATAAAATAGCATAACATAACTTAAAATATAACGATGATTTTCCACTTATAACACTTTTTTAATTTGTTTTAAATATTATTTCATATTTAAAAACAAATTAAAATATGTATATATCATCTTAATAATTTGTAAAATTAAAAAAAGAATTATTATGTATTTTTCAGTCATACACTATTTAAAAGGATGCTGCAAACAATGCCGCAACATCCACCCGGGCAGCCAGGGCAATGCCCCGGGAAAATGTCTCTCATATAATGTATGTGGCATCTAATAATATGTAGAACTTATAACACATATATTTTTTTATCATGGATTGAAATTTTAATTAATTATTCTGTATTCAGATTAATAAGGTCGTAATGCTATGTTGTAGTACTTTACCACTGTAATAACTAATAAAGTAAATCTAAAATTATTTGTACAAAAATAATGATAAGACTGATTTGTATTATAAATAATAATAGGCATTTGTTGGAATTTTAATGGGGAATCTCAATATTCGCCGATCCGCGTTACTTCGACGGTCTCAGTCTAGCGATTTGTTATGATAAGTATTTATTTTATTTTTTTAAACCACCTTTATCTTATGAATTTTTAAAAATGATTGTTGCTTCAAAATTTATTTATACTTAAAAAGTTAAATTTAATATATTAAATAATATATATTTTTATAACTATTATATGTATATATATTTATTTTATTCTTTTAATATATTCAAAAAGGTATCTTAGCTGTATTATATAGATAGTTAATAATAATCCCTGTATGCAAAATATAATCTCTGAGACGTTACATAGTCCTCTCACTAAGCAGTGAGATGTTCAAATTTAGAACCTAGAGATGTCTCAGAGACTCTTATCTGATGCTTAATGTCCAGACACGCGAAGTTACTGCATGCGATGTCGCAAAACAATAGTCTATGTGTGGTCACGCTAACTTCCATAGGTCACCTTGTTGAGATACATTGAACAACCCAATTTCATCGGATCGACTTCATATAGAACTCACAAAATTGATGTTCATGAAAAAAAAAACCAATGTCGGGTGCGTCCGCGGATGGTTTTCGTTATTTTGCATCTGGACGGATTTAAACCCTAGACCCCTGACATTTCTAACCTACGCCTATCCTATTGGGACACCTTAACACGATTTATTAGTATTAACATTTTAGTGTATTTAATATCATTTAATTGTAAATATTTCTGTAGTTTGTACTTGGTGTAAATAAGTACTTAAACATTAAAATAGAAATACATTATACTATTTACGTGCGAAAAGCATTACCCCCTAATATAAATGAATAAATTGTTTCATTTCATATTACCTATTCATATTAATTGTCAACTAGGTATACATACTAATTAATAATTAATATACAATTATACTTATTACCTACTTAATCAATACCTAGGTATTTTAAAAATAAAACCGTAAATTACAAATTTTAATAAAAATATTAATTTTACTTCAATGAGTAGGTAATACCGGTTGAACATAATAAAACTGACACAGAGTTTTTAAAGCATTTTAAGTAAGTTAATAATTACTGTTTACAAAATATAGGTAATTATTAGGTAGGTACTATGCCTACTACCTAGGTATATTATATATTTATATAACCATTTTAATGGGACCTATAAGTGTCTATAACTATTATACCTCCCAGACAACTCACTTGCTTTCTCAGATAAGGAAAAAGCGGATATTCTCGCCGAAGAACTATCAGGAGTATTCAAACCACATCTTATTCCCACACCAGCACTACATATGTCGACAGTTAGGAATTCACTTCAATCAACTTTACCTATGGCACTTCCTGCAAAACCAACCTCCCCAGCGGAGATAGTAGGCATTATAAAAAAACTTGCAAATAACAAATCTCCAGGCCACGACCTTATTTCCAACAAAGTTGTTAAAAATCTCCCTACGAAAATAATTGTTCATCTATCACATATTTATAATGCCGCCCTTCGCCTATCTTACTTCCCAACTACTTGGAAATCATCAGTCATTGTCACTGTACTCAAACCTGGTAAGCCTCCAGAACAACCCTCCTCGTACCGGCCTATTAGCCTTCTACCGGTTCTTGGAAAAATACTAGAAAAAGTCATCCTCAAGCGCATCACTACCATTGCGCAATTGAACAACAGGATTCCAAACTTCCAGTTTGGTTTCCGATCTCTTCATGCCACAACTCATCAACTTCACCGAGTAGTGGACACCATCTCAACAGCACTCGAAACCAAAAAATACTGCGCTGGAGTCTTTCTAGACGTTGCGAAAGCATTTGATACCGTCTGGCACGAAGGTCTTCTTTTTAAGTTAAAAAAAATATTTCCTGCCCCTTTATACCTAATGCTGAAATCATATCTTGAAAATCGTTCATTTAATGTCCGGCACAACTTACAACACTCCAATCAATTTCCTATCTCTGCTGGTGTCCCTCAAGGCAGTGATATCGCTCCATTCTTATATACCATATACACGTCAGACCTGCCTACATCTGAAGATACTATAGTTGGAACATATGCTGATGATACTGCCTTATTATCAGTTTCTTCTGATCATACCATTGCATCTCAACAAATACAAACTCACCTAAATAATCTTTCACAATGGTTCACCAATTGGAAGATAAAAATCAACGAATCCAAGTCTTCCTTTATCACTTTCACACTTCGACCTCATAGCTGTCCAGCTGTATCAATAAACAACATTGACATCCCCCACTCGACCGAAGTTAAATACCTCGGGCTTATACTAGACAGACGCTTGACTTGGTCTCTGCATCTAAAGAATAAGCGAAAAAAGCTTAATTCCAGACTCCACCTTTTAAGACCACTCCTACGTTCGAACTTAACTATACCTATCAAAATAATCCTATATAAAACTCTTCTTAAACCAATCTGGACGTATGGCATCGTAATCTGGGGCTCTGCAAAGAATTCAAATAAAAAAACTATTCAAGCCTTCCAAAACATATTTCAACGTGTAATCACTGGTGCACCCTGGTTTGTCTCAAATGAGTCATTAAATAATGACCTCAAATTAACATCCATCAATGAAACTGCCTCTATCTTCTACAAGCGCTTCCACTCCAAACTACGAGATAATCCTAATCAACTGATAAACGAATTAGCTTCACTTACACTCCCCGGCAACCCAGCTAGACGCCTCAAAAGAAACTGGTGCCGTGACCTGATAACTTAAGATTAAGTACTTAAAATTTTCAGGGGTGTCACAAATGTGTGATTTCCCCTTCATGTATATAATTTAACCTGTGAACTATCTTTAAAATATTTATATTACTTATTGTACTCGATGTATAGATTGTAATTTTTCATAATAAAGTCAAATATATATTTTTTAAAAAAAAAAAAAAACTATTATACCTAACTATATGTAAATAAATAAAATAAAACAAATCATGAACAATTTAATTTGGACTCAAATATTAATATATCTACATACTTATAATAATATAGTATACCTAATTACTAATTAAACACAATAAATATCATAATACAATAAAATACATTTTGTTAGATAAATAGATAATTTATTAGATATACTAATTATTAAAAAATTCAAGCACCTATTTAAATGTACCTATAGTTATAAATAAGATACCTTCTTGAAATTTAAAACATTTTATCATATTATTTATGTATTAAAATTAATATCGGTAGGTATGTAATAAATTATATTTGATAATATAGCTAACTATATTATTATAAAAAAAAAAAATAGACAACAAATTATTTGGATATTGTATTATAGGTAATATATTATACGAAGATGTTATTATATATATAATAAAATAGAAGTAGACAATACCTTTTATGTAGGTATACAATGCAAATACAATTGATCATAAAAAAAATACATTTAAATGTACCTAATTATAACATATATAATATATATGTTATAATTATATAAGTATATTATACTATTTTAAGTTATAACTTATACCTTTAACTTGGGTAAAATAGTTAGATAAGATAAAATGGTAAATGATGACTGATGAATATTTATTTTTACATAATATCTGTGGTATCTATAATATAGACTATACTATAATCTTTGTTTGAATTGGGATGTCCCGGCGATACGACGATTGCTGCAATTTCATTATAATAATTACAATATATTTTTTATTTCTATTTATAGTCTTATTGTTAATATGTAGATAATACTTGCATACATCTCTACAATATCTCAGAGTCCTCGCATTGAATTAATTGAAAATTATAATATTATTACATCTATAAGTAATCGCATAGTACAACTATCCCAGTAATTGCATGACAACAATTTCTTTGTAATATTACAAATGACAGTCACATGGAATTCTATTTGCGACGTCGCTCAGTTTAAACTATGTAACTAATATTTTTATATAGTCACATAAACATATCATAGAAGTATAATTGTAATATCACACTTGAGATTACTAAAATACAATCGCATAGAAGTCAAAATCACATTATTGCACACAGGGATAATATTAATAATCTGAAATAAATTCTAATTACAAAAATATAGTGTAATGACTAATGACAATGACAATTTTTGTTAAGTGTGTACAAAATATTATGTGTTACAAGTAATGTATTTATTTATAAATAAACAAAAAAAAATCAATATGTAATGTTTAAGCTAAGAACAATTAAACAGTAGGTAACAACTAGTTCAATGTTGAATTTATTTTATAGCTGAAAAATCCATAGAAGGTAATGAAAGCATTTTGTCAACTAAACCATTAGTTTGTGAAACTTTTGCTTCAAATTCAAATTTATCAGAACTAGACGAAGAAAAATATAATAAGTCAACACAAGGTATTTATGAGTGTTTTGTAAAAGAAATTCTTACTTTTTGTATGAATGAAATAAAATTATAAGACAATAATCATAAGCTTTTTATTAGATGAACATAATTTTCTACATAAAATTATAAAAAAACTAATTCTTTCGTGTATTTTAAGAATTAGATTTGTCAAGTGAATATCCTACTGACCGTGGAAATTTCAATGAAATTATAAGCAGTGATTTAAAATACAGTATTATGAATTATGGGCCGTGTAGACCTATAATTGACTTTCCTTATTCGTTAGATGGTAGTGGAACCTTAAGAAAATTTTCAGCTGGTTATTACAATATGACAACAAAATCAGAACTACAAATTCCTCGATTATGGCTTTGTTATTCTATTTTATTAGACCATGTATACTGTGAAACGTGTTGGTTGTTTGCAAACAGAAAACAGAAAGGATTTAAACATAATTGGATTTTAGGAATAAACGACTGGCATCATATTAACGACAAAATTAATGATTATAAAAAATCTCAAACATATATTTATGGCAGTAGTATTCGAGTTCATAGGTCGAATAATGAAGTAATTAATAAACATATGAAAGAACAAATATCAAAAGAAGTAAATTTTTGGAAAAATGTACTTGCTCGAATAATCAAAATAATTTTGTATCTAACAGAAAGCAATACAGCACTTAAAGGAAACGAAGGTAGTGGAGAAAACAAATCCAGTAGTGAAGGTAATTTTATAAAAACTGTCAAAATGATGTCTGAATTTGATTCAATTTTATATAAATTGTTAAATGATGAAAGTTTAAAAACTAAATATTTGAGCTGGAAGATACAAAATGAAATTATAGATTTATTGTCTAATGGACTTTGCAATTTATTATGTAAAGAAATAAAAGCTTCAAAATTGTTTTCAATTATTATGGACTCTATTCTAGACATCACAAAAAGAGATCAATTAAGTGTTGTATTGCGGTATGTAGTGATTGATTACCATAAGAAATTTTTAGTTATAAAGGAATCTTTTTTGGGATTTTTTGAATTAAAAATCACGGAGCTGCTGATTATAAAAATCTACTTAATGATGTTTTGGAATCTTGTGATCTTAATGTAAAAAACTTTTGCGGCTAAGGATACGATGGTGCATCTGTTATGAGTGGCAGCAAAAGTGGAGTTCAAAAACGTATCTCGTCAGTGGTACCAAATGCACCATTTGTACATTGCTGCGCTCATAATTTGAACTTAGTTATTACAGATGCTGCCAAAATCACTCAAGTAGCAAATTATTTCTTTGCTACCATTCAAGCTATTTTTAATATTTTTAGTTCTAGTGTTCCTCGATGGGCTATGTTGGCTTTTAGTAAAGACTTTGCTTGCAAAATTCAAAAGAAAGTATTGAAAAAAATATGCCCAACTCAATGGGAAGCTAGGTATTAATCAGTGTCCGCTCTTAAACAACGATATATTGATGTACTGAAGTCTTTGATAAGCATTAGTTTAATCAGTAAAAAGTTAGATGAACAGAGTGAGGCTCAGTCACTACAAAAAAAAAAAATGTTATTATTTCAATTTATGTTAATATTATGTGTTTGGGAAAACATTTTACGGCCACTTCACGGTGTTTCAAAAATTTTACAACAAAAAAATATGGATTTACAAAATGCACGAGATAGACTAAAAGATGTTTATAATTTAATAAGTGAATTAAGGAACAACTATGATAATATAGTAAGTAACGACAAGTCATTATGTTTAAAATGGGGCTTACCTATTAAGTATACTGAACCTCGTCAAATTTATACAAAAAAACATTTTGATGAAGTTAATGGAAATAGAAGGTTAACTATAGCAACAGAAAATTTTGAATTAAAGTATTTTTTCCTATTATAGATACTGTTTTAATGAAACTTAACATTCGTTTTAAAGCAATGGAAAATGTATGTATAACATTTGATTTTATTAATCCTAACAATCTGATAAAATTAGAAGAAGATGACATTGTTAAAAATTCATATGATTTTGTTCAAACATATAGAGATGATATCAGTTCAGATTTTACTAGCCAAATTGTATCATTAAAAGAATTAATAAAAGACAAAAATTTAAATAGTATTTATGAAATGGCTACTTTTATACTAAATAATGATATTGCAACAAGTTACTCAGAAATTTTAGCAGCGTGTATATTATTTTTAATACTTCCAGTAACTGTCACTACTGCTGAAAGGACCTTTTAAAAATTAAAAATCATAAAAAATTATTTAAGAAATGCATGTGGCCAGAGTCGACTTTCAAACATTGCTATACTCAATATAGAAAAAGATAGGACTTCAGAGTTGAATACGGACAAATTAATTAAAGATTTTTCAAATCTAAAAACTAGAAAAATGAAATTTGTTTAAATATAGTTTTACCATGTCTGTGTTATATTAATAAAAATAATTTTTTGATTATTTTTTTTTTTTTTTTGATGGCACCTAAATAATCCCTTGTCCTAGGGTCAAGAAATTTTAGTTGTGGCACTGGTTGCAAAATAACTTACGGGTCAAATCAAATGATACTGTCGGGAAAAAAATCAACTCAGCTCTAATATTATGAAAAAATATGATAAAAAGATTATATTATAAAAAAAAAAAATAATCAAATTATTAATACATTTATTTCTTTAATTATTGAAAGTTCGAGTTTTGTAGCCCAGTAGTACATTAAAAAAAAAAAAAAAACATTGAAGTAAATTTTTGAATATTAGAATACAATTGAAAGCTATAATAAGACATAGAAAATAACATATATTTATAATGAACAACAAAAATAACAGAAAATTATATATAATAAAATATAGTGTAAAGGTTCCCAAAATGTAGGTCATGATTATATTTTTGGTGGGTCACGCTATATTTTTAACAATACGAAGATATAATTATCTATAACTTTTCACTAATATTCAAAGTTTAAATTAAGTTTTATCGTCAATCTTAAGCAACTTATTCACTAAAAAAAAGGTCGTTCATGATATTGTGGGTCGCCAAATTTAAAAAAAATTCCCAAAATGGATCGTACAATAAAAAATTTGGAAACCTGTAATATAGTATAGTAATTTGAAGAGTGAGAGGATTTAAAATTATCAATCCTCATCTTTCTAACAAGTGGCTCATTAGCTGTTTAGTTTGTGCCATAAACAGAAATATATAATGGATAGTTATTAAGTGTGGATATAGTACCGATTTATAATTAAATGCAAGTTAAGAGAGTCAATTTTATCTATGTAGAAAGAAACGTTAAATAAGTCTGTACTCTCCTATCATTCAACCAAGATAATCGTAGAGAAGAATGTACTGTTAGAAATTATCATGTGGCTAGTGTTTAATTTATACTATACCTACATAAAAAAATGTAAGCTGTACACGCTCCAAGAAATAACTATATCTAATTATACGTGGATCCCACAATATAGATCTATATTCAAATACAGAGTGAACTAAGGGATATAATAATTTGATCGAGGTAACCAATTTGAACCGAGCAAAAACAAGTTAAATATACTTAAGTAATATTTTTGCTTTACACCCAAAACATTCTATATAATAAAAAATAGTTAATATTTCTTCATAAGGAACCAAGTTTTTAACTGAGTTTCGTAATCGGTAATAAGTACGACATAAATCTGAATTTTTTCATACTAAGTGACAAACTCATTAGTACGTTGCATAAAAGGCATCATTCAAATGAATAAAATCTTCAATAGAGTTAACTTTTATATGCATCTTTAGGTCATGAGTGAACAATAGAAATTAGCTTTCATTTATTACATCTTTTATGCAGTTGGTTAATAATGAGAAGACCGTGGGAAAAAAATATCCCCATTATGGCTTATGGGATAACAGAAAGAACATCTATGATCCAAAATCTAATTTAGTGAACTTTTACAAATTGCTTCTTATCAGTGGCGTAGTCACAAAAATATTTTGGATGGTAAAAGAGGGGGTTTTAAATTTTCAAATCTTTCCTATATAAGCAGGTACCAACTATTTAATTGTAATTAGTTGATTAAACATAGTTAAAATATAAAAAGTGTTATAATTTAGTTTATTAAAACTGAATGTATTCAGTCTTAAAAATATATATATATTTATACAATATACATATATTTACATATAGCTACAACATATACATAAAAGTAACTGGTATTTAAAAATTAATTTTTAATCTTCTTGAATGGTAGGCAAGTTCTTTTAACACATCATTTATCTTTGTAGTATTATTATAATATCACGATGGTTGTATAATAATGCCAAATCGTTTAGACGTTGCTGACCAGTTTTATCTCTCAAGTACGTTTTTAAAAGGCGTAAAGAACAAAACGAACGTTCCCAAGTGGCAGAGATGACTGGTAGCGTAATAAAAATTTGTAAATGTTTGGTAATTGTTTTTTAAAAATCTGAGTTGATTTGAAAAACCTTATCAATTGGAGATATATCTTCACAGTGTGTCCAAGTATAGAGAAGAGATGAAAAACTTGTACAAATTCAAACGCACTCAAGATTTTTCCTATAATGATGTGTTGAGTTTTCTCTATAGCTGTTCGAAGAAAAACTGATGGAAAATTTAGTGTTGATTTTTTAACCTTAAATATAAATATAAAATTTTTTACGATTTTTCAACTACAGTATTACTTACAAATTTTCACGATTGTGACATATTTCGTAAAAATTTGAACTATATTATAAGTAGGTAGAAAATGAGAGTTCTATTTCCTTATCTCTTGGACCGCTAATCATGTCTAATCATGTCTGATCATGGTTGATCGGCTGACCCTTCTTCATTGCTGATTTCTTTCACCATCATGATCGGTGTGACGTATATTTAGCCCACCACCTACCGCTTAATCCACCATGATACTACCCTCCCCGCCGACCATCGATGGGCGATGATCACTGCTGCGATTCCGACGTCGTAGTTATCGACAACCATTTATCAATTATGCTTATCATATTATTGTACTCACATCAATATAACCGACATACACTATATACTATTGTACACGCACCATATCGTCGGTAAAACTGCAATACCTCGTAAGTCAAAAATTCACTTTTTTCAGGAGATACATAAATGTGTTTATAAAATCAAATGTATCATGACACAGTACCTCAGTACCTCGTATCTCCGTGTCATAGTGTATCATGATATACAAACAACACGATTATTGTTGGTGGCACGTATTGCAAGTGTTACATATAACATGTTCTATTGTTAACGGAATGACCTATTCCAACCGATTTATTGTTGTGATATTCACGATCATTTAGAGACAGTCCCCTCAGAGCAGTTTCTCATATCACATCAGTGAGCACCAAATAAAATTCAAATTTTCCGAAAGTACTTCAAATCCAATTGTTTTTTATAAAACACAAGGAACAGAGTATCTCCCATTAGACTTAAATTATGTTATGTTAATAAAACTCACTTTAACTCAAAAAGTTGTTTTGCATAAATTTAGTAATGGGAAATTGTGTACTGATTCTACACATGATACCAATCAATATAATTTTAATTTAACTTCAATTGTATCGATTGATGAATTCAGAGAAGGATACCCTGGTACATTTTGTATAAGCACAAAAATTGACAAAGTACAAATGAAAGTTTCTTTTCAAAAATTAAGGAGGTGATTGGCTGCCTTACTCCAAATGTATTCATGAGTAATAAAGCGCCTGAATTTTGGAATGCATGGATTAACACAATGAGGCCTATTCCTCAATATCATTTTTTGTGTAAGTGGCATATTGACAATAACTGGCGCAAGAATCTAAACAAAATATCTGGTTCTCGAAGTTTAAAAGCTTACGTTTATAAAACTCTTCCTGTATTATACTTGAAGAACCAGATAAAACTCAGTTTGAAGAACTTTTAACTAATTTTATTTGTAAATTAGAAGCGTACACATTAGAGCGTACATATGTACATAGGAAAAAGTGATAGGCAGCTTGCTATCGATATAAAGTAATGCTTAATACAAATATGGTATTAGAAGCTTTCCATAAAACTTGAAAACATGTTTATTTAAAGGGGAAGAAAAATCAACGTCTTGATGTGTTGCTCCGACATTTACTTAAATCATTATGCGATAAATACTTTGAACGACTAATAAAACTGTGCAATGGTGGATAAGTTTATCACCTCGTAAATGCGATTAAAAGTCGTCATCGTTTTGCTGTTCAGACTAATTCTTCTGGAATTCATCAAATATCAGAAATCAACTGGTCTGTAACATTTGAAACTTTAGATGAAAATTACTTGGTTAAGAAACGTGAACCACGTTCATGTAAGATTATGTGTTACGTGTAAATTGTGCGTTCATTTGTTTTCTTATACGTGCTATGATTACACAATAAAAAATAATATATGCTAGCATATACATACTGTAAACATTAATATGGTTGACAATAAAGTAGTAATTCCAAGAACTGATGTATGTAATCCCATGATAACTGATGAAGTATTGTGAAAATTCCAATCACTCAACAGCTGAATTCTGTATTCACAGAATCCATTGGTAACAAATTTCATGAATTCTATAACATGTTTACGTCACAAGCAGGCAAATTAAGTTCCCAAAAGCTAACAAAAATCAACGCTTCTATTGATACAGGTTTAGGCATATTGTATGAAGGAGAAAATATTTTAATTAAAAATGTAGAAAATCAAGAATCTGTTAAAAAAATGCAGAAAAACAGTTGCGGTTTTATTCCACCAAAAAACAAAGAGTAAAAGCACCAGAAGAACAAAGATAAAATAAACCTACATTAATAATTAGAAATCATTAATTAATAGATAATAAATTAATTAGAAAATAATTAGAATTAAAAAATATTTATTATCTTTATTACAATTTATGATAACATGCATTTTTAAATTTTCAATCGTTATCTATCGTTTATCAAGGTCATAAGTATCGATCATTTGTTACTACCTTAGATCATATACTATGGATGAAGCCATGCCCACCTCGACTGTGTACTCAATTTGAAGCACATATAAGCGACAAGTCTCTGACATTGATGCTTGATATACGCATGCGCGAAGAAACCCGTCACATATTTAGATATTGATGGCTGATTGATATTAGATACTTCGCGCGTTTTTTTAAAACAATATTTAAATACTGTTATTTTATATATGTATTTAAAATAAAAAATAATGTGTTTTAATTCAATTTTTTACAGAGAATAATAGTTAGGTTAGGTTTTAGTAACCTATTGCATTTGTAGTAATGTTTATTGATCTCTGATCATTTTACTTTAATATTTAAATTGGATAATTAACATATTTGATTTTGAATATATTTCATATTATTATTTTATATTTTTTTAAACATGTATAATTCTTGTTTCTTATGCTTAAGATCCTATCATAATAATCCAGGAATATCATTGCATCGGTAAGTGGTCTTAAATATAATTTTTTATAAGTAATTTTATTATATCCACTATATAAATTCTACAATTTAATATCTATAGGTACATTTATAATAGATTTCTGTAGCCATTTAATAGTTGGAATATATTATATAATTGTATAATTATTACTGTATAGATTTCCTAAAGATCCATCTGTACGGACGCAATGGCTAAATGCTTGTGGATTTACTGAAAATGATATTTTGTGTAGACAGCAAATATGTTCAATGCATTTTGAACAATCATGCTATACTACGGGGCACAAAAAAGTATTGAATCGTGGTTCGATTCCTACTAAATGTATTGAAAAGTTAGTAAATGTTTTTAACTAATTACCCTTTTTTTAATTTTAAAAAGAACTTAATAGTAATTTGATAATATAATAATACCTTATGCATACTGCTTAAATGTTATGAATCTATTTCATATAGTTATTGTTCTATGGTCTATTTTAGGTCATTAATGTCAGTATGCAGTATTCAAACAATGAATGATTTGAGCATTCAAACTGAATCATGTGAAAATCAGTCTGTAATAGGTAAAATGCAACTAAATAACTTTCATCATGATTGATTAATGATTTTACATTAATTTATCTTATTTTAGTTATTCCTGAAAAATATTGTAGTTTAAATATGGATTTGTATCAAAATCAAATTATGTGTATGCCATCTACTTCAGCATCTATTCAAACAACAATTCAAACTGAACCATTGATTTATGGTATGTATTAATAATTATTTCACAATTATTGATTAAAAACATATTCATATGAATTTTTAATTTTTTATTAGAAACGCCTAAACATAAGCGAAAAAGAAAATGTTTTGTTGGAGATATTTAAACTCCAGATCTATTAACTCCAAGAAAATCAAAATGTCACTTCGAAAAAGCTAAGCTTCAAATATTGGTTCAACAAAAAAAAATTTAAAATTTAAACCAAACTGTTAGAAGACTAAGAAATAAATTATCATCCCTAGAAGCTCTATTCAAGCACTTGAAAAATAATAATTTAATTACTGAAAATGCACATGATGAAATCTTGGTACTTAGTGTTTTACAGCCTTTCATAATATTATTTCATGTTTTTTATGAGACTAATTGTTTTTTTTAACAAAGTACCTGTCTAAGATATGTAGATTAGATAGATTGTATAATTTAACATTTGCGAATTGTATCTTGTATCTATAATAGATACTTTTTTTGTGTATGTTGTATATGTTGTATCTTATTTTGTTTTTTTTTGTTTTCAGACTAATTGTATTTTAACAAAACTAAGTGTTCTACTCTATATATGTTTTTAATATATATGGTTTAAAATTTATTAATCATGATCATGCTTGTTTGCTTGATTTACTTAATTTTGAATTTCAGAATAAATTAGCTGACCCAATTAAAGAAACAATAAATAGAAACCTTAAATCACGTAACACCAAATATTCGCCAGCTCTTCGTTCCTTCGCACTAACTTTACAATTTTATTCATCCAAAGCATATATATTTGTTAGAAAAACATTTAAGAATCTTTTGCCTCACCCTAATACTTTAAAGAAGTGGTATTCGGTTATATACGGTGAGCCTGGCTTTACTAAAGAAGCATTTCAAAGTATAACTCAACGGGTAAGTGAATCTGTTAATCCAGTGATATGTAACATTGTGATTGATGAAATGTCAATTAAAAAACAAATTACATATCTTAATGGAAAATTTTATGGAGGTGTTGACTTGGGAACTACTCAAGAACAAGTTGATAATACACAAGAAGCTACAAATGCACTTGTTTTTCTTGCAGTATGTATAAATGGTCATTGGAAAGTACCATTAGGCTACTTCCTAATCAACAATTTTTCAGGAAGTGAAAGAGTTAATTTATTAAAGAAATGCCTTGAAATATTTTTTGAAACTGGAGCAAAATGCTATTCTATTACATTTGATGGAGCGCCATGTAATATCTCTATGTGCAAAATTTTAGGTGCCAATTTTGATTACTTTTCATCAGAATTCAAGCCATGGATATCAGTTCCAGAATTTCCTGGTTCTAAAAATGAAAAGATAATTTATAAATTTTGGGATGCTATACACATGTTAAAATTAGTCAGAAATACCCTAGGTGAAAAAAAGGTAATAATTAACCCTGTTGGTGAACAAATTAAATGGCATCATATAGAAATGTTACAAAGTATACAAGAAACTAAAGGATTACTCCGCAAACAAACTAAAAAAAAATCATATTAATTATTTTGAAAACAAGATGAGTGTAAGGCTAGCAGTTCAAACATTAAGTTCAAGTGTTAGTTCCAGTTTATTATTTTGTGAACAACTAAATTTGATACCAAACGCAAAACCTACTGCTGATTTTTGTAAAATATTCAATGATGTTTTTGATGTCTGTAATTGCAGGAATAAATTGGTAAAAGGAGACTATTCTATTCCAGTAAATGAAAAGAATTTACAGCGAAAATAGACTTACTTGATCAGTTTAAAAGTTATGTTGAAGGTTTGAGGTACCAAAAAAACTTAGACACTGATGAAGAGTTATTACTTAAAAGTCAAAGAAAAACAGATTTTTTGGGTTTAATAATTTGTCTTGAAAATTTAATAAATGTTTATAGAGCTGTTGAAAAGGATGGAATGTCATTTTTACTTAGCTATAAATTGAGCCAAGATCACTTGGAGGTATTTTTTAGTGCTCTTAGAAGTAGAGATGGTTTTAACAATAACCCAAATGCTGTACAATTCAGGACTGCATATAAGAGATTACTTGTGAGACATGAAATCAGTGGATCAATGTATGGAAATTGTTCCCAGTTAGATACATCTTGTATTTTATTTGTTGGAGCTAATAAAAGAAAAGATGCTAATGCTATTAGTAATAATGATACATTAAATAATGGAGAAGAAAATAATATATTTAATAATATTGAACATGATTATGATTATCGAATGCCTAGTTTGGAAGACTACATTATAGATGTTGTAAAATACACTAGTGGTTTCATTGTTCGAAAAATTCGAAAGAAAAAATATTTATGTGATGTATGTGATTCGTGTTTAGTAGAAGAACAAAATCAAGATACTTCGATACTTCTTAAATTAAAAACTCGAGGAAAATTGATAAATGTGTCGTCAGATGTTCATAAAGTGTGTTTAGCAACTGAATATGTTATAAGAATAAACTCAGATGATATTTAAAAAAAAAATATATAAAACACATATTATCAGTAAAAAGTATGATTGAAGTAAGCCAAGATTCCTTAATATTTAACTCTACTCCTATGAAAGATCACCTATTCAATCAAGATATATTTGACAACCATCGTAGTCAATTGTTACGGCTTATTATTGATTATTATATAACATTAAGACTTCATCATTTTGGAAAAATGCATACACTTTCAATAACTGGAAAAAATGTTGGAAGAAATTATACAAAATTAATTTTATTTAAAAATCAATAGACAGTATTTAATAATTTTTATGTTTTTATTTTTATTAGTAAATACATATTATGTGTGACGTGTCTAATTTATTTTAAATATATTATCACAGTAGTCGGTATTTAATTTTTATTTTGAAACACGCACGATGTTTTAAATATCAATCAGCGGTCAGCAACTAAATATGCGACGGTTTGCTTCGCGCATGCGCACATCATACATATATGTCAGAGACTCGTCGTTTATATGTGCTTCAATATATCGGGAAATGGCTCCATCCATAGTATATGATCTAAGGTTACTACGAATATTTTGTACTTTTGGAAACATGGGAAATAAAATTGTCTGTATTAAAAAATACAGTCGCATACCTATATAATTAATAATTATTATTAATAACGATTAACCTAATCGCAAATTAACAAATTGTCGAAATATGAAGGAAAAAATAGAACTATTGAGAAATATGTAAAAATATGTAAAATAAAATATAGTTCATTTAATTGGAAATCCTTAAATACGAATTTATCACTTACCTAAATTAATTTATTAAGTCACAGTAAAAATATGTATTTACATATAAATATGAATCCTACCTAATAATTACACATATATTTGTGATCATAAATAAAATATTATGGTGATTGGTGGTATGAACATACATAATATACATATCGTATCTATAGCAATACACAATATTTTAAATAAAATGGATGTATAAATATCCACGTATCCATCTTGATTTTAAGAATTTATAATTATCCATAGAATAAAAACGAAAAAGCATGTTGTTATTTATAGCTGATTGATAACCCGGTTTTTCATAAAAAAAATTATAGATTATCTTATAATAAATTAAACTTTTAAATTCTATCTTAAGAATATTTTTTCTGATTTTCAACATTTTCCAGGGGGACACATGTCCCTCCCTTTCCCCCATATGTGCGCCCTTAGAGTACCTATTCTGATCTAATTCAGACAGAACACTGGATAACTATATGTTTTTCGTTGATAGCCCCCAGACAGTTTGGAAAATTCAATTTTTCATGATAGTCTAATTCTATATTTTTTCCAATTACTCGAATTGCTTGGAAACTAAAAAAAAGTATTACAAAAGTAAAATAATTCTATTACGTTGCATTATTTATTTTAAATAGGTACATGTTAAAAATTTAATTTATTAAAAAAATATAAATATTTATTTTTAATTTAATGAGTTACTTTTAAACATTTTGATATTTTAAAAATTATAAAAAAACACTTGACTTTAATAAAAGTTTTTACAGTTGTCTAATAACTAGACTTAAAAAACTGGCTGTATAGAATTTTTCAAAAAAATTCTAATTAGATTTTTATTTTCAATATTAAATAATAAAATTATAAATGTTTTATTATACGTGTAGGTATTTAGTCCAAACATTAATATAACACAAAATTTATTATTTTTAACAATTGAAAAAATGTTTAGATGGTAGTGAATTAGGAGCGAATATGGTTATTTGCAGGGCAGTTCTGAAATGGATGTACCTCGGAGGCTCAGAATTTGGACAGCAATTTAAAAAACCTATTTAGTTAAGTTATCAATAAAATAATATAAAATGGAAGAAACCCTTACATTTTAAAAACAAATATCCAATATCCTGCCAAGACCAAATTTTCATATTTTACAGACTTGTTATTCGTAAAATTACAAACACTTGATGTTATGATTGAACACGGACGAGACAGCCAAAGGACCACTCGGATTACCCAAGAACGATATTAATTATAATAATAATAATTCGATTAAATCTGAATTAGTCGAGTTACTAAAGTTGATTGCATCTACACATTCGATCAAGTTTAATTTAAAGCTAGAAGCTACCTATAATATTCCAATTGTTGATAATTCATTAGAGAACGTTCATTTGAAACCTCGGCTAGAGCGATATTTTCCAAGACTGTAGTAAATAAAATTGTTGAAGAAGGCTTTATAAATTTAATGGCTGAACAAGACGTTTATTCTAGCAAAGGAAGTGGTTTTACACTATAGTTTATTGATGGATTATTATTAGGTGTATATAAATATACGCCTAGGACCGCTTCGTCTTACATTTCGTAACCAAATTTCGACGAGAATACAAGAGCTATAATCACCCGCAAAACACCGATCAAAAATGTTTCAAGTGGGCTATATTAGCAAAACACGTTACGGAGTAGCGGTAGGTGGCAGGGTAAATATACGCACACCGATTATGAGGGCGAGAGGATCAGGTAGATCAGCCATAATCAGCCATGATCAGCGGATCAAGGATTAAGGAAATAGAACTGTCATTTTCTACCTATAACTATAAACGCTTATAAAGAAATTATGACTAATGATTTTTAATTTTTTTTAACTACAGTAAGAACAACTAATAAGGAACCTATTATTAAATATTCAAGTTTTTTGGCAGCCATATTTTTTTTTGTCGACACTTCAAAACATAAATACCAAGATAAATTTCAGTTGGCTATAAAAAAATTAAAAAAAGCCAATGTATTTTGAAAATTTAATTGTATATAGATAGATAACATTAATCAGTGGCGCATTTAGGATTTAGTCCTGGGGGGGATATAAGTTGGAAAACATAATTTCCTCGACGGTGGGGGGAAGGTACACTTACTACTATTATTAAACTTACTATAGAAAAAAAAAAGACCAAGGAGGGATCCATCCCCCATATCACCCTCATAAATACGCCACTGACACTAATATAAACATTTGGTGAAAATTTCAATTATTTACAGTAATTAGTTTATCAAATATTTTTGATTTTTCTTAAGTATCTTTTTTTTTTTTTTTGAAGTGTGGATTTTTGCTGCTTAAAAAAACTTGAAATTTTAATATAATGTTTCTTGTAAGTCGTTTTTATTGTAGTTTAAAAAAAATAAAAATCGTTAGTAATAATTTTTTTTTTTATAAGCGTTTTAAAGTTCAAATTTTTACGAAATATTTCAAAATCACGATAATTTGCAAGTAATTTTATAAATGAAAAATCATAAAATTGTTTGTGTTTATATTTAAGGTTAAAAAATTCAACTCTAAGTTTCTCGTAAATTGAATTCAAATAACTTTAGAGAAAACTCGAAACATCATTATAGGAAAAATTTTATATGCATTTGAATTTTAAATTTTTACGAAATTGCGTCACGATAACGATTTATCCTCAAACGATTTTAAATATTTGTTATTATTCAAAAAAAATAAGCTGTAGATACTTGAAAATTTCACCAGTTATTGAAATTAGCATTTTTATTACATGATTTAATTTTCAAAATATTTCGCTTATTTTAATACTATTTATAGGCATTTGAAATATTTGTTTTTGTTCAGTTTTTTTTATAAATATCAATAAAATTTTTTGACTAAGTCAAAACACTTGAAAATTCGATACAAAATTCCTCATAAGTTAATCTTAAAGTGATTCAAAAATTATAAGAATACATAGCCACAATTTTTTTTTTATTATTAAATTTAATAAAAGATTTTCCATAAGTTTGGCTTACAATAATTATAAGAGAACTTAAATTTTGGTATATTCAGGCCATTAAAACATAAACCACTTTTTTCACCAATCACTGAAAATAATATCCTAGTCTAAAAAATCATATCCGTTTAGAATCGTTTTTCGTATACAATTATACCTACCATTGGATTCAAATTTAATACATCAATTATATTGACCTACTGTACATCAGAGTGATTTTCACTTGACTACTCTTTTTTTTTAATTATTTTATATATTTCCTTCAAATCCGAATCCCATTAATTAGTATTATTATTGTGTAATAAGTTTGAGAATGATAATATTGTTAGATTTGGAATGATGAATTGTCATTATATTATATTTATGTTATTAATTCATGATAGACTTAAAAGATTATTTCTATAACTTCCACAATAAATTGATATAATATTATTTTTACTTTAATTTTAATTTGTTTGTTGTATTAAAAATGTATTGTGATATGTACAAGACTGCAGTTGCTATTGTTTTATTTTGTTTATTTTATTTTTGAAACATATGCCAAAGTAGGTATATACTATTGTTTTGTTTATTTTATTTTTGAAACATTTGCCAAAGTAGGCATATACTATTGTTTTGTTTTGTGTTATTTATTTTATTTTTGAAACACGCCAACATGCATGGTATATACTATTTTAAAATATAAAATATGTAGACGTATGTTATTGCATATTATATTTATTATTTTTATTATTATTATATTAAATTTGATGTTACGTTTTGATTTATATATTATTATTTTATAGAAATAAAAGTTTTTATTATTTAAAAATACACTTATAATATAACATAATTGTATTTATTATTTTTATGTATTATTTTTTTAACTTTAACATTACGTCCTACGTGAATGTCACAAAGAAGGCGAAAAAAACAGTTTGTACTTCGCCGCTTATACGTAAGACATAGTGTCCCAATGTCCATCACAGTGGACGGTCCTGTAAGTCCTTCAATAATCCTTAAAATCTTACCAAACCTGGGGAGATTGTTTTATTATGACTATAAATAAAAATAACAATAAAAAAAAAATATTGGGTCAATACAATTAAATGGGTAATAAAAGGGTTAATTATTAAAAATTATTGGTTACTTACTATTATCAATAAAATTAAAACACTTCGACTAAGGTATAAAGTTCTTCTCTCGATGCGATTTATAATTTTTATATAAAATATATATGTATTTATCAATAGTAAATAAACTTAAACTAAATGCTACAAACTGTTAAGTCTATTAGATAAGCATCTTACATTTAAAGATATATTTTTAATCTTAACTGTAGGTATACTTTTAAGCTCTGTTTGAAAATTGCTCAGTTTTATAATATGTCTATAAAACTTTAACAGATTAACTTAAATTATACATATTGTCTAGGTGCATATAGAATTATAACTTTGATTTTGATATTAAAATAGATAGCTATATTTAATGAATACATTACCTTTATTTAGCTTCCAACAATTAAAAGAATGAACTTTTCCACCTAAGCAGATTATTCGTTAATATAATACATGGCATAAACTTTGATAAAAAAAAAATACTTAAATAAATAATCGATGCGAATATTAATAATAACCATAAAATACTCTTACTGTATTAGGTTCTTTAATCGTAACATAAATTAATTATTTTATACTATACTATGTATTTTGAGTTATTTATTTAACACGTTTTAACAATTATAAATGTATAGTTCTATTATATTAGTACTTGATTACCTATTGGACATATAGTTATTTCTCCGTAAATTATTTTGAAACTTAACCATAGAAGTCCTAATGATACATACATAGTGTCTATAAAATTACAATTTATTTTACTCCGTAACCAGTTTAATAAAATAGAGAATTGTCATTTATTGAGACTGTAGTTAATTGTAAAGATTGCAATCCATCGATGCGAATAGTAGTAACACAAATGCCACGATAATTGTTCCAATATGAAATAATAACATTTTATTTTATAAAATTCCACTTGTATTTTATATGATACAGATGTGTTGTATTTGCTTTTAAGTTGTTATGTACATTATTATTTTACATGCGTAATTTTTACATTCTTATAATATTTTGTGTGAAATAAAAATCGTAAATCTAAAACTTTTACATTTAAAATGATTTATAACATTATAATTCAAATTTTATTTTATTTTTCTATACCTAGTTTAGGGACACTTTTACAATAGGTACTAATAAAATCTTCATTTTTGATTGTGTATGGAGCGATGCATTAATTAATGTATAATATTTTGTTTCGGTAGCTTTATAATTATATTATAAGTTATTTTAAATTTGCGCGATTACTTTCCTTCTGATTGTCGGAGGGCTCTCGAGGTCGTAATTAGAGAATGACCAAGTACACCGTTAGTAAAATATATGTTAATTACTAAATTATTATATTGTATCAAATTTAATAAATAAAATGTAATACCTATAAAATTATGTAACTATATAAGTATAGATGCGCATGCACCTTACCATATTCGCAGCCGTCTGAATACGCAGTTGACGTAATAAGATTGATAAAAATTATTTTAAATACTCAGATAGAAATAAAGAAACACTGATTAATTTCGATTTAAGAAAAAAGGAAACGGCTCAGTTGTTGCTCGCAGGATCTGGTGTGTGGGTCTTCTCTGGTGCTCACGCACTTGACTGGTCGAATGGTACTCGTACACTTGTTGCTTTGAAGGGTGCTCATGCATTGATGAAAGGAGACGACTTGGTCAAGCCGGCCAGAGTCGCAAGCGGCTCCATCAAAGGTCTCTGCGTTACTAAGAAATTGTCTTTATCCCCGGCGATAGAGACCCTTACTGGACCATCCATTGTCTCTGGCGGCACACAAAATAGATCACATGAGTTGCGCTACACTGTCACAACTATATTTAATGTCCTACGTGACTAAATAATATAAATCGTTCCTTTCATCAGTTATTTAAGATGTTTATTGGGGTTTATTATGTGCGTGCGACAACTCGACCGTTATTTATTTTATTGAATAAAAATAAGAAATTTACAATCATGATATGTGAAAGTGAGCATATCATTACAATATTTATGTTAAATATTGTATATTTTTAATTTATTTATGAATTTATAATTTTCAATCAAAAACTACCCTCAAAATTGATGATTTAAGCATTTTTTTTCTAAATAAAATACATCAATGTTAAACATTATTTTAAAATACATTCATTGTTTTACTTAAAATATAAAATACAATTCATATATACCAGTGGCGGTTTTGAGGGTGAGGCAAGTGAGGCGGTGCCTCACCTAAAATTTTGTAGTAAATAATACTCTAAAAGTATAATTCATAGCTCACCATTAGCCACACCATAGCACACATCTCACCAACAATTTTTAACGTATTTATGGTTTTATTTGAAAAAATAATCTTGTTTACGAAGTTTAATTATATGAATTATCATTTATTTTACTATTGTATAATATTATTCCGCGTTTATTACCAAAAATAGTGATAAACCGATAAGAAATGTACGAAATAATAATTACGTAAACAAACACTCATATTTCAGCCGGCGGCAATATTCCGATGACGTCGGAGAGGCACCGTGTAACGTCGCCTCTGAATTGTTACTTGTGTACATGAATTACATACACACACATGTAAGTACGTGAATGCACGCGACTATTAAATAAGCAAAATTGCGCATGCGTAATGATCATCGTGAGGCTCGTTTTTCATCGCCTCTGAGTTCTAAAAATAGATGAGTAGGTAATATGGTCAGCCCGCAGCTGTAATTACAGCACGATAAACAACAACACATAGATATAGATAATCATAAGCTGTTCCTATTGTCACAGAGCCTAATGAAACCGATTTCAATATAAGTTTAATTTTTGTTATGAAGGGAGGGGAAGTAATACATTCGTTGCCTCACTAAAAAAATACATCCAAAACCGCCACTGATATATACGTACAGCTATTATTGTAATTAGTAATTTTGAGAATGGAAAATTTCGGCGACATTTTTCGCTATGCCATGTCAGTACAAAACTATTTCGACACAGAAGTGTATCCTTTTTAAATCTAGGTATACTACGGATATGAATGGATTTATTTATTAAAAACAAAATATATTAACAATGCATTAATAAATAATAGTATATTATAGTATCTACTTAAATCTGTATTGTAAAATTGAGTCCTTTAATTTGTGTTGCTAATTTATACAATTCCTTATTAGGAATACAGATAATTATTTTACCGCTTTATACATTCCTTAGTTTAAATTGTTTTGAAAAAAAAAAGTTCAAATAATAGTATTCCTTTATTGAGTTGTTTATTTGATTTATCATTCCTAAAAAAAATTACTGAACATTACGGGTCTATTTGGAAATTAACCCGATTAATATGCAATAAAAACCTGAATGATTATCACCATTTCTCTACAAGCATCGTGTATGAATAAATAAAGTAAAGTAAAGTTAGTATGGCTCAGAATTAATCAATTGTCGGTACATCATGACAAAAACTAAATTTATCGTCAAATTGTCAAAATATATAAAAACTTCTTTATTATATTGATAGGTACCTACATTAGAATGTAAATAGATTTATTCAGTTTAAACATTTTTTATTTCTTTAGTTTGAAAACAATGTAGTTTCAAAAAAAAAATTTTAAAAAATAGGTTAAACGTGACTACGTGGTGTATTTAATCAACAAAATGTACCTAATGTTTGTAATTTTTTATAATATCAGGTTTTGAGCCAACAACTGTACATTGTATAACATAACAAAACAATACAAATAGTAAATAATTAAAAACATTTTATCATTTAGTTGCTTAAATATTTACTCATTGAAGCTTCATGGCAACGTTTGTTTCCAAAACTTCTTAACCAAGGACGTATTTCAAGCATTTTAGAACAATGGTTGAAATATAATATTGTAATTTAAGTATATAATATATTATTACTATTACCATTGCCAGAATTTAGATTACCTTATTAATTTACAAATGCAAATTCGTTAATCAGATTAATTATACCCCGTTCTTTCATTTAATACGAACTCTACCTGCTTGTATTATAGCTAATAGTATATTATTGTGTGTATATTGTATGTATAGGTGAAAATTAAAAATATATGGTTTCCATACTTCTACCATTTGAATTTATACACAAATGTAAATAATTATACATACAAGATGTATTGATTATAAATTTTATAGGATTCACATTTGTAGTAGTAAATACGCTAAGCGTAAATGACAGGCGCGGAAGGCCGAAATTAAGTATTCAGAGGATTGGTTTTGAGATAAATCAAAATATAAAGATAACATAAAAGATATAGTTGATACAGGGCCGTCCTTAGGGGGGGGGCGAGCAGGGCCCAGGCCCTGGGCCTCGCGCTTTTTGCTTAAATTTGGGGCCTCGCGTTCGAAAAAAAAATTGTAAAATTGATGTAAAACAATTTTCATAGTATTTAAATTATTGAATGTTTTATATAATATAGTAAATATCAAACATGATACCAAAATAATGAAATAAGTTCAACGTAAAAATATCGAAATATCCAATAATAATATTATCGTTATCGCAACCATATATATTATAATATAGCTGTATAAATATGTCTATGATCGCAACACATTAGTCATGGTGATGCGGGTAGGGGGTCACCGACTGACTTTTTTGTTGAGTTAATAATAGATTTAAAACGCTAGTATTTTAAACTGGAATTAGTGCTCGTTCTAAAAATATTGATAAATGATAATTGTAAATAATATTTATCGAGCAAAATAGTAAACTGATATTATTAGTTGTAGTAGTGTTTAATCGTTTAGTGTGTAACGTGTGTTCGTTTGCTCTTAACATCGGGTCTGGCTAATACAATAATATAATAATGAGTGGTCGATTACGTGATAAATATCGAACATTTAAAAGTGGCGCAGAAAAACGAAAACATAAAATTACTAAAGAACATCAACATGAACGCCAAAAAAACTCTTTATTCAAGTTTTTTAAAAAAGACCAAAATTACAGTACAGCCGGGAGTAGTCAAATTGAAAGTCAAATAAATAAGAACTTTCAATTAAGTGATAGTGATGATAATATTAATTCTGAAAAAGTTCAATCCAGTGATAGTGATAATGGTGAATATGAAAACATTAAACAAAATTACAATTTACAACCGAAAGAAGACATCGAGATCAGAGAAGTACCTGAAGAAGAAAACTGCGACAACGAAGATCTAGGTAACTGGCCACAAAATATTAATGATAAATTACGAATTTATTTTGTTAAAAACCCACCTTCAAAAATTATAAATTTTAATTTTCCATCAAACGATGAAGGTCGTAAATTTAGCGTTAAACATTATGATCGAATTATGGCTAACGGTGAAAATGTAATTAGAAATTGGCTTTTGTACTCTAAATCGTTAAATAGAGTATTTTGCATGTATTGTCGTTTATTCCCGTCCAAATCTATATCATCTTTGGCATCAATAGGATTTTCAAATTGGAAACAGATTAGTGAACGTTTAAAAGAACATGAATTATCTATTCCACATAATACAGCTCAAGAAAAATGGATACAATTACGTATGAGACTTGATCTTCATAAAACTGTAGATAATAATATACAAGATAATTTAAATATTGAAAAAGAACGTTGGCGTAGTATTCTTAAACGAATTATTGCATGTATAGAATTTTTAGCAGAACATAATGACGCTTTTCGTGGTACAAATTCTAAATTATTTACAGCAAATAATGGTAAATTTTTAGAACTAATACAAATGATTGCAAAATTTGATATAATTATGGCCGATCATTTGAGACGTGTATGTAATGACGAAATACATGATCATTATTTAGGACCTAGGATCCAAAATGAACTTATAAGTATTATTGCTACAAAAATATGTAATGAAATAATAAATCGCATTAAACAGAGTAAATACTTTACGATTTTATTAGATGGAACACCCGATAAAAGTCATAAGGAGCAGCTTACATTTCTTATACGTATTGTAGAAATTTCGAAAAATTTGAAGTATGAAATAAATGAATATTTTATATGCTTTATACATACTTCAAAAAAATCTGGTTTAAATTTAACTGAGGAAATAAAACAACAATTAAAATTAATGAACCTAGACTTGAAAAATTGCCGTGGCCAAGCATATGATAATGGGGCAAATATGATAGGCCGCAAACAGGGAGTACAATCACGAATTATTTCAGAGAACTCTAGAGCTTTTTTTGTACCTTGCACTGCTCACAGCCTTAACTTACTTCTCGGAGATATGGCATCGTCTGTACCGGCTGCTATGACATTTTTTGGCGTTATTCAACGAATTTATACAATTTTTAGTGCTTCTACTGAAAGATGGACTATTCTTTTAAAATACCTTTCAGATTTTACTTTAAAACCAATATCAGATACCAGATGGGAATCTCGGATCGAATCAATTAAACCCATTCGTTTTCAATTATGCCAAGTACACGATGCTTTAGTAGAAGTCAGTGAATTAACAAAAGATCCTAAAATAAAAAGTGAAAGTTCGTCTTTGGCAAATTATGAATTTTCTTATGATTTTATTTTAAGTGTTGTTATTTGGTATGAACTACTATCTGCTATTAATAAAGTTAGTAAGAGTCTTCAGAGCGAAAGTATGGAATTGAGTAATGCTGTTCAGTTATTAAGTGGTCTTAAAGATTTTTTTACTAATTTTAGAGAAAAGGGGTTTCAGTTATCAAAAAAAACTGCACAAAAATTATGTGAAGACATTGGAACTCCAGCAATTTTTAAACAATCTAGAATTCTAAAAAAAAGTAAGCAGTTTGGTTATGAAAGTAATGATACACGTACAGTTTCTAATGAACAAAAATTTTATCAAGATTATTTTTTGACAGTGGTAGATCAAGCAATCGTATCAATTAACCAACGCTTTGAGCAATTATCTCATCATTCAGAAAATTTTGGATTCTTATATAATATTGAAAATTTGAAGTTATTTGAAGATGAAACATTACGAAAACATTGTATGGATTTAGAAATATTATTAAAGGATGGTGAAAATTGTGATTTAAGTGGAATTGAACTTTTTGACGAGTTAAAAATATTTTGTAGAATTTTGAACAAACCAAAGACATCTATTGATGAGTGTCTTAATTTAATAGAATCAACATGTGGTTCATTTCCGAACATATCTATTGCATTAAGAATATTATTAACTCTTCCAATAACTACTGCAAGTGCTGAGAGAAGCTTCTCAAAGCTAAAAATCATTAAGAACTATTTGAGAACAACAATGTTGCAAGATCGACTTTCTGATTTAGCGATTATTTCAATAGAACGAGATTTATGTGAAAATATAGACTATAACGATATTATTGAAAAGTTCGCAGAAATAAAAGCCAGAAAAATTAATTTTTAAATGTAAAACGATTTTTTATTGTATTTTTATTATTTTTATTTATCTGTTTATTGAAAATGTATTTTCATATTTTATTTTTATTTTATTCTATTTTTTTGTATTTTATTAAATTAAAGCAAATTTGTATGAATACCAAAAGTTAATGATTTATAGGTAATTAAATAAAAAAAACATGTATTTAATGCTACTGCACAATTATTATTTTATTTCATTTATAATATTTTATAAAAAAAAACTCTCATTTTAAATTTTAATAAATGAGCTTTGTAGGATATAAAATATTAATGTCTTTATATGGTTATAGTACATATATATACTCGTATAGTAGCAAAACAGTGTTACAAAAATTTTCGCCCTGGGCCTCGCAAATCCTAAGGACGGCCCTGAGTTGATATATAGTTGTGGCTGAAGTAATGATGATTCGATCGCATAATAAAATTATCATGGGTCATACGTAAACTGCGCCCGAATTTTTATCTATGTTAAAAAGGTGTAATGTAAACTGTGCCCGACTTATTAACTTATTAAATTTTGACTTATTTAAATCTCTAAGTTTGACAATTGCGTACTTTTTCAAGTACCTATATCACAGAAATTTTATTTTCGTCAAGAAATACCAACACGTTATCCAAATATGTTCATGTTCATAGAAAAGTTAAAAGAAATTAAAATAGAAGTATACCTGTATTATACATCAAACTAAATAGTATCTGTAAATGAACCCTTTAAATATCAAAATACCGAAACAAAAAAAAAAAAAAAAACGCGAAAAGTTACAAAATGTAATTAATTAATATAATAGTAGTCAAATTCTAATTTATGAATATGTATCCACAATATTTTATTGTTTGTAATATTCGTAATTATTTTACTTTTTAAAATTATATATTTTTTTAATTCCTAATTTTATTTTATTTTTGATTATTCATATTATATGACTGTAACGAATTAAGTATACACTAAAGATAATTTTACAAAAATTGATTTTTTAAATTTTACCCGGTGTAGTGATCTCTCACTATCGTTTATAAATGAGTGCTTGACGTCTGCTGTTGGACCAGTTTGGTCGGAAAGGATTAGGTTTTTAAAAGTGAGACAAGACACAATGTTAATAGAAATGTTTATTAAAGTTTAAGTTAAACTTGTTAATAAAATTACATATAAATTTGAGGACAGCACGTTAAGTAACTGCCCGAGAAAATAGTTACTCTAAAATTTGGACATAGACTAGTTCTATGTAGATGTAAACTAATTCTAATTCTAAGACGGACAGAGAGCCGTATTTACATGGTTCTCTGTGCCCCCTGGTTGTACATGATAGAGACTAGGAAATGGACAAAAAGGCAAGTCAGTGATTGTTGTTATTGTAGCTGTTAAAAGTGGTTTTACACCTAATAGTTAATTAACCCTGGGTTGGACTTGTTGTGCTACTACGCCAAGGCGTGCGCATTTGTAATTTATGCTTACGGCTTGTTTGTTAAATCAACTTATATCGAAAGGTTGTTTGTAATTGTCTTTCCCATACGCCTTGATTCTTAGAAATCGCCAGCAAAATTAATTACCTACGTATAGCTAAGAGTTCGGTAATAAAGTATTTACATGCGAAGTTCATGTAAATTAATTAAAATAGACAAAAATAGTGAAACGACTCCGTCGGTTTACTACACCGGGCGCATTTTACATGACACCTTTTTACACTTGATAAAAACTCGGGCGCTGTTTACATGTGAGATTTTGTGTTAAACTGTATTTTGGGCGCAGTTTACAATCGCCGTTATCATGAAGTAAATGTTGCGAACACATCGGAAAAGTAGTACTTAGATAATGAAAATACGATGGTGGTTGTATTATTTTGACATTTCGTCAACAGAATGTTTGAGTCGAAACATAATATTGTCAATTTCTGTCATTACAATATCTTGCTTCTGAAAAATAAATAATATCTGTAATATCTGCAAGTGTTCGCGCCAAATAAACTGCTTATCGCGGGACGCTGGTCCGCACCATGGCTAAATATTTAGGCATGATCTCAATAAGACGCATTTGCGTTTTGGGCTGCGCACGTACTACTATTCACGTACTATTCATGATTTGGCATTGAAAGAAATCTTAACTGGCAGTGATTTTTATCACCGTACTACGTCGGTCGGTATCATGCACATAATATACACTATTACACTGTCAAGGACTGGCTAGTGGCTACTGCTCATAGATAACATATAAAATAGATGACCGACTTAGACGAAAAAATCGTTCCGCATACGCAGCGATCCCGACGGCTGACTTCTGAACTAAGCAACCAAAATATAGATATAACATAATATTACATTATCATTGTTTTTGATAGGTATTTAATTTTCGAATTCACTTACCTAAAGTTTCATTATTATTATTAATTTATTGATTAATGAGTTCAGAGTTTTAATAATAAGAATACAATTAATGTAAGTACACACTTGTTCTATTCTGTGGTACACACACACACGGTATTGTAATAATAATTCTGAATTATATAATGATAGAATAATGGATATACATAATAAGTAATTTTAACAAACCATTTACCCTAGGTAGTAGGTAAGTAAGATACCTATTATATTTGATTTAAGGAACTAATAATTTTACAAATTAAAAAATTACCATATTTACTGTTATATTATAATTTCAAATCAATATAATAAAGATTTATTGAGAAAAATTTATAGGTGCTTAGCAATCCTACATTTATTAAAATTTATTAACAAAAATAAAATTTAAAATATAAGAAGGTATTTATAAATTTAAAAAATTCATTGAATTATAATTATTAACATAATAATATAAAAATAATACTTACCTATTAAACAGTTAAACTCATATTTATTTAAATATATAAACCTTGAGAAATAATAATAAGGAACTTATATAGATAATATTAAATTATTTGCTTTATAAACATGACATTTATATATTTATATGTGTATAAAAATTAATAATATAACTTCATTATGTTGATCTTTGATGTCATATTTTGTTAAAAAAATTAGAATAAATATAATATTTTATTTTGGAAGTGTTGGGAGTTTATGAAAATTACACGTGAATAATTTAGAACATTGTTTACAAGAATTTTTTTTAAATTTATGTGTTAAATAATATTGGCGAGCTGCAATTTTTAGTGAATCATTTGAATAAATTCTAGAATCTAAACCATTTAAAATACGATTTATATTTTTTGAAAGAGTAAAGAAATAAAAACTTTTAAACTTTTGAAATAAAATATGTTTCAAATTGTGTTCGGAACAACTATAATTTATAGATTCTAAATATATATCTAATATTTTAGTCAATTTATATCCTATTGAATGTTCCATTATTATTGGAACTATATATTTTGAAATGTGTAGCATTTCTTTTATAGTGTTGAAAAAAGAAAAATTAGGATCAACCAATGATTTACCAGTGTAGTCTCTAGCAAGAATAAGGGCATTTGTTCTCTTTGAAGTTACTAAGTACTTTTTACAACTTTTTCAATTATTTACAGTTTTTAAAATATATCTAGCAAAATATCCTGCAACATAGTCAATGTTTATATCAGTCATTGTTGAATCATAGTTATAGACATCATGTATGATTGGGATATTTATCAAATCTGCTTTTTCTTCATAAATGGATAATGGTGAGTATGTAAGCAATTGTTTCAAATTATCCAGTAATTCTGAGTTATCCGATTCACAGTTTCCAGCGGACTTGATTGATGTTAAATTGTTTATTAACAGAGTTTTGAATGATAAAACAAACTGAAAACAATCTGGATTTATATTTCTATGACCATGACTCAAAATATTTCCAAAAAAACATTCCAACGAATTTTGGTTGATATTTCTGGTTAGTAAAAACTTAAAAGAATATTGTTTTTTTAACTTGAACCATAGATATTTAAATGATTTCAGTGTAAATACCCAATTAGCTATACATGGTGACTGTCTTTTCACTGGAATCTTTGTATTTTTATCAATAAATTTCATCGATTCAAATAATTTAATTGCCTTATTCCAGTGATTTATATAGATGGACTCAGATTCAATGTTAACTGCTTCTGTCAATGGCTTACCTGGATCACTCACAAGTTTTGATGCATTCAATGAATTAAATGTTTTGTCCATAAAAAGTAGTAATTCAATCGTGCCTTCAGAATTTATCAACTTATCATTTTTGTACATTGGTCTAGACAACAGTTTCATAGTAGCAGCTACCCTCTGACTAAAAACCTGTGTGGCATAACAAACTTTCATTTTGTTTTTATGCGGAAATACATGGTTTTCTATCAACTTGGGTAGAGCTCTAAGTTCATAATTTTCATTGTCTTTATCAATATTGTACAATTCAATAATATGATCCCAAGAGGCATAATGCTCCTTACCATCCAGAGTAAATACTACATCCTTATCAAGCATATTATTCCGAATACTCTTTGTTAAATGAGGTACATCATAAACTGGAACTATTTCTATATTTTTAATATTAAAACCTATTGTATGATTATTGGTTTCAGATTTTTGATTTGTCTTGATCAGTTGGTTTATTGCACTTCTATTTGTGGAACCTTAGTCACAAACTGTTGCCACTACTTTTAACCCAGTTCTCAAAACACTTTCCAAGACTTCGTTAATACACGATATCATCATTGGTGTTTTGGTTGTCCCTTGGCAAAAGTAATTAGCATATGGCTGCTTCCATTTTTTGCATATACCTCTGAGCATGAAAACTAAAACATGGTTGGCAAATCTATCAGTAACAACATTTCCAAAATTTTCAAACCCAAGCATCAAATCATTCTTTGTATCATACTTCAATCCTGGTTCAAGAGACATTTCATCAAACATTAAAACACATGTTCTATCAATAGGTTTTAATTTTAATACCTGGTGCATAATATTATTCTCTATGTGAGGATTAACACCGGGTTTGAACGAGATTTTTGATAATAGAGAATTTAATGTACTTTCGACAGGTAATGCAAACATGTTGGATAAGAATGAATAAGCCTTGGGGGAAGTTTTATAAATTGATAGTGCAAATATTTTATCATCCAATTTATATCTTCGACCCTTAGGAGATTTCTGCTGATTAATTATTTGACTTTCAATAAAATTTAAAGTTGACTTATTCACCTCATTACTTAGTTGTGAGTAACTACTATTTTTCAGACTTTTAGTTATAAGATGTATTTTTTTTTTGAAGGATACCTTTAATGTTTCCATACGTTTAACTCTTTTCTTCATTTTCAAAGCTTGGTAATAAAATGTATTTTTGATTGGAGTCAATTGTCCCACTTTCTGAAACCCAGTGTCATTCAAAATATTTGTATTGACTTCTATAGAAAACATACAGAAAGGTTTGTATAGTTTAACAGTACCTATTTATATGTAATATTACATTTCTTTTTTTAAACATACTTTTTTTTTTTAATTTTAGTTGAGCTACTACTACAAGGTTCAGAAAGTGTTGTTGGTGCTATCATTTCATCTAAATCTAAAGAGGTAGCTAGTATTTCATAGTCTACACCCTGTTCATCAGTTTCAACATAATCTATAGAATTAAAAAAAAAAAAAGTGTTTTTATTGTTTTTACTCATTATTTTTATTGAAAATGTTTATTACACTTACTATTAATATGTATTAGATTTAAACAGTCTTGAATATGATAGTGAACATCCATGACCAGAGTATAATATTACTTCTATAGTTCTATTAAGTTGTATATTGAATACTCTGCTAGGACTCGAACCTAGAATCTCTGTTTTGAGATTGCCAATGAAGAAAATTAAACTACAATAGATACGTTCTAAACTATTGTTTTTCAAAGTAAATATGTTAATAGTTATTATTTTAATGTTTACATGTTATACAATAAATACTGGTTGATGCTACTATTTGTTAGAATACAAAATATTTTTAAATATCACGTTATATAATATGTACTTCAAATTAATGCTTACATTATGTTCTATAATAAATGTATCTATTACTTAATGTTCTAAAATAATTAACTGTCAGTATTAACCCTTCAGTAAAGGAATAGGTTCAACTTAACCGTAGTCCTGACCGTAAAACTTCTATAAAGTGGATTGAATCATAAAAACTCCAGATAATGTAATGTAGATTTATTTATTTCAATATAATTGAATAACATACATTTAATTATACTATAGATAAATTAAAACAGATAGGAATAACCAAAGAAGTTCTATATACATAAAATGCATGCATTTACAAAACTACACAATATGTACTTATACAGTAACAGTATACTACAACACTTAAGTACATTTAACATGTATAACTATTTACTATGGATAGAAGGTATGTTATTAGGTAGATCAGTGATGTGCAACCGTTTTTGATTCATGACCTTAAACAATTATTTATTTTGATGATGTCTCCTACTCATCTCACCAATATTATGTAAGTGTATAATATAATTCGCACCTCCGGAACAAGACTCACAACTCAACATTTCTAGTTTCTAGAAAAATTGATTTGAAATTTTAATCTAAGATATTTAAAAGAGTTGTTTACCTACCTATGTATTTGAAGCTAAAAACTTAAATACTTGCAAATATTTTTTACAATATGACTTTTTAAAATTAATTATAATAAGTATTTTTAGTCATATATCTACAATCTACTATAAATCTACATATTGCAATCGCTAAAATAATTTTTATGATATTTATAAGGTAATTAAATATAATACTTGAATGTCTAATCACAGACCACCAATTTATATTTCATTTTTTACCATACATCTAATCTGATATTGAACAATTTTGTTTAAATGTTTGTTGACTTTTGTAACTTGGTGCCTAATAACGTTATTATGTATTTTCAATATTTTTTTTAAAATAAAATAAAAAATTTAATATTTTATAAATAATGTACATATTTTCAATTTGCCCTACAAATGTTTGTTATTTGCCCTTTAAATTATATAACACCCCTTGCCCTTTTTTACCAGTCGGAGCCTGACTCATAACACAAAATTGATGAATTTTGAGTTGTGCAGTCTTGTTATAGAGATGCAAATAAGACTAATTATTGGCAACCCCCCTAATAAAATGTTGCGATCATCAGGTACACGGCACACCACTGAGGTAGATAATAATAATAATTTGGTATAATAATTAATACTTGGTAAATTAAGAGTTGGCAAAGATCCTTTCTTTAGGCAAGACTGTCCTGGACTATTGCATGATTTATGAAAATGAAGTGAACATATGCAACATGTTTTTAATATGTGATCTTTGGTAAATGACACTAGCTTTTCATTCCCTGTCCGATCAACCCATAATTTAAAAAGAGCATCATCCCTAGGAAAGCGATGCTTAGTAGTCCCTTTTCCACTGTTACAATTAAGGACACAGCACAAACTGGATGGCATTTTAAAAAAATGACAAATAGGTAACAATATAAAAAAAAGTTTGCGAAGACTATATTATTTATCAATTTATTTGATTTATATGCTTATTTATGTGATATATATTATGTTATCTATGTTTGCTAATTGCTAAATAAGCAATGTTTATAGTTGTTATGACTTTGACTTGATAATTTTGGTTTTTATTTATTGGAGCCAAAATATTTGAAATATTTATTATTTTTATCATGAATAGAAAAGTACATGTTATATTTTTCTTTATCAATTTATTGAACAACTAGCGTTCCCGGGGATTGACTTCCTTATTAATTGACTGGAACCAATTATTTGTACTGAGTCGAGGGGCTCTGCTACTGCTGAACTGGTGTGATACGCTTATTGTCGCCAGTTCATTAATAATCCGCTTGGAGCACTACGCATGCGTTCGCCCGTAACACATCCATATTCCATAACTTAAAGCTGCTGTCATGTACTCATAATATTAAAATTGAGTACAATAAAAATTATATACATATTAGTGTAAAATTTACTAAAAATTGATTTTTTCATAAATATATATTAATTCTGTTTGATACGTATTAACCAGTGTTAACAGGAAAACATTAAAAATATCATGGTTATTACTTTTTTTTTTTTATTAGCTACTGGCAGTGCCGGATTTACCTTTTCAGCCGCCCTACGCTATTAGGAAAATGCATAATCATACAATCATTTTTTTAAAACCAATACGAGCTTCATATATGACCCAATGGTCGACGTGGCCAAGAAAGTGCTAATAAAAAAGTAAAATATTTTTTTATCTGTTTATAGAGACGAAACAGGAGAAAAAAATTGCCGCCCTAGGCTATAGTTAGCCTAATGGTAAATCCGGCACTGGCTACTGGTATAAAAACCATTTTAACTCAAATTAGTTATTACTTATTATGTATTATATAGTATACTTATAGTATATTATATATTAAAATAGTAGGTAGTAGGTATATTATAATATTATTAACTGAATTAAAAACATAATTGTAATTTATGAATAATTATGTATAATATATTACCTATGTAGTTTAGTAGATTCTAGTTAAAACAATATCAAGATAAAAGCAAAAACTATTAAATAATAATTGTACACAAGAATTATAGGTAAGTACAACAGAAAATAGAATCTAACACATTGTAATTACATTGTCATACATTTTAACTAAAATAAAAACAATATTGTTAAAGTAAAATAGAATTCTTTTTTAAAACAAAAATACTTCTTTAAAAACTAACATTGTAGGTACCTACATTAGAATTTAGAACATATTATTAGAATTAAATACATTGTAGTTATAACAATATCACCATTTACAAAAGAGGAACTTTTAATTATTTTTTTAAAATCAAAGTATTTTGATTTTGATTTTAAGTAAAAAAAAATTGATTTCAGCATAATTTTGATCAATGTAAATTTTTATTTAGAAAAAAAAACATACACAAAATACAACAATTTTTTTTTATATATTCAACAATTTTTATGTTAATGTGAAGTTTGCTATCTTTTTTTTTTCATATTTTCTTTTTCTGCTTCAGAATTATAGCTTTGCGAAAACTGTCGCATTCTCATATTTATATAATATTAATTGATAGTAAAAGCTAGTATTTCTTCACTATGTTGAAAACAAGGAAAATAAAGAGTGTCATCTAATAGTTCAGTGAGTATTAACTCTAAAACGTCTGCCATTTTACAATACTTAGAAAACAACTGTTCAATCTTGCATATAAAATTAAAAAAAAATTAATATTTGGGTGTATTAATCCTCCCTTTGACTTAAGGTTAACTAGCCGTGCAACCGGTTCATATGAACACATATTTTGTTTGATTGCAGATTGACATGTCACACATTTAAAATAGCTTACAATTTGTTTACACAAACACCCTGTGACATAATATATTACACAATCGATTAAAGGAGCTACATAATAATTATGATCACTGGGACTTATTATATCATCTAAGCTCCAGTCATCATGTTGAATTGCAAAGTCCAGTTTTTCGCGGATTTTATATAATAATGGTTTGTTTTTTTCTGGACTATAATAAATTGTTTTGATACTATCAAGGGAGATTAAATTTTGAGAAGGTTTATTATTTTCTATGGTGCAGTTTCCTGTTTTAGGAGGTTTCAATATACTGTAAACGGATAACATTTTGTATAATTGTAAAAAGGTTGGAGTAGCTGGATGGTCATTTGCACCCCCTGCTTGGCAAATCGTACCAAAAAAACGCTAAATAGATAATAATTTAAACTTTAATAATAGTCATAGTTTTGGATATTGTATTTTTCTTACTTCCAAAGCATCTTGATTAATTTTTTCGGTAAGAATGTATCGTATACCATATTTTTCTTTTAAGTAAGTGCAAATTTCTAAAGTAGAAGTCAAAGTTACTCTTAGCCCTTCTGCAGTATTATTGGTAAGAAAATGTCTTGCCTCTATTTTGTTATTAATAACACGCTGTTCTCATTCATTCAACCATTCTAGAGTATTTTGTAAAATCTGCAAAATAACATTCAAATAGTTCAATTCTTATTAAATAGAAATATTTTAAGCTTTTTAGCTAATTTAAATCAACACCAAACACCAATCAAAATTAATAATTTGCTAAGATTATATAAGCTGTTGGTATTCACTATTAAAGTAAGCATGCTGCATAAAATTATATAATAATAGGAAAACATTATTTTCATTTAGTTCTGGTCTTTTTGAACTGTTGAATGAAGTACAAAGTTATAAAGTTGGATTTGAAGAATTAAATAAAGTAATTGAACTTATTGTTGTAATTCTTGTATCTAGTGCTTCTGCTGAAAGAAGCTTTTCAACAATGAGAAGAGGAAACATACCTCGGATCAACTATGAAAAGTTCTAGATTAAATGATTTGACATTACTTTACATAGAAAGGGAAATAAGTAGACAATTTATGGATAATTTATCGGCTGTTATTGACGAGTTTGCTGTTATAAAGAAAAGAAGATTAGAATTTTTACTTTGAAAATATATTATAAATTAACAATAAGTATATTATAAGTTACAACTTTACGAGTATATAAATATATACTATATATATATTTATAATTGTATTTTGTAAAAATATTAGTATTTAGGTACTTAAATAAAATAAAAGTAAAAGTTTTATATTGGGCCTACCCAAAAAAAAATCCTAGCTACGCCCCGGGTTCCTATTATATTATACTATTTTTGGTCGTTTCGTTAGCATCTGGTTCTTTTGATTTGTAACCGCCCTTTTTATTATTATTATTATTATTATTGTTAAATATATTTATTTAAAAATGGAGCCCTGTTTCCCTTGGTTATCGCATCACGCGCATTGGTGGACATCAGGAAGAAGGAGCTTAGAGGAATAACGATAATAGTCCATTATAGTTTATACTAAATACTTAGTAAATAGATATGAACTCAATAATTATAATTCGGTATGCAATATAAATTAATATTAGTTAATAATTACTATTTATTACTAAATGCTTATGAATTAATATTTAACCTGACAATTTTCAAAAACAAAGGAAATATGTATAAAATAATTTCCTTTCTATTTTATCGTGTACCTATGTTATCTTATAGCCTATAGGTATAACTAGGTTAGGTATAAGTATGTTTAAGCATAATTATTTACTTAGAATAAAATACTAAATAATCGCAAGAAGTAGGTAACAAGAAGGTAAAATAGTTAGAATATGTAATAGTTAATTAAAAAAACATATTACAATAGAAATAATAATAGGCATTACATAGCTATTGCACATGAACTTATCGATATTTAAACACGTCCAGGAAAATACTTCCATATAACAAACTTCAACGTACTAAATACCGGCACATTAAACAACTACAATGAATACAGCTTCAATAGAATTGATTGTCTTCGTGCAAGTGGGGTGTATACATAAAATCAGATTATCCTAGTAAACCAATTAACATAACCACCCACGCACTTGGAAGTTGTTGCAGCCTCAGTTAAATTGAAGGATCTTGAACTTAACAGCTGTAATATTTAGCTTCCTAATCAGCATAATTTCATAAAAAATGACATCGAAAACATACTATATCAAATCCCGAAACCATTCATAATTACAGGTGATTTTAATAGTAACAGCATTGAGTGGGGTTAAAAAAACTGATATCAGAGGGAAAAAAATAGAAAATATGTTAGAAAATTAACACCTAGTACTTCTTAAAAACTCTAAACCAACTCGCATTAATCCTTTAAACGGTGAACTCTCTTTTTACTGATCTTTCATTTGCCAACGCAAATCTGGCTCAATGCACTGCATGGAATGTATTGCCCAATCTCACCAGTAGTGATCATTTCCCCATTCTGATACAAATTATTCTTCGTCACAATGGCACTTCTTGTATCGCTGAAAGGTGGAATCTGAAAAACCGAGACTGGTTCCTTTTTACCGAATTCTTAAAAATAGAAATATCAAAAATAAAAAATCCGGAGACATTAAGAATAAAACAGTTGACGGAAATTCTGACAAGCCATAATATGAAAATCCAAAGTGCCATGGTGAAACCAAAATATAAAAAACGCCATAACAGCAAAAATGAAGCTTTAAAAAAACAAATAACCCCGATGATTTCATAATACTTGAACAACTCAGAGCTAAATTAAAACGTCTTATCAAAATAAGCAATTAAATTTCCTGGGAAAAATTAACTAGCGGCATTAATGACAAAGTCGATAGTAAACTGGTATGGAATAAAATAAAATCCTAAAAGGTCTTAGTAGAAATTACAAAATCAATTAAGTGGACAAAAACTCAAATGAACTAATTAGCAATTTTAACTTGATTTTCAAACAAACTGGGTAAATATTTTTACAATAATAGTAGTGACAGCAATTTCAACATGGAATTCAAATCATTCAAACAAAATGTTGAAAAGAAAATTATTATTAACTCCGTTAACGAAAATCAAATCGACCAAATTCTAATGAACCATCCAATATCCCCACAAGAAATATTTAACTTTCAAAAAAAATTTAAAAGCAATAGTTCCGGACCCGATAATTTAACCTTTGCATTTGTACATAATTTCGGAGGTAAGGCATTCGATATACTGACAACACTATACAATAAATTTCTTATAGAAGGAACATGGCCATCTACTTGGAAGAGTGGAATAGTAATTCCCATCCCAAAACCAGGAAAAGACAAATTCCACACACAAGGATACAGGCCGATCACCTTACTCAACACAATGAGTAAACTTCTGTAGAAAATCTTAAATCATAGACTTAACTGGCTATTAAAAAACAAGCATTCTTCTTCTCCCAACAGAACGGGTTCAGAAAAAATCGAAGTACCATAGACAATTTGATTGATATTAAAGAGGAAATCACTCAAACATTTAATAACAAACACATTGTGGGCTTAATAAATCTTGACATCGCTAAAGCTTACGACTCCACTTGGAAACATAACATTTTAGTAAAACTTAATAAAATAATTGGCAATGGAAATTTTCTAAGTGTAATTACCAACTTCTTAGAAAGCCACACATTCCGAGTAAGAGCAAACGATTTCCTTACAAATGAATTCACTCAAGAAAATGGTTTTCCTTAAGGATTGGCTCTTTGGTTTCCCTATTCCTAACTGCAATCAATGACATCACTGAAAACTGTGTGTATTCTATTAAATTCAATTTATATGCCGATGACCTTAACTTCTCGTGCAGAAGAAAATGTAAAAACATTATCCAAAGCATGTTTCAGATAGCTGCAACTAATTTGGAAAATGGGCAAAAAAACTGGATTCCAATTCTCCCCAGAAAAATCCAGCTATACAATATTCACAACAAAAAGAAACATTGATGCTTTAAAAATAACAATTGATAAAACAGTAGATGCACACGAAAAATCTGTAAAAATGCTTGGCTTAATCTTTGATAAACGATTATCGTGGTCCCCTTACATAAAGCTCCTAAAAACCTACCCTGGTAACTCAATCAAAATATTAAAAATTCTTTCCAATACCACATGTGGTGGGGAAACAAACGCGTTAATTAAATTCCATAAAGCATTAATCCAGTCCAAAGTCAATTACGAGTCATCACTTTACAGAACTGCATCCAAATCCCTACTAAACTGGCTTGATAGTGTCAATAACTGTGGCCTGAGACTAGCGTTAGGAGTTTTTCGCAGTATCCCAGTATGTAGTATATATAACTTCGCCGGGGAAACTATTCCAGAAATAAAAATATTGGAATTGCATCTCAAATATATAGCTAGATCCGCAAAATCAAACTACACTATCCACGAAAAAAACAACTGCCTCTTCCAATATCTTCAGAAACCTCTTTAAAAGCATTCTAGATAACTACAAAGACTTCCAGGAAGTATATACCGATGGCTCAAAAACTCATAAGGATGTAGGTTTTGCAATAATATTTCCAAAAAAAAAAAAAATCGTACACAAACTACCTAATATTTGCTCCATATTTACAGCGGAAGCATTAGCCATCCTAATGGCTATTGAGATTATAATATATGAAGCACGCTCCAAATTCATCATTCTTAGTGATTTACTGAGTACGATAAAAAATGTTTACAAAACCAATTCAACTCCGGTGATATTGCATCTAAAATCCAGAACAACCTTAACAAAGCTTCAGTTTTGGGTAAAAATATCATCATCATGTGGATACCCGGACACTCAGGTATAAGAGGCAATGAAATAGCCAACGAACAAGCCTCGACTCGAAAAAACTCATAAACGAATATACAAAAAACAAATGGCATAGAATTTGGAACATACAAAATACAAAATTGAACGAAATCAAAAGATATATCTTCCGCTGGACAAACTCAAAGCTCAACCGAAAAGAGGAGACTGTTCTTAACAGACTCCGTATTGACCACACCAGAATCACCCACAGTTTCCTGATATCAAGAGAGGAACCCCCATTTGCCAAATCTGTGGAACTGCGATAACCGTCAAACACTTAATAACCGACTGTTTAAGGTTCAACCAAGTACGAGTTATACACAGGATATCACACAACCTAGACACTACACTCGGACCCAATCACGAAAACATTTTTGATATAATTAATTTTATGAAACTAACTAAACTATTTAATTTTATATAATTTACATTTTAGTTTTTATATACATATAATATGTAAGATAATCAATTATAAATATCATATATCTGTATAATCATAAACTGTTTAGAACTAATGGCCTTTGTTGTAGATGTTTCTTTTTTGATCAATAAAAAAAAAACGATATATTAATTATTTCAAAAGAACTTCCAAGTTGTAATGATAGCTACATATAACGCTATAATAGTGGCATCATCATAATCCCTTACATATTCATAGTCGCACATATGTTCAGTAAATTATTCACACGATAGTGAACATATGTGATCAGACACTGTTATGTCCTTTGACCATTATATAATTTTATTACACCACCGGCTCTAAAGACACCCATCAACCATCAGGCTCTGGTACACAACGTCACTCTCCCTACGTGCGCCTTTGGTGATGGACATACGTCGAGAGCCACTTTATGTAAACGTAAAATAAATGCTTATTTGTGTCTTAATTTAAAAACAATAAACCTATTACCTAATTCAATGTAAACATTATATCACTTGTGTTTTATTTTAATTGATATTATATTTGAGTGAGTAAACATCACACCTATCCACTTTTTCCACACTGGCTGCATTCAATTGCTGTCAAGTCTACAATCAAACAAGGGTAAGTCAATTTACTTTATAATAGAAATCCTTATGTGTATATGTATCTACATGCGTGTGCAGATATATACATAAGAGGGTAGTAGTTCAGATTGTGTGCGCAACTACGACCATTTTTGATTTACTACAAGTGGCGCCCAACTCGTGGCTCGTAACACGAAATAAACATAAAATATTAATTAATTTATAAATTTAAAGTTCAAAAAAAAATAAAAAAATTAAAAATAAATAAATAAAAAATAATATTAACAAATACCTAATAAAAAAAAAAAAAAATTAATGAGTAAAAATCTAATTTCTTTAAAAAACAACAAATGAAGAACGAAAATAAAAACTCGAAAAATCTGAAGATAATTTAAACCCATCAACATTCTCTTCACAAGATATCAGTAAATTATTAAAACCTCAATTAATAGCTGAACTCACCAAACGAAACCTAATTACTACAGGTACGATTCCCGAATTAAAAAATAGACTAACACAATACCTTAACGGAGAAACGACACCAAACGATTTTATCAATACCTTTAACGCAAACAAAATGGACAACACAAAAAAACCATATTATAAACCTAATACATTTTCTGGTCTAATTTCTGAAAATATTGACACGTTTATTAAAAAGTATAACAGAGCAGCTAGCATAAACGGGTGGTCTGATGAAGAAAAAATAAAATTTTTACCTCTATATTTAGAAGGTCCTGCTTTAACATTCTATGATAATAATGAATCAAATTTAATTAACGACATAAAATGGGCTGATTTAGAAAATATACTATTAAGCGAATTCAAACCCACTGCACAATTAGATATGTTAAAATTACTGTTACAAAAACGAAAACAACTAGATGATGAACAAACTATAAATTATGTCAATGAAATAGAATCTTTATGCAAAAGAATAAATCCCACTATGCTCAAATCAGAAATAATACATACAGTTATAAAGGGTCTTAAACCAAATATTATTAGACAAATAGGTATTATGGAAAATAATACTCTTAAACAATTAAAAGACAATTTAAGAAAATTTGATTTAATCGAATTTATGGTGACAGGAGAGTTAGATCAATCGCAGACAGAAATAAAAAATTCAATTGTTCATGACCAAATAAATAAAATAACGGAAAAATTCAATGAACAATTAAAAATTTCCAATGAAAATAATGAAAAACTAAACAAAAAAATCGAAAATCTGTTAGAGAATAAAAATTCAAACACAAATAAAAACACATTTTTTAGAAATCCCAACCTCGTGAAACAAAACCATTTTCTTAATCAGAATTATACTAATAATAAAATTCAAAATTGTGAAATCTGTTTACTCAACAATCATACCACAGCTACATGCTTTCGAAACAAAAATAATATTCAACCACAACAATGTAAAGTATGCTTAAAAAATAATCACAGAACAGAAAACTGTTATTTCAATAACAAACCTACTATAACATGCCAAATTTGCGATAAAGCAGGACACTCGGCAAAAACGTGTCGATCTATTAATCAGAACTCAAAAAACTAATTTCTAGGTCAAACATTACTGATAGATGTTCACCTTCATCTCCAGAATTCCCAAAATACAAATATAAAATAAATAATATAACCGAACCACTATATATTAAAGCTACATTAAATAATATTACAATTCCAGTAACAATAGATACAGGAGCAAATATATGTTGCATTAGACATACGTTAATGCCCCCTAATAGTAACTTAAAAAAAGAACCTATTATTTTAACAGGAGCAAACAATAAACCTCTAACTCTCTTCGGATTAATTTTAATTAAACTTCAAATAAATTCCCATGAATTTGAAATTAAAGCATATGTCATAGAAAATTTATCTTGTCACATAATAATTGGAAACAAATTTTTATATCAATATAATGCTAATATAAATTTCAAAAACAGTACGTTAACATTGCGTAAAAATAATAATGATAACAAAATTAATAATGATATAATCATACAAACCTATAACGTTTATAACAGCAACAACGTGCATAATATTAAAGAAGACGTAAAAAACATATTTCAAACGAACTCTGCATATTCAATTGCCCACTGCATTTCCGCAGACTTAAAAATGAGCAAAGGTTTGGCTGCACAAATAAAAAATAAATTTGGAGACGCCTCGGCACAATTAAAAAATTTAAAACCAATGGTAGGTGAAGCCATCCCAATAAGTATGGGGAATAGGACAATTTATTACCTAATAATGAAACAAAAATATTTTCTTAAACCTACATATGATAATATAAAAACCACATTACAAAATTTAAAAAAAACTATGAATAAATTACATGATTACAAAATTGCAATTCCCACTATAGCGGCTGGACTAAACAAACGAAAGTGGTCCATGACAAAACAATTAATTTATTATGAATTTCAAAATTCTAACATAGAATTACTTATTTGTCACAAAAATACAAACAATATAACAAATAGTTGGAAAACAAAAGAACATGAAAAGATTATTAATTTAATACATGACCATTACCATTATAATAAAATAATTAAAAATATTAACAACATTAACGATAATTTTTATAATAAAACAAAATTATATTCCAATAATCCCAACATTAACAAAAACATCAATCATGATACCGATAATATTAATAAATTAGAATCAATATATTACGATCATAATGTCAACGATAATAATGAAATTAAATCCATTTTCAATAACTATAAGCCCGGTGAGAATGTCCTCGGAGACGGGAATTGTGGTCTCTATGCATTATCCCTGTGTGCAATAATGTGATTTTGACTTCTATGCGATTGTATTTTAGTAATCTCAAGTGTGATATTACAATTATACTTCTATAATATGTTTATGTGACTATATAAAAATATTAGTTACATAATTTAAACTGAGTGACGTCGCAAATAGAATTCCATGTGACTGTCATTTGTAATATTACAAAGAAATTGTTGTCATGCAATTACTGGGATAGTTGTACTATGCGATTACTTATAGATGTAATAATATTATAATTTTCAATTGATTCAATGCGAGGACTCTGAGATATTGTAGAGATGTATGCAAGTATTATCTACATATTAACAATAAGACTATAAATAGAAATAAAAAATATATTGTAATTATTATAATGAAATTGCAGCAATCGTCGTATCGCCGGGACATCCCAATTCAAACAAAGATTATAGTATAGTCTATATTATAGATACCACAGATATTATGTAAAAATAAATATTCATCAGTCATCATTTACCATTTTATCTTATCTAACTATTTTACCCAAGTTAAAGGTATAAGTTATAACTTAAAATAGTATAATATACTTATATAATTATAACATATATATTATATATGTTATAATTAGGTACATTTAAATGTATTTTTTTTATGATCAATTGTATTTGCATTGTATACCTACATAAAAGGTATTGTCTACTTCTATTTTATTATATATATAATAACATGTTCGTATAATATATTACCTATAATACAATATCCAAATAATTTGTTGTCTATTTTTTTTTTTATAATATATAGTTAGCTATAGGTACCTATATTATCAAATATAATTTATTACATACCTACCGATATTAATTTTAATACATAAATAATATGATAAAATGTTTTAAATTTCAAGAAGGTATCTTATTTATAACTATAGGTACATTTAAATAGGTGCTTGAATTTTTTAATAATTAGTATATCTAATAAATTATCTATTTATCTAACAAAATGTATTTTATTATATTATGATATTTATTGTGTTTAATTAGTAATTAGGTATACTATATTATTATAAGTATGTAGATATATTAATATTTGAGTCCAAATTAAATTGTTCATGATTTGTTTTATTTTATTTATTTACATATAGTTAGGTATAATAGTTATAGACACTTATAGGTCCCATTAAAATGGTTATATAAATATATAATATACCTAGGTAGTAGGCATAGTACCTACCTAATAATTACCTATATTTTGTAAACAGTAATTATTAACTTACTTAAAATGCTTTAAAAACTCTGTGTCAGTTTTATTATGTTCAACCGGTATTACCTACTCATTGAAGTAAAATTAATATTTTTATTAAAATTTGTAAATTACGGTTTTATTTTTAAAATACCTAGGTATTGATTAAGTAGGTAATAAGTAGAATTGTAAGTAGTATACATTTGTATGTTCTGCGCACTTTTGACTGCGGAGATTGCAAAATTTTAAGGGGGATTTTTCCCCTCAAACTTTTTTTTTCTCCGCTGTACCAGTAAAATACACTGATTTTCAAAAACCATAATGTATGTTCTGCGCACTTTTGACTGCGAAGATAGTAAAATTTTAAGGAGGATTTTTCCCCTCAAACTTTTTTTTTCTCCGCTGTACCAGTAAAAAAAACACTGATTATCAAAAATATAATATATGTTCTGCACACTTTTGACTGCAGAGATTTTTTTTTAAATTTAAGGCATAGTTTCCCTGTAACACATAAAGTTTAAACAGTGTATACACTATTTATTTCCCGTGTAACACATGCAGAGTATTCCGCTTAAACCAGTAAATTTTTTTCTATGTTACATATAAAGTTTAATTATATTTTTAGTCATGTTTTTTTTAAAAGAATAAAAATAATACGTTTTGATTCAAAATAAAAGAAATATATTTATATGTACTGTCTCATTATTATAAATTAATTCTAAATTGATTATACTAGTTTTCTTACTTCTCTAGTAAAAGGTACATATTCTACAATGCAATCATGAATTAATAAACAATAAGCAGTTACACCTAAAAGAGATTCTGATGCTTCAATTTCTAATTGAACATCTACTGATGAAGCTGTAGCTGAATCATTCTGTTTTGACGTATCGATAACAATAATTGGAGCATGCGTTAGAAATGTAGATGGGCTTAATATCGGGTTCCGAATACTTTTTTCATAGTACGATTCTTGAAACGATGTATACATATCATATAATAAAGTAAAATTATTTTTAGCAAAATCTAAATTTAAATTATCATAAGGATATGCTATTGAGTTTAAAAATACTTTTACATTAGTTATATTACAATGATCGAATACACTACAATCTTTTTCTAACGAGTTTTTACGTTCCTTTTGTAATCCGATTATAATGAATCGAGGTTTTTCTAATTTGGAAGCAGTTTTTAGGTTCCAAACAACTTTTTTAGTGATCCCGAGTTCAAATTCAAATGTTTCAAAAGATCTGAACGGGATAAACAAACTTTTTTCTTTTTCAATAAGTTTTAATATTTTTAACCTTTCTTCATCATCAACAGTAATATGTGGAACCTTCCAAACTATTTTATTCAAAACAACTTTTCCAGAATTTGTACTTCCACTAATAATCAGCTTTAGAGCGTTTAAATCGCTATGACTTCGAGTTAATATTAGTTCTAATCTAGAATTAACTAATATCTTTTTAAAGTCTTCAAATAGACCTAACCAATATTTTAACGGAATGCATGCACTAAATTCTCCATTACTATTTGCTGGGTTTGAACTATTTTTAAAAATCCAACCAGCATTTTCATAACAATTATAATTATCAGGTGTACCTGATAGATAACCTTTTAACGAACTGGTAATACCAAGTACACGTGTACTATCTACTTCTATTCCATTGATTTCTAGTCGTATTTGTTCAAAGAGATAGGAAAAACCGTTATTAGTAAGTTTTACTTTTCCAGCATCTGATACTTGACCTTCTAAATATATAAAGCTTTCATTCAGATACGGATAAACATCTGTTTGTTGGATTGATATACGTATTTCATCATTATTATTAAATGAAGTTGTATACGGTGTATATGAATGATATTCGATTTTCGTAATTTTAGAATCGGTTTCAAACGGTGAACTTATACCTAAAATATCACTTTCAGGCATTCTGCTTTAATTTATAACCTAAAGCCTTTAAAATTGTTTTATTTTTCGTTGTTATTTTTTTTACTTTATTCGATGTTACCGGTAACGCTTTAGTCATATGACTAGCAAGATTTATCTTATGTAATGGGTTTATATTAAATTTTAATCCCATTTTAAGATCCGTAACGTTTAATATGTAACACGATTGTCAATGTCTCACCAAAATTATCAATCGGTTTTTGATCTTGATCAACTAGCTGAACGGTTATCGAATCAATATTTGTTTTATTCAATTTGTAATATATTAAATTTGGTGGTGACTGAATTACTTTAGATCTTGTCCTTCCACTCGGGAAAAACTCGTAAATCGAATGACTTTGAAGATGGTTGTTGAATGATCCTTGAGCTATATTACACATTACTTTTATAGAATTAATTGTGTTTAAATTTGCTGCTTTTTCTGATCGAAGAATTTCATACTCTGGTTTATATTGTCTTTTTTCAAAACCTAATACAGGTGCTATACTATATGGAATCTCAAAGTGTAGTACCCCATTACATTTTATATACGATCTAAAATCATTAGGATCAACCGAAATATCAAATGTTATATTGGTTAAGTTTTCACTATTATAGACATCTATTTGCTTCTTAACTCGTTGATTAATATCTTCAATTTCATAACATCCTTCTTCCAATTTAATATAACACATCATAGGAGCATTATTGTTTTCATTGTCAACTATTTCTATAGAAAATTTATTATTATTTTCATTAATATTTGGGAATGAATTAAATGATTGTAAACATAACAAAGCTATTTCTGAGTCCTCGTAAAGGTTTATAGACGGAAAATAATTTACAGATAATATGGTAGCATTCCCAGTTAAACTTAAAGTAACTGACTCATACATTTTAAAATCTAAGATATAAATTTAATAATGTGATCCGTGACGTTTAATATGCAGAACAACTGTCAACGTCTCGTTAAAATTGTCAAATGGATTATTGTTTTGGTCAACTAACTGAACAGTTATTGAATTAATATCTGTTTTGTTTAATCTGTAATATATAAGGTTTGATGGAGATTGAACAACCTTTGTTCCTGTTCTCCCACTTGGGAAAAACTCATATATTGAATGACTTTGAAGTTGGTTGTTGAATGACCTATGTGCTATATTACACAATACTTTTATAGAATTAATCGTGTTTAAATTTGCTGTTTTTTCCGATCGACAAGCTTCATGAAATGGTCCACATCTTATCTTTTTAAACCCAAGAACAGGTGCTATACTATATTGAGTATTGAACTGAAGTATTCCATTACATTTTATATACGTTCTAAAATCGACAGGATCAATACGTACACTGAATGTTAGCTGTGTTCCGTACTTGTTATTAACTTGAGATAACTCTTTTGCAATATTATTGTTAATATCTTCTATTTCCTTCTTCCAAACAAAATGTGAAAATGTGCGATTTATATTTATTTCTCTTTGAAGGAATTACTTCTATTTTCAATCGGTTATTAAATGCATCTATAATATTTGGAAATGAATTGAACGTTTGCAAAGATAACAAAGCTATTTCTGAATCCTCGTAAACGTTTAGAGATGGAAAATAATTTGCAGCCAATACAGTCGAATTTCCAGTTAAACTTAGTGTAAAAGATTCATGCATTGTAAAAAATTAAGACATAAATGTCCACAGTTAAATGTATTGAAGTCTTGATAGTTAGAATAGTTATATAAAATTGTGTTTCCTTTAAAATAGTTTTGTAATTCAATCGGTGGAGGTAAATTGCCGATGCTATCAAAATATACAACCTTATCTTTAATTTTGTAAAACGCTACCCAATGACTTCCATCACCCGAAGATACGTCTAAGTTTAATATACCACATTCAATTGTTCGTGGTTTTTTAGGTAAATCATCTCGTGAAAAGACTCCTCGGAAATGATTGATATTAAACTTTACAACGTATTTTATAATGTCTCTAGAGGTAAGTGGTCTGTCAGGTAACGTTTTTATCAGTTTTTTTTCCTTGATCCATTATTGATTAAATGCAATCCGTTACCTTTCTTCATTTTCGAATTTTGAATTGCATTATAAACACTAGCACCCCCAGACATTAAACTACCGAGAGCTGATAACCCCGCGAAAATAGGAATTAGAGGAATCGCACCTCCTGTCTGACCTGGTGTTAAAATCAATCTTTTACCATTAGGATTTTTCTTAACCTTTCCTTTTTTTGCAGCTAGTGTTCTTTTTTTATTTTTTTAACACTTTTATGTTTACCTTTGTAACTCTTACCTATTTTCTGTTCAGCCTTCATCATACTATATTTCAGTATTTATAAAGAAGTTTATAAAATCTTCACCAGTCTTATCTGATTTCTACTTATAGGTTGAGCACACTATCTTTCACTGGTTATAAATTTAAAAAATCCAGAGTATTTATAAGAAAAAAAATGGATTTGATTGAGCAAAAAGATAAATTAGATATTTTAAACTTTGATACTCGAATAATAAAAAAAACGTCAAGACATGGACCGTTATTACCTGATACTATACGTGCTATTATAGTCGGTCCTAGTGGTTCAGTTAAAACAAATATAATGTATAATCTAATCACTCATGAAAACGGAATAAGATTTGAAAATATTTATTTATACTCAAAAACTTCTAATCAAGAAAAATATGTTTTATTAAAAAAAATAATAGATGATATAAAAGGTGCTAACATTTTTATATTTTCAGACGCTGATAAAGTTATAAAACCAAATTTAACTAAAAAGAATTCTGTAATAATTTTCGATGATGTTTTATGTGGTCCGCAATCGATAATAAGAGAATATTTCGGAATGTGTAGACATTCAGGTGCTAGCTCTGTATTCTATTTAGCACAAACATATTCTAAAATTCCGAAACAACTTGTAAGAGATAATTCAAATTTCTTAATAATACTAAAACAGAATGATACAAATTTAAAACATATATTCAATGATCATTCATCAGCGGATATGGATTTCTCAGAATTTCGGAAAATTTCTCATTTCTGCTGGAATCATAGTGATTACGGATTTATGGTTATTGATAAAACACGTGAAATAAATGAAGGTAGATATAGATGCGGTTTTCATACTTTCATTAAAAAATAAAAAAATAAATATATAAATATAGTTGTAATATAGACAAAATCGACATAGTATTATCTTTAGTTGAAGGAAACAGATATATTAAGTTCATTATTCTCAATGAATAAAGATAAAGTTTTGTTAAAAAATTTGATATTATCAAAAAAAAATATCAAACGTAAAATAATGAACATGAAGCGTGGTGTTATAGATTCTGATAACTATTTTCGCGAAACATTTAAACCTTTACTCAAACCTTTGACTTCAATTCCAGAAAAAAACACTTCATTTATTTCTGACACTACTAAAAAAAAAGATACCTTGATCACTAGTGATGGAGATAGCGAAAACGAATCAAATTCATCGTTCGATAATTTTTTAATTTCTAATCCTAAATTACAAGGGTATGATAAATCGTATGGCATGCATTATGATTCGGTTAATGATCAACTTAAAATATCAGATATTCCTGTTACTTTTGATCACGGTAACTTACGCTTGCTTGATAATTACTACCCTTGGACTAAAGGACTTTGGTCTTTATTATGTGAGAAAGTACCAAAAAATATGACAATAGAAGATATGGAATCATATTATAATATTCTAAAAACAAGTAAAGTTTATTTAAAGGCAGACGGGAAACCTAAAACCTCAAGATATTTCAAATGGATGAACGTTGTAAAACCTCTATATGATCGAATGAAAATTGAAGAAAAACAATTAAATGAGGAAGTATTGAAAATAAATAACAAAGTTAAAACTCCTTCTCAATTAAAATTAAAAGAATTTGATAACTTTTTATTTAGCTCAAGCGCAAAACGAAGAAACATTGTTAATGATGCAACCATATCAAATGTACCATTTGATTTTTCTTCTTCAGTGATTAGTTCTAAATTTAAAGAACCCCCAACTGATCAGCTATTTAAATTTAGTTTATCACCGTCAGTTAAGAAAGGATCTGGTTTATATAAAGATGTAATACCTCATACACAATTAGTGTATTATGATGATCCAAATGAATTAGTTGTTAGATTAAATCTTTTAACATCGTCCCAAAATGCTGGTAATACTGGTGTAAATAATGAAATCATATCTATTATAGAAGAATTACGTGAGAGGAATATTATAGTTTAATGTCTGTTTTAGAGGGTTTAGCTAATGAGTTACATCGACCTGCAAGAAAAGTATTCCCAAGACGTAGTATAATAACGCGATTTAAAGATGACCTTTGGCAAGCTGATTTAATGGATATGCAATCTCATTCTAAACAAAATCTTGGTTTTAAGTATATTTTAGTTGTTATAGATACATACACGAAATATGTATGGGTAGAATCATTGAAAAATAAAACAGGAAAAGAATGTACAAAAGGTATGTTTAATATATTAAAACAAGCTAATCCAAAATTATTACAAACAGATAATGGTACAGAATTTTATAATAATCAATTTCAACAGTTAATGAAAAAAAATAAAATTAGACATTATAGTACGTATAGCGTTATCAAGTGTTCAATTGGAGAACGTGTTATACAAACTCTAAAAAATAATATATACAAACATTTTACTGCAACAGGTACATGGAATTGGTATAACAGAATATCAAAAATTATTTATAATTATAATCATACAAAACATAGGTCAATTAAATGTACACCATATGAAGCTAGAATAAATACAAGTAAAATCAAATCAAATATACAATCAAATAAAACATCATATAAACCAAAATTTAAAATTAATGATAAAGTAAGAATATCAAAATATAAGCATATATTTAGTAAAGGATATACACCGAATTGGACAACAGAAATTTTCACAGTTTCAAAAGTTTTACATACAGAACCAATAACTTATCAGCTTAAGGATGGATCAAACAATATAATTCTAGGTGGTTTTTATGAGCAAGAAATTAAATTGACCGATTTTCCGAACACATTTCTAATTGAACGTGTTATAAAAAAAGTTTAAGATAAAATGCTTATTAAATGGATGGGTTTTGATTCCAGTCATAATTCATGGATATCATCGAGAGATATTATTAAATAAAATTGTTTTATATATTTTACCTTTTTTATAAAAATAAATAATAATAATAAAAAACAGTATTAAATTATTTTAGTTATTCATATAATGTTTTCCTTTGAACGGCATCTACTGATGATAATTATTTAAATTTAGAAATAATTATCATCACTAGATAGCGTGAAAAAACATTTAATATTGATTCTCTTAAACTTAGTGAATATTAGAATAATTATTATTTAATTTATAATGTTCGTATGCTAGTGAATTAATCCCATCATTCTTTATAAAACGTTTGTCATCGTTACCACTTAGTACAAGCTAATTCATTGTTTTAGAATGAACAACATGTTTATTCGATTGAACAAAATTCATGTTTCTACAAGTTTGTTTATTATCAAGAGAGATATGGTTTATGCACGCATTTAATACTTCTATATAATTTTTAAAATACATATGTTGATTAATTTACATATTTTTTCACACCTTTAGCTTTTTTAACCTCATCGTTGTTTACAATCTTGTAAGCGTATAATTTCGGTCTTAATGAAACAAATTCTTTTAAAATTTTTCCTCCCATTTCATCTTTAAAATAGCCAGGTTGATTTTTATGATTTTCGCTAAAACAATAATGATCTTTTGGATAGTTTGATGTATCAAAATACGGAAATAAATCATATCTAATATCATTAAAAAAATTAAATGTTCGAATATTATATATCAGAGAATCTGTATCCGAGTACAATAATCGTATTTTATTATTATATTTATTTATCATTACATTATAATGAAAATCATACATAAATGTTTTCGAGACATCTAAAATTGCAGATCCTACATAAATTGCTTTATCGAATTTGATAGTTTCCTTATGTTGGTGAATAGCCATAAGATTTTCAGAGTATATAGTTCTATCTTTAAAAGTATTTTTCATCATCAATTTATTTGCTTGTTTATCTGATGAAACCAGTTTTAAAGAAACTCTAGTTCGAACATTCTCCATACATTTACCAAAAACGCTATTAATTAATAACTTCCAAAAATCTTTTTCAAATCTGTTTCTAGCTTCTCTCCTCATTCTCGTACATAGTTCGATATATGAGGCCATCCATTTACTCTGTGAAAATTTGATTGCTCGATGAATTTTTACTAATTTAAGACCATTAGCAATTGCTTGTTTTAAATTTTTATAGTGTAATATATATATTTTTTTTTGATGATAAAGTAGTTATTAATTTTTTAACTTTTGAATTTGGAGGACATTCGTTTAAAGGTAAAAACGGGAAATCATTATGTTTTTCATGTAAATATTGAGGATAATCAATATCGACTTCTAATATATATCCGACTTCTGAATCATCAGAAATTTTAGTAACATCTATGTTCAAGTCATCAACCCATTCGAAATCTTTGAAAGGTAGCTCAGTTAACATCGACTTTCCATATAAATTTACACAATCAAGATATGTAATCCATGAAATTGATTTATTAGGATTATAGTTCAAACCTTCAATGTTTGGTATGTTTGCTTTAGCATATCTTTTAACTGATTGACAGATACCCCCCTCTGATTGAGGATTCAAAATATAAAAGCATGTTATAATCAGTTAATTTTTCTAATTTAACCTTAGTATATTTAAGCATACAATCGAAAGCAAATCCTGGAGCAGTCATATAATGAGCAGGATCTAGACTAAGAGTAGATAAACATAAATCTCTAAAATTTTCGAACACATCCGTTAGTATAGCGACATCAGTTTTCAAATAAAGATCACTATATTCACCCAAAGTTTTAATATTAAATACTTTCCAAATTTTTTTAGCATGAGAATAATCATTATTATTAATTTCTTCATCTTTTAAAGAGTTATAAAATGCAGATTTTGAAGGTAATCGAGTTTCGTTTAATTTACTCCAATTATCAATATATTCATAAGGGAAAACCCCTTTTCGTGTGACTAAATCTAATGTTTTATTAGAAAATAATTTTAAAGTTTCTTTAAACCTTGATTTATCTTCAAGTAAATTGTCTGCAAGCTCGCTTAATGAGGAGGCCATAAAACGGAATGTATCAACGAATTTTATACTAAATCTCAGAGCAACCTCTTTACTAAAAGATATATATTTTTCTGTAGAATTTGGAATAACATGTATATTCTTATCATCAAAACCAAGTTCTCGAATTATAAAGTGACTATCGTATGATAAGTTATGAAAAAAAATTGGGACAAATGATGGGTTGGTTATTTCAAAATTACATTTAAAACAAATACATTGTCTATATTTACCAGTAATATGACAGTGATCCCTAACTTTATATAATTCATTTTCTTCAAAAGATAATAAACATATTTTACAAACCTTTGCTATCTGAAATTCTTTTTCCTCCTTTTCAGTCAACGTAATCATTGGTACATTAATTTGATAAATATCATTTATTTTTTTTGAAATATCAATCATATTTTCTATAAACTTTTTTGCCGCATCAATACCTCTATAAATTATTATGTTTGTTGGAATTTTAAACTGTTGCATTAACTTTTCTGAGATAATATTATAGTCAACTTTTACATAAAATGCATAACTCATAATCTCATGTAAATGTGTGATATAAGTTTTTGAAACCTGAGGTTTTTTACTAGTTTCAGTGAATTCATTTGTCTGTTTAGGTTTTAAAATACATTCAAAGTCAGCATAAATAACAAATGGTATTCTAGAAGTTTTTTTATAACTTTTGAAAAATATGAATTTATTTTCTTTTCCTTCTTCAAACATTATCGGTCTTCCTAATTCATTCTTACTACACATTTTTTTATGTTCAGTTAATCCTGTTTCACCCCAAAGTTTACTTTTACATGGTTTATTTCCAAAAGTTGTAAAACACCTCTTACAAATAATTAATTTAGAACAATTTTTAGTTTTCTGACTTCTAATAAATCTTGAAAAATCTTTAATATAACAATAATGCGAAGTTTTATGATTATTGATCAAAAATAGATCAAAATGATTTTTTTCTTCTTTATTATTTATAAATAGAGGGAATATAGTACCTTTATTATTTAAACTATAAACATTAACTGAAACATTATTTAAACGTTCAAATTTTTTAATTTGATTTATTTGTGTTGGAAAATCAATACATTTAAAATCTAACCCACTCTTTTTTTCAAGAAAATCAAAATATTTTTGGTTAAATCGTGATTTATTAGAACGCGTATCATATTTGGTTAGTATAGAATATTTAAAACAGTATTTATCTTTATTTTTAACGTTTATAATAGCCTTTTTTCTCGTATAAATTTAGGTAAATCTAAATATGCACCTCCTTTTAATGGATTTACTAAATTAATTCTCAACTGTAACCCATCTATTGAAACAAGTGTCCATCCTGAACCTTTAGCAATAAATTCAGATTCTTCAGCTAATATTTTATCAAACTTTGTGTTTAACAAACTAGCAAAATCAGATGAATTACATGCTAAAACATTCGATGTTTTAAAAGCCACATCTTGTTTATCATGGGTTATAGGACGTATGTAAGTAGCGTCAACGTGTAAATTAAATTTAATCGACGTTTTAATACACGATTGTTTTAACTTTAAAATTAACCCATGTGAAATATAGTTAAAAAATAATCTGTAATCTATATAATTTTCACAGTTCTTAATTATGAAAGTTTTTGAACCTTTTCTAAATCTTTCTATTTCAATAAGTCCACTTCCAATCGTGTTCATACGCTGTTTTTTCGTTATTATATTTCTGTTCATAATGAGACTGAAATAATAAAAACACATAATATAATAATATAATAATTATAATAATTATAATAATTTTAATAAATCTAAATTTATTATTATTATAATAATATAATAATATATACATATCATGAACATTAAAAAAAAAAATAATAATAATAATAACATACTTAAATAAACAATGAGTACTTAGTTTTTTTTAAAAAAAATCATTTTAGATTCAAACAAAAAGATTCTGTTAATAAATTTAGATCTCTCAATAATACACAATAATCGCTATGCAGATGATAAGCTAACGTCTGTTTTCGAAATCTAACATATTCATACAAATTATAATATTTATTAACTAATAATATTTCATTTCTCAAATTTATTATATTTTCTTTTAAGATTTTTATTTTTTTTATATCTTGTAAAAGTGTTTTAGCTAAGTATTTTTCATATCTTAATATTTTTATATTTCTTTTAATTAAAACTATGGTTTTTCTTTGTTCTTGTTTACTTTGTATTTCCTTCTCATCATTATCATCGATTTCTTCATTCAATCGATGAATTTCAATTAAGATAGAGTTAAGTAAATCCATTTTCTAAAAAAAAAAAACATTTTTTTTTTATGTTTTTGGAAAAGCTATTGCGAACAAACTAATATTTCTATACAAGTAGGTGTATAAAAAGAAAAATGGAAAATAGCTTAAAGAAATAATAATAATTAAACTAGATTTAGGTTAAAAAAAATTAGATTTATTTAAACAAATTTATCAGTTATTATTTATTAAATCTTCTAGTTGTTTATTTAAAATTAAGAGACGATTATGTAAACGTCTATTACATTGTAAACCAATATAATAAGAAGAATAATAATCGTCTAAAATGTTTCTTTTTTCATTTCTTAACTTATCTATCTCAATTAGGTTTATTATTTTTTGTTTATATAAAACATAAATTTTTTTATTTAAAACTCTTATAATTAATTTTTTTCTTTCTTCTTCTCGATCAACACATTCATCGTTTTCTAAAACTTTCGATTCTAATTCTTCTATCAAAGATTGAATATATTCAATTTGAGGAGATTCCATTTTTTTTTAAAAAAAAAAATCTGAAATTATAGGTAAATATTTATTTGTTTATTTTTTTAAAAAATATAAAAAAAGGCAAGGTAAAAACTATATCTCATTTACACCACATCTAAAAAAATGTATTTTTAATAATTTGTTCCACTTTTCAAGTTTATAATTCACACCAAATAAAATTTTTTAAAAAAGGGTATTATCTAATCTGCACCATCGTCTACCTACTAAAATTTAAATTTGTAACATTGTTCACCTTATTAAAATTATAATTATAATAAAATGTATATAAAGTAAAAAATATGTATATCAAAATAAGTAAATTTTTGTTTAATAATAATTCATAAAACATATAAAATCAATCATACTTTAATTATAAATAAATGTATAAGTAAAACAAACTCCATGTATATTAAATAAGTACATTCTCGTTAAGTATGTACCATTTTTTAAAAAAATAAAACATAATTTATAACTATTTATAAAAACTAAACTAAGCTGATAATAATAATTAATAAAGTGTATAAGACGTAACAACATAAAATATTGATTACGATGTAACTGTGTATATGTGGTTTGGAAATAAAACTATTAAAATATTTATTTTTTTAAAAAAAAAAAAAAAAAAATGTGAAGATATAAATGATTAATTAGAATAACATACTTTTAAATGTTGTACTACACACTAATCTTTTTGTACTATTCAAAATAACTCGTACTATACTCAATTTTACGGACTGATACAAATTACATATTTCATTTCGTTTTCTGACGTGGCGTAAAAAAAACTAAAATTAATTTATATACATGTTATATTTTTGATACAAATTACATATGTATTAAATGTACCTATTTGTGGTGCAAATTAAACAAAATATCATTTCCTAAACCACTCTATTAGATGGAATCATTTTTATTGTAGAAAATTATAATAGTCAACCGATTCAAATAACAAAACTTAAATTCTACATGATAATAGTAAATATTTAATTTAAAGCTAGTTAATAGTAGTAAAGTAATAGTATTAATAAGTACTTACATTTCTGTTAGCGTGGAGATGCTTGAAAAAAAATATACTGGCTTCTAGTGCTTCTACTGAACTAGCTGTATTCATGATGGAGCTTATGATTTTTTATAGTCTTAATTCGCCACCTCTTAAAATTAATCGGTAGAATTAAAATATCCGTCTTTAACAACACATCGTGTTAGATATATATTTTTTTTAAATATGAATTATACAATCTATACAGTAATTAGTATAATAAGCATAATAGAGAACAGAAATATAAATCACACTTGTAATGTAGAAATTAATTGGATTCTATTAGATTCAAATCACAATAACAATGAATTTCATAAAACCTTCAAAATTAGCATCGTATTAGATATAAATCATACTTGTAATGCAATAACAATGAATTTTATAAAACCTTTCAAATTGGCATCGTATTAGAAGTTAATTACATTCACTCCGATATGTTAAATATAAATCACACTTGTAATGTAGAAGTTAATTACATTCACTCCGACATGTTAAATATAAATCACAATAACAATGAATTTCATAAAACCTTTCAAATCGCAATAACAATGAATTTCATAAAACCTTCAAAATTAGCATCGTATTAGATATAAATCGTACTTGTAATGCAATAACAATGAATTTTATAAAACCTTTCAAATTGGTATCGTATTAGAAGTTAATTACATTCTATTACATTCAAATCACACTTGTAATGTAATAACAGTGAATTTCATAAAACCTTATATAAAAAAATAAAATTAATTTAAAATAAATATATCGTATTATTACATTCTATTTTTTTTTTTTTTTTTGATTATGAAAGGACGTACCTTTTAAATTTTATACTGGTTAGTGTTTTAGTCCAACTTAAGGGGAGAAGAAGTAGAAGTGGTTACATATATAAGAGACTCATCGATACAGTATATTCAGTATACTTCAACAGATTTTACAATCTAGACTTTTTTTTAATAAAATTAATTTAATTTTTTAAATAAAATAGAAAAATGTCCTGCTACTCTTTTAAAAGCGATGACGAGGAGTCGGTTGTAGTGTCCGAAGTAAGTAAAAACATTTTTTTTTATTACAATAGATATAATTGGTTTAATTAAAAGACATTTTTTTTTAAAAAAAAATTATTAAATATTTTATGAAAAATTGATTTTGTAAACTGTCATCAGCTTATCGTCTATTTTAATTATAGGATAATATTGTAACAACATTACAAAAAAAAGGTACATCGAAAAGGTTAGCTGTGAAACCGGATAAGAAACCGGTATCGAAAAAGACGAAAAAGGTGAGTTATATAAATTTATAACATATTACGAAAAAGTAATAAAATATAATTTAATTATTATTTTATAGAGCACCTCTATCAGCTGTTATACGGATAAAATATTGGATTTGATAACAGATCCAACTATACCAACCGATGCAGAGAACACCTTAAACATAAAAAAGGATGAATGCTCATTAACGGTTAAGACACCTGTAGAGAATACGGCTGTAGATTACTGGACTATAGCACATTATAAATGTGCTAAAATTGCTAATGTTGCTCTGCAAGATAGGTAATATATATATATATATATATACTTAACTAAAGTGAAATATTTATAATAAAATTTAATTTATCCTAACCTAACTTTTTTAGATGGAAGCATGCTGAATGCTTACTCAAAATATCTCTAACAGGGCAGCATCCGGATGATTTAAATACAGCCAAAGAAATGGTTACGCTCATTCAATCTGTTTTCGACAGAATGATGAAACATCCCAATAAGAAGCTTCTCAGACACAGACCAAAAAAAATAAACTTATAAAATATATGTAATAGGATATGGTGTTGGATGAATTTTATTTAATAAAAAAATTTTTTTTATATTTATATTTATTTTTATTATTTAGATAAAAAAAAAAATAATAATAATACATTTATAGGTTAAAATAAAAAAAATAAAAATATTGAAAGTTAGTATATAAGTGGTATTAATGAAATAACAGTTTTTTCAGTAAGAATGATAAATTAAAATGAATTAAGAAACTTTTTTATATTACATCTCTAAATCTTGTAATATCATGTTCGACAATGAATTAAAATGAAATTGTAATAACTCGTACATAAATGAACAATCTTCACTCTGTATATTACTGTAGCTGAAATCATAATTTTGAATATATTGATTTGTAAATTCGTTTCGTTGACAAGATGATGGTAACCCATTTACGTCAGACTTTATTAACGCATAAGCTGTATCAAACGTTTTTTGGTATGATTCCAATTTTTTCTGTTTTTCGACAATATACAAGTCAATACAATGTTGTAATTGTTTCAAACGATGAAGATCAATATGAGATAATGTTATGTAATTATCATTAGAATATAAAACTATAGTTGATTGGTTTACATTAACAGAGTAGAAAAAATTATCAGCTATCTTAACACGTTTACAACGAGTATGCAAATTTTCGATAATTGTATTAAAATTGTTTTCACACATTAATTTACACCACTGATCAAGATCTAACGTTAAAACTTTTTTAGTTAATTTACATTCTAATAATATAATAATTGAAATTTGCTTATTAACTAGAAGTCCAACCGTAACACTTTTCTTACTAAAAGGACGAATATCGAACACAGATTTTGATACAACGATTGATGGATTCATATTGATAAAATAAAAAAAAATAAATAAATAAAAAACAGTAAAAAGTTTTTTTTCTAGAAATATGAATATGATCACTAGACAGCTTAGCTCAAACTAACAAGTTTTCTTTATCCATACATGTTATATACTAAACAAATGAAAGGTTAAAAAGAAAAAAAAGAAAAAAAAATGTGAACGTATAGTGTCTAGTTGGATAAACAGTAAAGAGTTATTATACTTACCTACCTAATTCAATGGAACCTGAAACATTTTTTAAAAATCATTAACATATTAAATTTAAATTAGACGCGTTATCCCACTAGGCTATACGTTCACGAGGTATTAAATAAGTTATTAACACATTTAAGTTTATTAAATTCAGATTTTTTTTTTGTTTTATTGAAATATAAAAAGTTAAAAAAAATTATTTATTTAATGTACTAAACAACAGTATCATATGACCTAGATCCACAATCACAATCACAAATATCGATAATCTTACCATATTTTTTTACTACATTTTCAACAAACTGATTTCCTTTTGATAATAATACATAAACACATTTCGGATTCCATCTTGAGTGTTCAATTCATGGATTATCTTCTTTTTCCCAATGATGCAAGATAAGACCGCAGCAAAAACATTCAACAATATCTTTTTTCCCTGAATATATAAAACCGCTTTCAGCTAATGAATATTTATCTTGAGGTGAAGACAACGGAAATGAATTGAATGTTTTCAATCTTGATATAAATGTAGTAAATCCTGGATATGTAGGATATGCATTGTTTCGTACTAACGAAACAAGTGAACAAAAACTGTTGTTAATTTGTTGAAAATTCATTTTTTTATAAAAAAATAAAAAAAAATTAACTGAATTAAACTTGATAAAAAAATAACAGAACCTGATTGAATGATGGTTGAATAATAACTGAACTGTCTGAAGTGGAATGAATTAAATAAAATGACTTTTATCTATAATTTATTAAAATGAAATTACAGTGTAACCTGAATGTTTAACTTACAAGGGAAATAAATAGTGTTGAAGTGTGTATACACTGTTTAAACTTTATGTGTTACAGGGAAACTATGTCTTAAATTTAAGTCAAAAGTGTGCAGAATATACATTATGGTTTTGATAATCAGTGTTTTTTTTTACTGGTACAGCGGAGAAAAAAAAAGTTTGAGGGGAAAAATCCTCCTTAAAATTTTACAATCTTCGCAGTCAAAAGTGCGCAGAACATACATTATGGTTTTTGAAAATCAGTGTATTTTACTGGTACAGCGGAGAAAAAAAAGTTTGAGGAGGAAAATCCACCTAAAAATTTTACAATCTACGCAGTCTGGTAGAGCGGAGAAAAAAAAAGTTTGAGGGGAAAAATCCCCCTTAAAATTTTGCAATCTCCGCAGTCAAAAGTGCGCAGAACATACAAATGTATACTACTCACTGATGGACTCTGAATATGAACACGATGTATGTAATGGGTCCTTATTTACATTTGAGTTAGATTTTTCACCGTTGAACTTTAAACATGAACTTGATGTATGTGGTTGTGGTGTGTCTTTGATTTCATTTTCCAATAAATTTAATTTAGGCTTTTTAATAAAAAAATTCATCATAGTGTTTTGTCTTTTCGCCATTTTAAACATATTAGTTAAAAATTAAACACTAATTAGTAATTAAAATTGTAATTTTAACACTTCGTAAATCGTAGGACGTAGACTAAATGTCAACTAAATGTTGAAAATGAATATTGCCCGTGAAAAAAGTTTTAACTACCTACTATATTATGACATATACTATTAACTATTAAGATAAGATTACTAAAATACAAAGAAATAGTTCTTTATCGATTGTACATTTTGGTGGTATTGCATTATTATCAAGAAATCCAATTGATACACCCGAAGCGAATTTATTAGGTATTGTTATTTATAAGTTTATAATGTAGACTATATAGCTGTCATTCGTATATGCACGAGGCTATACGGGAGTGCATGAAAAAAAATTTCGGGGGGGGGGGGGGGTTGGAACCCCCCCCAGTTACGGCCTTGCACTGATGATATTTGAAACTGTCCATTGCAAAATTCCAAGTAGTTTCAAAATATATATGTGAGCGTCTCTAACAGTTACGTCTGGATTTTTTCTCAACTCCATCATATATGCATTCACAATCATAATGCGTTGGGATGATGAAATAGGCTGGAATAAAATACAAAAAATACTATGTTAAATAATGTATAATATACAAAAAATATATATATATATATTAAATACATTCTATTATAAATAAATTACTGATAATTTAGGTAGGTATATAATAATATATTCAATACATATTATAATTATTATTATTAATAGACGTAATAGGTATATATATTGTAACGTGCCACGTACAAGCAGTAGAATGATGTAATTTCGGATAGGTTGTTGTAAAAAATGAAAACTCTTGAAATATTTTCAAAGTGTTTTTTATTAAAAAATTATTCTAAGTCCAAATGACAAAACTATTGATCTGGATGGCGTGAAGGTGCTCACTCTAACTCTGGTGGATCACGTCTGAAATGTGCCTAATCTGGGTCCCCTTATATATCGTCCAGGGATTCCCGCGGTACCCTCAGATCACTGTTGGTCATCTGCACCTGCATCCGCTTCTACCCACGCTTTGCGTCATCCGCGCGATACCGTGCGTCAATTATATGACTATAATATTCTACCGGGAGAGTGATTCCGCACTTAATATATTCTACCGAGTGGTAATCACTAAGGCTCGGATGTTTATGAAATTGCATATTTTTTTCTACAGTGTTCCAAAATGATTCATCCGATTACGAACTGATATAGTTCGGCAACGGTTAATCGCAGGTTAATGACCAATGTATTAATGGAAAGATTAGATAACTAAGTTTATTTTAAGTTATCTAGTTGTTAAATTCGGCACCGTAATCGATAGTGACGTAACTTAATTAGTTGTTATCGAAATGTCGACCGAGCAACAAAAAGCGTTTTGTGTGCTCCGCTTTGAGAAGTGCGAGTCTGTTATTACCGTGCAGCGTGATTTTCGTCAAAAGTTTAAAATTGAACCTCCAACAGCCCAGAGTATTCGAAGATGGCATAAAACCTTCCAAGAAACTGGTTGCTTTTGTAAAGGGAAGTCATCAGGTAGACCAAGAACTTCGGATGAAAATGTTGAACAAATTCGAGAAAGTTTTGTAAGAAGTCCACAGAAATCAGTTCGTCAAGCATCCAGAGAACTTGCAATACCACCGACAACAGTTTGGCGTGTATTTCGGAGACGCCTGAGACTTAAACCATACAGAATTCAATTGTTGCAGGCTCTCCATAACGGTGATATGCAAAAGAGAATTGAGTTTTGTACATTTGTTCTTGAGAAGAGTGAAGAGGTAAAAAAGTTTTTCTATCGTATCATTTTCAGTGATGAGGCCACTTTTCATTTGAATGGGAAGGTAAATCGTCACAATGTGCGAATTTGGGGATTAGAGAATCCACGGGTAGTTGTCGAACATGAAAGGAATTCGCCCAAACTTAACGTTTTCTGCGCTGTTTCCAGAAAGAAAGTGTACAGACCATTTTTCTTTGATGGGAACACAATGACAGTAACTTCATACCTACAAATGATTAAGGATTGGCTATTCCCACTACTGCAAGACGATGGAGATGATTTCATTTTACAACAAGATGGAGCACCACCACATTGGTCCTTAGAAGTACGCGAATTTCTTAACGATCAACTACCACAGAAATGGATCGGTCGCTGTAGTGCTAATGACGCTACATTTTGTCCATGGCCGCCCCGTTCGCCGGATCTTACAATATGTGATTTTTTTCTCTGGGGTTACATAAAAAGCATTGTTTATGTACCTCCCCTTCCAAAAGATCTTGACGAATTGAAAAGTCGCATTACAGACGCCATCAACTTGGTTACAGTCGACATGCTTCAACAGGTTTATGAGGAATTTGAATATCGCTTAGATGTGTGTCGTGCAAGTAAGGGGGGTCACATTGAACATTTATAAGCATTGTACCTAAAACTTAAAATAATCCATCAAAATGTAAAATTAATTCTAACATGATTAATCAAATTTTACAATAAATATGATTTTTTTAAATCGGATGAATCATTTTGGAACACCCTGTATTTATCCAATTTATTGCTAACCTGGATAAAAATTTGATTCATGTTCTACTGAATAAAATAATGCTATTTTTATTTTGCATATTTTTGCATATTTAGTGGTTTTGTGTTTTAAATGCATAATTTTAGATTTTAAGAATATAAATGCATATTTCTAAACAATTTAACGTAAAATATAAATAATGTTCCTTATTGGGTATTTTTATATCGCGCTTGTCTGGAATATTTATTAGATAACGATTTAATAATATAATTTTGTATACAGTTCATGCCATGAGTACGTGGCGACGACCGGGCGACGTATTAGTACGATTTTAATCGCCGTGTTTCCCGGTCGGTCGTTAATTTATATTTTTCCGTGGTCAGTTTTACTTTTATATTTTAAAAATGCCGAAATGTAAATCGTCTTGTTCAATTCGTCTGAAAAGTTTTGTTGACGAGTTTGGAAATAATGTTTTTTCTACGGATGGAACGGTTTTGTATTGTAAAGTGTGTGAAATTAAAGTTGGATCTGAACGTCGTTTTACCGTCGAACAACACTTGAAGACAGCCAAACATATTCGAACAGCTGATCGACAGAAACAAACTCAGTCACAACAACTAATTTCCAATGTGGTCGGTAAAAAATCATCATTTTACATGGATAAGTGTAGAGCGTTTCTAGGAGCCAATATTCCTTTCCACAAGGTGAATAATAAAATATTTCGTAATTTTTTAGCAAAATATACAGGTAAAGAAATACCAGAAGAGTCAACTTTACGCAAAAATTATTTAACTGATTGTTATGAAGAAACAATTAAAAAAATTAGGAATGATGTAGTTGGCAAAAAAATATTTGTTTCTATAGACGAAACAACAGATTGCGAAGGCCGCTACGTAGCAAACGTGATTATTGGTATTCTTGATAAAAATACGCCGGGTAAATTGTACTTATTGAACTCTGAAGAGTTAGATTAAGCAAATTACTCCACAATTAGTAAAGTTTTTGATCAATCTATGTTTCTCTTATGGCCAGAAGGCATTCGTCACGATGATGTTCTTTTATTTGTTACTGATGCTGCCCCCTATATGATTAAAGCTGCCAATTCGTTAAAAGCACTTTATTCGAAAATGGTGCACGTCACCTGTCTCGCACATGCACATCATAGAATAGCGGAAACAATTCGTGGAAAATTCAATAATGTAGACGGTCTTGTGTCAAACGTTAAAAAAGTATTTTTGAAAGCACCATCACGTTTAGAGATTTTTAAAACAGAAGCTTCTGGTATTCCTCTACCTCCGGTGCCTATAATAACACGTTGGGGAACATGGTTAGAGGCGGCATTTTACTACTCTGATAATTTCACAACTATACAAAATGTATTTTAAAAATTAAACCCAGATGACGCAGTTTCAATCGAAAAAAGTATTAGCATTATGGCTGAACCAAATTTAGGCACAAACTTAACATTCATTCAGTCCAACTTTAGATGTTTAACAGTCAACATAACTAAATTAGATTCATCTGGATTAACTTTGTTTGAATCAATTAATGTTGTCAATAATACTAGAGAAACCCTAAACATGGCTAATGGAAAAGTGGGAAAAGAAATTTACGACAAATTTCTGAACGTAATTGAAAAGAATGCTGGGTTTAAAACTTTGGTACAGATTTCTAAAATACATTCTGGTGAAATTGATACTATGGAAGGAATAGAACAAGATTTGAAGGTTGAGGATCTTGCATTCTTCAAGTATGCTCCAATAACGTCGGTAGATGTAGAACGAAGTTTTTCACGTTACAAAAATTTACTTTCCGATAACAGACGCAGCTACAAATTTGATCAAATTAAAAAAACTATTGTATCACAGTGTAACGCTAATAATTTAATAATGTAATAAAATGAATTATTTTTTAATTATCATGTAAGTTATTTTAATAATTACTAATACAAGTTAAATATTTATAGAATTATAATTAATTTTTTTGTACATATTTTCGTGTTTATTTAGCTAAAAATGTATATTTTATGATTTTTAGTGCATATATTGATTACATATTTGGTATTTTTTTGGTGCATAAATGCATGCATATTATATTAATTTTAAATGCATAAACATCCGAGCCCTAGTAATCACGTATTCATAATATGCCACCGGATAGCACTCATATATTATTATCTCCTAGCGGATAGGAAGCACACGGACGATGATGCTTTTGATTGTTTTTACCTTTTGTTTTTAGGTTCGGTTCTAGTTTATTATACTCAATCATTGCTTGCTTGGCTGCTCACCCCTAACATAACTATAAGGATGTCCGTTATGCCCCCAATGTTTAGGTTATTGTTGGCTATGGTAATGTATATATAAGTATCAGAGCATGTTGCAATATTTTTAACTTACCTTTCCCATAGGATTTGTTGTTAAAGGTGATACATTAGCCATGGTCCCTGTAGTGTCACGTTAAAATGAAACGAAATAAAAAAAATAATTCAAAAATATTCAAAAAGAACAGCAAAAAAAAAAAAAATAAACAGCAAATGCGCACAAAAAAACAAAACGACGTGTTACCGCGTAATACTGTTAAGACATTATACAACACTCTGTATAGACGGTACACCGTGCCGCCGCCGCGACGCACCGTTGAAGCGCGCTCTTAAATGGACTAGGGTATACAATACTATGTATTAAGCCAAATTTAAAGGTCTAGTTTCCATGTTTAGTAGACAATGGCTGTATTGCCAAGGTAGTTCTCCATCTCCTGATACAAAATAATTCATAAATTCATTTCGCACATCTTTTGCAGTTACTCTAAATTTTTTTGGTCCATTTCTGTCTAAACTCAATAAACTACTGGTAGGCATTCCTTCTTCTCTCCATGTACCTGGTTGTATTTGACCATCTGAGGTTTCATAATCTAAGCTCCCAAAAGGTGTACGCAAATAATTATGCAGGCAAGTGATAGCAAAAATTACACGATCAGCGTTATTTGGCTTAAGCATAATAGGTTTACATAAAACTCGAAAAACACTAGAGGCGATTTCAAATATATTTTCCACAGTTCTTTTGGCTCTAGACAATCTATAATTGAATACTCTATGAAGCATATGGAAAAGGTTTTAATAAATAAGGCTGTACACCAAAAGCAGAATCCCCAAGTATTACGTATGGAACAGGGATACTTCCTCCAGGTTATTTTTTGAGTTGGCATATTAAGTAATTGTTTTTCCATATAAGGCGCGATTTCTGAACGTAAAAAAATACTACTGTCGTTGTGCCTGCCGTTGCAACCGATATCTACTAATATAAACTTGTAATCGAAATCTACAACTGCCAGTAATACAATACTATGAAAACCTTTATAATTATAAAATTCACTTCCAGAGTTAGGCGGTGCTTGTATCATATCATGTTTTCCGTCAACAGCTCCAATACACCGCGGAAAGTTCCATTTTTCCATAAATCCAATACGTAATCCAAATACATAATCGTAATCCAATCCTCCATAGAATGTGAAGCCTATAAATTGTTTTTATTATTATTGTAACAGCTTCTACGAAAATTGATTTTTTGTTCTTTTATTCTAATAAGAAACAGGTTTTATTATTTATTTATTTTTAACTATATAGTACTTTGACGTGTACCTGTCACCGTCATGTCGTCGGGAAAGTGGAGGAGGATGGTGTGAGATAGGAAAAAAAATCAAACGCAAGTCGTCGGCGTAATTTGTTGTTTCTTTTATTGGGGTCAGAGTGAAAACAACAAAATCTAACAGTCACAATAAAAGAGAACAAAAAAAATACTGGTGGTTGCACAAGGTGCTACAAATGCTGGTAATAAAATAAAAATAAAAAAAACAAGTGAAAATCGAAAGGTCCGGTTAGCGGTGTCGGCGATTCGGTTGGTCCAGACGCGGTTGTCGCGCGTCGGCGTCGTCCGTTGTCAATTAGCGGTTGATAAGAGAAGTAATTTATGGTTTTCCGCGTAAATGCCGTTTGAATTCAAACGGATGTTACGCGGAGCCGTGTCAACCTTGCCTATAATTTGCAATTTAATTTTGAAATAACTTCATAAATATATTTATTTTATACTATATACGTTCACATTAACACAATTTACATTTAACTGTTAAACAATTGTATACGTATGTGATGAATTGTCTATGTATTAGGTACATTATAAAAAGCATAATTATTTTCAGGACCATTTGAGCCAAACAAATCAAGATGAAAATCAAGACGAATTAAACAACATAGCAAACACCAATAAAACTATTAATGAGCCAATTAACAAATTACTATAAATAATAAAAGTAATAAGAAAAAAAAATGTCTTTCTCAGGATTTATTAGGAAAAGCTTATTCTGTTTTGTCTGAAAACGAAGACAACATTGACGTATTTGGAAAATTTGTAGCATCATAGATAAGAGGACTTCAAAGTAATCATTTACACAAAAAAGTGAAAGGTCAGATTCAACGAATTTTATTGGATATTGCAGAGGAAGATGACGTAAATATGTCAACTACACATTTTATTCCTGTTCCTTCAACTTCTTTCTCAAGCGCGAGTTCGAGTAGCGGTTACATTACACTATCTACTATCTATATACAACAATCCAAATTATAACTATATTATAAGCCAAGCTGTGACAGATATCCCAAATATCCCAAACACTTTTAATACTGATATGTCTTAACATGGATAGTTAATATTTAACTTTTTTTTACATCATTATAAATTTTTTCTGTCAAGTTATTTTAAAACAAAATAATGTAAATATGTTATTTAAAGTCAGAAATTGCTTTATTTTTTTTTTTTTAAATAATTAATCATAATATAAAATATAAAATTTTGAAGTGTTTTATTTAATAACTTTGCTGCCAAGGTTTTTTTTGAAAATTTCAATTGCCTGCCATGAGACTCCATATAAAATCTCACCAAAACTTCACTTGCCTGCCATAAGATTCCATATGAAATCTCGGGCAATCTTTTTTTTTATGAATTGAGTTCTCATAGAGTATCTCATTTATTAAGATTTTTAATGTGTAATTTAATTATACAGTGTGTCCACTACACGCCTGTTTTGATAGCACACGAAAAATAATTTTTTTAAGGAGTTATGCCAGTTATGGCATACTGAACATTTTTGATAATAAACCACGTTGGTTGATGTTATTACTTGATAATATAAGTACAATATTATGATACTACAAACGTGAATCGTAATCGTAATTAGTAATTCGTTATATCCGAAATCGCATAGATAAACGAATTTATTTCGTCATGGTAATGTCACTGAAATACATAAAAGCGTATTATACATTTATACATATATTTTACTGTTTACTAGTTATTTAAATTGATACATCTATCATGAATGTAAGTGACGATATAATTAATCAACTTTTAATCGATTTCGACTTCGAATTATCTGATTCTGATTCTGATGAAAATAATCTAACTGATGATACCTACAATGATCCTGATTTTACTGTATGTAATAAAGACAATGATAGCCACACTACTCATGTATCAGAATCAAGCGAATCAGGGATATTTTGATAACTACCAAACATTTATTTACAGTGCTATGAGACCTTATTTGGGATCTCACGTTTCAAAAATCCAAAACCCAATAAAAAAAACTTTCAATTATGTATCAATAATGTGTATGTAAAATTTTAAGTCAAAGAATTAAAAAAAAGTACCCAATCATTAAATGGAAGTTTTTTCTAGTGGTAGGGAGTTAAAGTTCAATGAGATCTCAAAAAAAATCTCATGGCAGCCAAGTTGTTAAGTACCTACCTTTAAAAATCCTTTAGCTTGCAATACATCTGACAGAGGTTGACAAACTTCAGGTACAATTCCACAAATTGTATTTGTTGAAATTCTAAATAAATAGCTTAAACTTGCATAAGAATCGCCTAAAAAAGGTTAGGTTTTACAATGTTCTTTAATGTTGATATTTTTCATTACCAGTAGCTAAAAAACCAAAAGTCAACATCAATCGTTTTCAACATCAATTTCTTAACTGTGAAGGGTCTTCCATCTTTAAATCTTGGGATAATGCATCATAATCACCATGCAATATTTGCCTTTTAATCCATTTTCGTTCCCACACACTTCTCGGTTTTTTTTTGTTTTTTGCTTAAAAAATCAATAACAATAATAGCAGCTGCAATTTTTTCCGCTTTGAAAACATTTTCACATAGTTTTAAATAAATAAAAATAACAACATGATAACAAACTCAAAAAATTAAGTTAAAAAGGTACAGCGTACTATTAAAATAATAATAATAGTTATAATACACAACACATTTTTACATCATTTTCAGGAATTTTCCGCTATTTTAGCTACTGACTGCCATGTTTCACCTGTCACAACTAATGCTGTATCATCTGCATAAGAATATATACTTCCATCAAGTTTTAAGTTGGACAATTCCAGAACATATATTATATATAGTAACGGTGATAGTACTGTGCCTTGCGGAACACCACAGGTCATAGTTTTACTCTCACTTAAGATATCGTCTAATTTAACTTTGTGGCGCCTGCAGTCTAAGTAAGATTTAAATAATAATAGAGCTTTTTCTTTAATGCCTATTTTATTACTATAGTATTAAGTTATCAAAAGGCTTATAGGTCTATAATTTTCTACATTAGTCTTATTTTCTTTTTTATGAATAGGTGTTATAATTGCAAGTTTAAAGCTGTCGGGAATAACACCGTTGTGTATTATGTCATTTATTTCATTGACTAGGGGCTTTAGTGCTTCATCATCAAACATTCTCACCATTTTAGTGGTAATATTATTAGACCTGGAGCGGTGCCCACTTTTAGAGATAATATTATGTTTTTAATTTCAATTAGATTAGTTTTTCTTATATAAAGAGATTGGTGAGATATCAGAAGTTAGTTCATTCAATTCATTCAAATTCTTTGTAGTTATTTTTGCAAAGTAATTATTAAAATAGTTTGCAATTTTTTCAGGGTGTGTTTTATTTGAGTATATATTATTTTCTATATTTGTTTGTAAATTATTATTTATATTATTATAATTTTGGCCTTTTGTGGCTTCATTAATTGTTTTCCAAATTTTTTTGGGATCATTATTACATTATTTTATTTTGTTTCTATAGAAATTAAATTTTGCTTTATTAAGGATGTTGTTTAAGTTATTTCTATATTTTTAAGGTTTTTTACTTGACTGTGAGTGAAGTAAATCTCTAGTTTTGAAACTGTTAAAATATATTTTTTGTAATCCAAGGTTTTATTGTGATCGTATTTGAATAGGTAGTATAAATACAGTGGATTCCGCTTAACGTGGGCACGTTGGGACCAGCTCTGTTTGCCCACATTAAGCGGTTGCCCATAAAAACCGAAATTAGTAAAAAAAAAAAAAATTAAAATACAAAAAAGTTTTTATTTTTATTATCATATAATTGAAAAAAAAGTGAAATAATTACTATATAAATTAAATTAAATATAATATAATATACAAGAAATAAAATTAATATTTGGATGTGGAAGGTATACAAAACGTTGTAATTGTTCGTTGTCTAAGCTGTTTAGTGTGGATCTGGTTAACAAAATGGGCACACGCTTCAAGCTTATCAGACGGACTATTTTCGTTACCCTCTTGCATGAAGAACTTCTGCAACAAATCAATGCACTTTTTAGCCTCTCTAGCTGTAACTGGTGGTTCGGTATCTTCTTCTTCTTCATCATCATCTTCTAACTTCCTTTTTTTAAGAACATTTTGTACTACAACATCACAAATTTCTTCATTATCATCAAAACAGGGAGCATTTTCATCAATGTTTTCAAATTCGTTATGGTTTTGTACAATTTGTTCATCCAACTCGGTCAACTCAGGTTGTGGACCAATAAAATTAGAATATCCACAATGAGCGAAACAATTCATAATAGTTGAGCAGCTAACTTCTCGCCAACTCTCGGATACAAACTGTATTGCTTGCAATATGTTTATTTTGCCACTTATTTGATTAGCAGTTGCAGATTGATCAAACAGGTTTTCCTCAATCTTTTCTAGAATAAAATTAACTAGTTTCATTCTATATCTCACCTTGAGGTTTTTGATAATACCCATATCTAAGGGTTGGATTAAGGATGTCGTATTTGGTGGCAAAAATTCTAAAGTGATGTTTTTGAGTTGAACGTTATTTGGATGTGCAGTACAGTTATCAATAAGAAGAGGTATGGACCTAGATTTTTCTTGCAATTCCTTATCCCATTCATATAGCCAGTTTAAAAATATGGTTGAAGTCATCCATGCATTTTTATTCGCGTGGTAATGCACTGGCATTTTATTTATAGACATATTTTTAAAACATCGAGGTTTTAAGCTTTTTCCCACTACAAGCAGCTTTTTTTTGTCACTCCCGGTCATATTGACACATAATAAGACTGTAATCCTGTCCATTGCTTTTCTTGAACCAGATAGAACGTCTTTTTTGAAACATAAAGAACCGTCGGGTGTCGCTCGATAATACAGTCCAGTTTCATCTGCATTAAATATGTTATCTGGTGAAAAGTCGTTCAAAATTATTTTTAGCCTGTCAACTTTCCAATTATTAGAGGCAGATTCATCAGCACTTGCTTTTTCACCATGCACACGTTTAAATTTTATTTCGTGTCTATTCTTCCACCTGCTTAACCAACCATCAGTAGCAATAAACTGATTATTACCAATTTTCCGGGATAATTATTCGGCTTTACATTTTAACATTGGCCCAGACACGCGAACACCGCGACTTGTTATCAATGAAAACCATTCACTTAAGGCCTCGTCAACTTCGGGATCTTTCCCTTCTCGTTTACGTTTTTGATTACCAGTTTGAGTTGATTTGAAATTTTCACGTAAAATGACTTCTTCTTTGAGCAGTTTCGCCACCGTTGATTTCGGGATTCTTAATTTTTCAGCGATTTTACGTTGTGAAGTGCCTGGAGGTAGCGATTTCACTTTGTCTAAAATCGCGATTTTTTCCTTTAGGGAGAGATCTTTTCGAGACATATTGTACGTATTGTCACGTTGAAATTCACGTTAAAACTGAAATGCGGTTATTGACGCGTTACAGAACGCGTGCCGTCTATCGCTTTATTTTTATCGCATCTAATAACATTTACACACATCAAAATCCCATTAAGGTTTAAATGGCATAATGATTTTTATTACTTTCGATAAACACAATCTCATAGATGTGACGAAATCCGATTAAATTAGTTGTTTTTAAATATATGTGTGTATATTCTAACGCTATGATAAAATAAAATTGCCCACATAAACCGAATCGAGTGCCCATATTACGCGGTTAGTTAACATTGTTAATATACATTTGTATTGGGACCAGACCTGTTTGCCCACAATAAGCGGATGCCCAAATTAACCGGTGCCCACAATAAGCGGTTTCCACTGTATTACATTTTTGTATTATATCTTGTATTTTTTTGGTGTATGATTCAAGATTACTATTAATGGAGGCAGTAGTAATGCTTTGGAATTGTTTTTGTTAAAACATTTTCTGTAATTTCTATTGATTTTTTATAGTATATGGCATTATTTGAATAAAGATAGGGAAATGGTCTGTGATTGATGTTTCTAGGATTATTGCGTTATCTATGTAATATTTATCTATTTTTTTATAAAGATATGGTCAATGCATGTTTCACTACCCTCTCAAACATGATTCGGTGAATTTACATACGAGATAACGAGGTCGTTAAAAAAAACAAAGGTAAGTCGGTAGACAAGTATAAAAGCGGCTAGAGAGCTTCGCGTCTTGACGGTTCGGGCGTCGAAAAAGAAGAAAGCGTGAATCGAGCGTAACGGTCGTAACAAACCAGTGTTGCCAGTATTTCAATATGCATAGATCGTATAGAGTCTTCAAAAATATCGTATCATATACAAAAAGATCGTATAATAAAAAAAGCTCGGACCTTTGGTCCTCGCCAAAGATTACTGACCATACAGTGATAACAACATAGATTACAGACTTATACAGTTTTACTCTACATTCCTCGGCATATTCACTTATTAAATTTGTTGTACAATAGTTTAATGAAAACACTATTCCTATTTATCATAGATAATAAGATTTTTTTTCAGCTATGGTTTGAAACACGAATTAAGATATACATATCTACATATCTTATACCTACATACCTACATATCTTAATTCGTGGTTTGAAATCAACCAATGTAGGTAAGTCTATTATATATTATTTTAGTTTAATTACATTCATAATGTTATATATACTAATATACATATAATAATAATAATAATAACAAATATAATATTAAGATTTCACTGTTAACAAAAAAAACTTCAAATGTAAATAATATTATACATTAGCAAAAACAAAATCATCATCACCATTATCATCATTTTTGTCAATGTTTGCACTGTCATATAAATTACTAGTATTCATTAAATTATACATTTTAATAGAAGGTTCAAATTCATGACAAGATGTTTCTTGCATGCATTGACTTGCATTAAGAAGACCATTTAATGATGGTGCTTGTAAGCGGTTACGTTGTTTAGTTTTGATGAGATTAATTTTTGAAAACATTCGTTCGCATGAGACGTTAGATTGTGGTAAAGCTAGTATAATAAGTATGAAATCAGATATAATCTAAAATGGGTTCTCATCATCTCTCTCAAATAATTTTAGCTGTATCCAAAATTCTTCAACATTTAATAATTTCAAGTTATCTACGAATTCAGTCTCTAAATTTATGGTACCAATCTTATGCCAACTATCATCGATATCTTGAATGGATATATTTAACTGTTTAACTACTCTGGGGAACATCTGTATGAAAGGAATTAATGTTGTGGGACGTTTGGATGAAAAAACTGTTTTGGGATTTAATTGAGTCAATGACTTAAGAATTGGATTATCAAAATCAAATCTTAATTTTATTTGACGACAACCAGTTATTAAAAACTCCCTACATCTTTTACGAATATCTTTAACCATTGCTTCATTTTTACATATTTCTGGTTTGTTTAATAAATTTAAAACTTCAGCCCCTAAGTAGATGTCATATAATGGTAAAAAATATGAAGTGTTAGAAGGATCTATAGATGTAGGATCATTGCATGGTCTCATGTGTCTATAAAACAAATCTTTATACAGCTCATGCATTTTACTGTGTAGTAAACATAGTACTGGTCGATCACTTTGGAATAACTTGTTAATGTTTACAAATTTAGGTAAAACCTATTGTAAAAAATTTAGATAAATAAAAATTGATAGATCATGTAAAGCTTTATAAATATCTTCCGATAATTTTAATCTATCTTTGTACCAGTTAGACGTAAAAAACAATTTCAAAGGTTGCCACTGTTCTAGAATTCGATTGACAACTATTGATAATGATAACCACCTGGTTTGTGCCGGATACAGGATTTTATGAGGTGAGACATTGCAAAACTCTTGAAACTCTTTATACTGGTAGATACATTTGCTACTTGATTTGAAGTAATTAAAAATATTTCTGGCCAAGTCTTCACATGATCTTGGCAATGTTTTGCAAGCTGAACTTGCACAAAGATGTAACGAACGGCAAATGCATTTTTGAATGAAACAAATAAGACATTTGTTATAAATGCATCATTATCATTATCTTAAAACACTGGTAGTAGAAAATTCACTAACTACATTAGTAATTAATTAATACAAATAAAAAAATATTTTTGAATCATTAATTTTAATATTTTTTTTTATCCATATAAAAATTTATAGTGGTGTATAATTTTATAATAAAATTCATTAAAAAAAAATTGTTACTAGATCTGTATAGTTATTACTTATTAAAAATAACTAATCACCCAAGTTATAATGATAATAGTAAAACAATGAAACAAAAAATTCCTAGATAATAAAAACATAATATTTAAAAATTATTATTTACCTGGCATATGCTCATTGAATCTAGAAGAATCTGAATTCCACGCTCCCATCATCGAATTGCATCCATCTGATGCAAACCCTAAACATAAATAATTAAATATTTATTAATATAATACAGAGTTCAATATTAAAATATATCAAATTTATTTTTCTATGTTCGAGTTAAAATACAATTACCTATAATATTGTTCAAAGGAATTTTCGATTCATCAAATATTAAGTTCATCAAATATTTTCTGTGCAGTTGCTCCTTGAGTTGCACTATCGGAATCAATAAAAAGTTGTACTAATTTGAAAAATTTAGTTTGAAACTGATTGTTCATTTTATCAAAAAATTTAACACAAATGCATAATGTCTTAATACAACCGACTCAGTACTTTCATCAATGATGAAACTAAAACATGTAGATTTAAGGATATTGGCCAAATCTTCACTATGACATTTTCCGATGACATTTTTGACAATTGATGTAGCTTTGGTACGTCCAAGATTCATGTTTTGTGAAAGCTTTGAATCTGGAAAAGCTTGTTTTCAAACGGCAGATAAATGACTCATGACATTGAAAGTTAAATCGTGTTCGCATAAAAAGCCACAGAGAAGAATTTCAGCTCGTTTTGTTTGCTCAATTTCTTTCAATTTTTTACCATCGTTAATAAAATTATTGATCGGTTGTTGTCTAGTTCCAATTGAAGATACACAACTTAAATGTTTCTTCGTCAACGCATGTTTTTTTAAAACGGATAATTCTGCTGTCATTTCCGATGGACACAATTTACATTTTGCCATTAAATCGTTATTTGGAACACGACATAGCCAGTTACTATATTTTGAATCGACTAACCACTCACTTCGAAACTTTTGTTTTTTATGGTCATACTTTTTCGAACTCTCGCATCTTATGCGTTTTACACTCTCTGGTGTCCTCGCCCTAATCGGATCATCTTCATTTTCGCTATTCATAATTAATTGTTCGAATTAAATATACGAAAATCAAAATTTCACTTAAACTTTACGATAAATCAGATAAACATTACATAATAACCGTTAAAAGAAACAACTGAACCTTTAAATAAATTGCGCATAACTGACGAATGACGATTACCATACAGCAATACTAATAAACAACAACTAATAAGAATTATTACATGAATTTCGAAAATTTGTAGACAAATGACAATTAACAGTGAGTCATTACGCATTATCGCTATTTTGTGTTTACCAATATGCCTTTATGGAATAAATACATTTAGTCATAACTTTAAATAATTCTATAAATACTTTTTCATTTTAAATACATATTCTCAAAAAGATAGTATAATTCCCGCCCCATCAGATGGTCTGGTGGGGGATCGTACCAGACCCTAAATTATCGTACTTCCCCACCAAGATCGTACCATCTGGCAACACTGTAACGAACCGAAGAGTGCGGACCGGTCGCTCGTACGGGCTGGAGGGGGGTAGCGCGAGATCGAACGTCGCTACAATACACATACATAGATATAACAAACGAAACACATAATACAATAATTGTATACTACTACATCGACGACAAAAAACAGCAACACTGCGTGCGCGGTGTAATGGTAATAATATCGCATCATCACAGTAGTTAAGATAAGTAATGGTTAATAACGCCAAAGTAATCCAATTAGTTATGTGATAACAGAAATAGATATTGTACGTCTTAATTACAGATTTGAAATATAAATGGTATAAGATATAGAATATAAAATATAATGGCATGTTGAAAATAATAATTATTAAGAGTGTGGATTTATATTCGTACATTATATCGTGTTTAAATTGGATTCCGAGTAGATTTTTCGTACCTTAGTTTTCGTCATGTCGGATTAGAATATCTGCATTATCATTGATCCATACAAATTTGTAATTTTTTTGTTTGGCCGCTGCTCTGGTTTTACCATATAGTTGTCTCCTGTGTTTAGTGAGATTATTATTGATAAATACACGCTTATCTTTCAACCACGTCGGGTTAAAGTAGAAAGATTAAATGTTTTATTTCGTTTGCAGTTTGCTCTAATGGCTGTTTTCATACCAGGTTCAGTTAATCGAGCAATAATTTTATTTTCTCCGTTCACTGTAATAGGTACACGATAAGCTTCTTCTATTATGATGACTGTGTTTAGTACTTGCGCTATATTCATGATAGTTTCTTTACATATTTCATTTAGTATTGTGGGGATGCCAATTATTTCGATAGTAGATTTAAAGCTAAATATTTAAGATCAAATATTTCTTGAGTAAGTTTTATATTGTCGTTTACAATTCTAACATTTTTTTTACGAATCTCTTTCATCTCTTCCAAGATTTTAGTAACTGTTGTTCTAAAGTCATCAAATTGTTGACTTATGAAATTCATAGAATTCGCAAGTTCCTGCTGTGAAATTTCCGAATCCGTAGATTTAGAACTTATATTTTTTGGTTTATCCCAATTTAATTTGCATTTATTGCATATCCATCTGCTACGTGTATTTTTGAATTGTTTATTAAAGGCCGCTTCAGTAATGCCTTCACATAAGTAGTGGTAACAATTCTTGCATTGTGAACAGATAATTTCATCGCTCGTTATTATAGTTTCGTTACACCTTGAGCAGTTCGACATTATCTTGAAATTTTAGAGAGCAAGGTCCATGTAATACACACTATACGCAATCGACTTACGCACAACCGCATGCTATGAATGCTGATACGAGACTGTATTATTTTTATTATTTATTTCTGGTTTAACTGGGTTTACGGATTCAATTTGTTGAAACGAATTTTGGATTTCAATCCGAAATTTGATATGGTGGATTGAATCCGAAGTTCAGATTAACGGATTGGATCCGTGAATCCGGATAAATCGGATTTCGGATTAAATCCTTCATAAAAAATTCAAACTGGATTACGGATTGATGAAATATTTGCCCAGAACTATAAACCGTGCCGGGTCCTCGGGTGTCGTTCCGTGATACCAGGCAGTATCTCACTGTGCATACTTCGTCATATGGTATGAATGACGGTTGCGCTTGCAACGTGCTCTGATACTTATATATAAATTACTATACACCGTAGATGATGATAACCTAACCTTAGGGGTATAATAAACATAAATATGATGAGGTTACATTAAAAGCAGATGGATAACAACCCCTCTATAACAACGGCCGAACGAAATAAGAACGCTGGCACTATAATTACACCAAAAGCATCATCGCCTGTGTGCCCCTATCCGCTAGAAAATAATAACACATGATTACTATCCGGAGGCATATTATGGATGCGTGATTCCCACCCGATAGAATACACTAGGTACGTAATCACCCACCCGGTAGAATATTATAGTCATATAATTGACGCACGGTATCGCGCGAATGACGCAATGCGTGGGAAGAAGCGGATGCAGGTGTTGCTGACCATCAGGGACCTGAAGGTACCGCGGGAGCCCCTGTATGATATATAAGGGGGCCCCGAATAGGCACTTTTCAGACGTGATCCACCAGAGTTAGAGAGAGCACCTTCACGTCACCCAGTTAAATAATCTTATTATTTGGACTTAGAATATTTTTCAGAGTTTAATTTATTAAATCATTTGGACTTTGAATATTTTTCAAATAAAAACACTTAGAAATATTTCGATCGTTTATATTTTTACAACTACATCCATTCCATATTACATCTTTCAATTGCTTGAACGTGGCACGTTACACTTGTATGTTGTACAAATTTTTGCATTTTATTAATGGGGTTTGAAACTGAAACTGATTTTGAATTATTCTTATGTTTGTCAGACTTTGAATGACGTTTAATTGCCGATAAACCACCCAAATAGTCATAAAAACAAACATTGCAGTGACAAAATGTATCCGTTTTACCTTTACACAACCAAGAGGCAAATTCTGGATGTTTTTTCCATTCTTCCTTAAATTTTGGTGTGTATGGTTTTTTCTTTGAGCCAAGTTTTGGACCTTCATCACTGCTACTTGACATATTGATATAAATATGTATGTAAAATTATGAAAACTCAAAAAACAGAACAATATTTATTTTATAATAATAAATTTCAAAAGTACTGTAAACTGTTAATAGTTAACTGTATGATGTCTGTACATTGTAATCATTGTATAGAATTATTTAGTTATTTTCCATTTGGGTTATCTATGACTAAGTTTACGTTTAGGGAGATAATCATAAATAATAAAGATGTTTAATAATATTATGTACCTACCCAACAAATCAAATGATAAATATAGCATATTTATAGAATAATATTTTTTGAAGAACGGTTATTATTAGAATAATCATTTTTATGCTGTGAATATACGTTGATTGTGATAGCATGATGCATATGCGTCGATTTTATACATGATATGAATAATCCTTGTAAATAAGAATGTCATATTCAGGGATATACTAAGTTTATTCTATTAATATTCTATTATTCATAAACAATAATCAAAGAATATTTTTTAGATATTCTTTATGTACATTATAAGAATAAACTTATTGTGTCATTTTATATATTAATAGAATATTATATTGTTTTATGATTTGTATATTCTTGAATTGTGATACAGCTAATTATATTTTAATTATTTAATTTAATATATATATATATTTTTAAGATAGGTGAATATCTATATATGACCAATTTTAAAAAAATATTTACTCTTAATGAAAAATATCTATGCACTATTAGTGTTTCCTCACATAATAATGTAGTTTATATTATATAATATAGGTAGGTAACTAAATAGTTGGGAAAAAAAATCACCTACCTACACATTTCTATTTAGATTGTACTATAATATAGCTATAGCTATAGTACTATAAATATTTTATACTCATTTTACTTCAGATTTCCTATATATATTTTAATTTATACCTACTAATGTAATAGATTATTCTATGCTATCACAATATCACTATACATCTATACTTCTATTTTCTTATAATGTGACCAAATATCATAATACTATAAATTACAACAAATTAAGTTTTATTAAGTATTATTAAAATAAACAAATTGAGATATAATTAGAATAATCCTTTTATTCAAATGAAAATCATAAATCAATTGGATGCTTTCCAAAGCTTAACACAAATTAATAAAATATACTTTTAAAATTTTAATTTTTTTTGTTTTTTAATCTTTCTGGAGCTTTTGTCAGCCAAATGCTTGTGGTCAACTCAATTTCTTTTACAGTAGTATTACTGTAAACCATCTGTACAGCATCTAAGAAAATAAATATATGCATATTTAGGAACTTTTTAAAGTACTAATTACTTATTTTTTTAGATATTTATATAAGTCGGTCAATTAACATAAGTTAAATTATCTATACTTAATATAATATGTATAAATGTATAAATTCTACATAATTTATTATGATGTAGAAAATACTTACTAGTTAGTAAAGTAGGCAAAATAGTTTTATTAAATGGTTTTTTTGTAATTTTGTGTCCGGTATAGTTACATTCAATTGCAAGCTCATCACTTATAAGTTTTTTTAAAATTCTCCTTATTAATTGCTTTACATCAGAACCACCAATCAGTGTTAGAATTTTAGCCTGAAAATACATTGTTAATGAAATGAAATTATAATATATTACATAATATTAATTATTTTTAAAAATAATCATACTTACAAGTTTCAACAATGTATCTTCATCATTAATGATTTGAGATGTTATTAGGTCAGCCATTTCTTCATTATTTTTCAAGGGTAATTTGGAATACATTTCTGCTGCTAACTTATCAGAAGACAGGTTTGATGATGGAGATAATAAAACTGTGTTTTTAGCTGAATCATTAATTTGACTTAGAGCCAACATTATATTTGATAATCTTCAATTCTTCAAGTCGCAGTTCCATCGAAACTAAAATTCGAGACATATGTCTTTGAAATACTGTAAACAATAACAAAATAAACAAATAAAACAAATATATAATTAGTTGTATTATGATAAATAATATAAGATTATCCATTGAAGGCAACACACAATATATAATATATATATATCAGATATATATTGGGTGATTATAGATATCTTGGACCATTATTATGGGTTCATCATTATTTCAAAAACAGTTAATTATTAATTTTATATAATTATTTTAAGTCTTAAAAAATAATTTTTTTTTAAACTATTATATTTTTTACAATTTGTATTGTTGTAATTTGAAGTTAAAACTGTGTGTTATACAAAAAAAGTAAAAACTTAAAAAATACAATATATATAACTGTCTGTTATATTATGTAGAATTCATAAATACCTGCTTGTGCTTCTTCATTATTTGCAGAGTTGGACATTGATCCATCATGTCTGGTCTTGTTAATTGCAGCATTATAATGTACACCATCACTAATATTGGCTACCAAACTATGATTAGGATATAATTCTAATTGTTCTGAAATTAATGCTTAATTAGGTGTATATTAATATCAGAATATAATATACCTACGTATTATATTATACATAAAATATAGATTCAACAGGCTAACAACAACTACAAACTAGGTACTTTTAAAAATGTTAATGAAAGGTATCAGATAGGACTAAAAAAAAAAAAAATGATGCTATTAAACGTACAAATAAAATTGTGAAAATTATATAATTAAGAAACAATTTAAGAAATATACTCATTTCAAAAATAATATTTTGAAAGAAGTTATAACACTCCAAATTAATGTATCCAAAAAAATATTGATATTTTAAAAAATTCTAAAACATAAATAAATTGATTTAGATAAACATTTTTACCATCAACATTTTTCTTTTAATTAAATTTACAAATTGGCTATTTTGAATTTTTCCAATAAAAATTTAATCAAATTTAAGTTTTTTATTTTTACTGTTTTTTTTTTTTTTATATTGTACGTGTAGCGCAAGTGTCTCTTAATAATAAACAAAGAACAAATGGTATTTTAAAAATCAGTTCTATCTGTTACGCCTTGTATATACTAAAATAATTAATAAAGTAGGTATTTATATAATTATTAATTTATTACCTGTCATACTGCCATCATTTTCACATGATCTTAATATGTCATCAACAGTTACAGTGTCTTTCTGAGTAACAAGTAAATTGTCCTCATCTATGATAGCCAAGTGCTGTTCTAAATTGTCAAGAGTTATATTTCTAGATCCTCCATCATCATCATCATCCACTTATTAGTTATCATAAAAATATAAAATTAAATAATTTTAATATAAAATTAACATAATTCAAATTCTATATAATTACCTATCATTAAATATGTTGGGTGTTGGATATTTATATTTTGGTAAACAAAACTCATCATCATAATCATCATCTTCGCTAGATAATAAGATGTCCTTTTTTTTAGATGGTGCTGATCTTTTTTTAGGTAATCCTCTTGAAGTTTTTTTGGTTACTATTGCTTCTAGATTGGAAGTTATTGTAGCTTGGTTTGACATTTTTGAAACAAGTTTAAAATCATTTATAGGTGTTTTACACAGACATTTTACTCTACATTTTTTCCAGTCTTTTTCTGGATTAAACTGAAATCTTATAGCTGATGTTAATTTGGCTTTACTATAAGAATTAGCTGGCCACAAGCACATATCATTATTAATCAACCATTTGGTTGGAATAACTTCAACGGTTTCTTCTTCTGTAAATTTTACAACTGCCCAATTTTCTAATGTAGATATTTTTAAAAGTATAGGTACTAGAATAAAAAATTAATTGATTGTGTATAAGCTATTATTTATAGTTTATTATTGTTATTTAAATATAATTATTTGTCTTATACTAAAATATTTACAGTATTAAAAAAAAATTTACAAATAAAATTGAATTTATGCATTTGAAAAAATCGATGTATGAAGTAAAGGATAAACAACAAAACCTGACTTGTATGGTAAGCGAATTCATTTTTGATAAACCTCAGATAATGGCCAACAAAATAAATTGCTCGATAGTTCAGACACTGTATGTATACCAAATATAGAAAACAAACAAGGTTCTGTATAAAAATCTGCTACTAAATTGTATTTTTTTCCAATTATTACAATTTTATTTAACGAAGGACAAAATGCAAAATTTGATATCTCTACAATAAATTTATTTTTTAAAACACAACATGAATTCAGGCGCGGATTCAAGGGGGGGGGCAAGCCCCCCCCGTAGACTGGTGGATTTTCTATATTACAGTAGAACCCGTTTAAGACGCTCTCCAAGGGACCAGTTAAAAATAGCGTCTTAAGCGGGAAATCGTATTACGCGGGAACAAAAATTTTTTTACATATTTTTTATAAAATTTTTTTTACATATTGTACATATTAAACATGTACCTATTATGTTTTTTTTACTTTGCTGAGTGAGTTATTACATTTATATTGCATATTATTTTATACATATTACTTATTTCAAAAAATCATCTATCTTCCTTTGTTTCATATTTTTGATGTTTTTTGAATACAGGAAGTTTTCAATTTTATTAAGATGATTTAACGATTCATCAGCGTCGTCAAAAGATGCAACTAATCTTCTTAGCTCATTAACATAATCAAGTGCATTTACTACTGGGAGAATCGGTGTTGTATCATCCTCTTCCTCGTCTTCGCTTTCTTCATCAATAGAAGTTACATCAGCCGGTGCAATTTTATCAGTAATTATCTGGTCAATGCTTCTAATGTTACTTGTGGCGACGTCCTCGTCAATTTCTGCATATCCTGGAAACTCCTCCAATTCTTGAAAATCTTCGCAGCTTTTCTCCACGGCACTGTAATCACCCTCAACAAATTTTGCTTTTCGAAAACAATTTTTAATGACATCAGCCGTAATTTCATCCCATGCTGCAGATACGTAGTGTAATGCATCGAGTACGTCAAGTTTTTTCGCGGGATTTTTACTTTCCATTTCTTTCAAGTATCGTAAAACCAATTTTTTTCGATATTTTTGTTTTAAAACCTTGATAATTCCTTGATCTAGAGGCTGTAATTTGGCTGTTGCATTAGGGGGTAAAAAAACAAGTTTTATGTTTTCAAGTGGAATATTAGTAGGATGTGCAGGACAGTTATCTACAAACAATAAAATGTTCCTATTCTGTTTTTTAAAAGAGAGGTCTAATTGTTTTATCCAGTTTATAAAAATATCACCTGTCATCCAAGCACGATTTTGTGATACGTAATCACATGGAAATGTACGTACATTTTTAAAACAACGTGGAGCTTTACTTTTTCCAATAACTAGAAGTCTTAACTTTTGAGAGCCAGTAGCATTTGTACATGCCAAAACTGATAGACGTTCTTTACTTAGTTTGCCACCATGGCATTTTTCACGTTTAAACACCAAAGATTTATCAGGCATCAATTTAAAAAATAACCCAAACTCATCTGCATTGAATATATCATTAGAAGAGTATTCTTTTAAAATATTCGGCAAAATATTTTCACTCCATGCAGCGATATCAGCGTCATTAACAGACTCTGCTTCGCCACAAATTTGTCGATATACAATACCATGCCTTTTCTTGAACCGATCAATCCAGCCACCAGATCCAGAAAATTCATCAATATTAAGCCGTTTAGCAATTTCATGTGCTTTTTCGGTGACAATGTTACCATTCACAGGTAAATTTAAAGTACGTGCTTGGTTAAACCACTTCAACAAAATATGTTCTAGTTCATCGAATTTGCCATGTTTTATTTTTTGTCGTTTACAACTACCAGTCATTGCACTGCTCTCAATTTTACTTTTGTTTGCCAAAATTGTACGTAAGGTCGATACAGGTAAATCCATTTCTTTTGCAATTTCTTTTTGATTTTTGTTGACACTTTTTTCATCGTACATTTTTAAAATGTTCAACTTGTCAGTAACAGAAAGAGCTTTTCGTTTAATTCCTCCACGATCAGCCATAATTAAAAATTTAACTCGAACAATTTACACTTAAAGAGAATAAAATAAATTACACTTTACTATACGTCTTTATACAACCACTAACTTTTGTTAACTGGAGCCATATCCGATTATATTCCGATTACGTGAATAGCCTTGTGTACTGTGTAGTGTGTCTTATCTAATCGTCAATATTTATCGTCCGAAAACCACTACTACTAACACGTACACATTATTCGTTATCGTTATAGTTATAGTTATTATTAGTGATACGTATATACGATGTATTTTTATATTAATGTAACTGACAAGGCGAGCGTCTTATCCGGGAACATAGAGCGTATTATCCAGAGTTAATTCTATATTAAACGTTGTCAAAATCAAGGGACTCGTAAAAATGAGCGTATTAGCAGGGAAATCGTCTTAAGCGAGAGCGTCTTAAACGGGTTCTACTGTATATCTATTTTCGGCAGCCGATAAAATGTATTGTTTTGCCGATAGCGTTTCGGCCGTGTCCGTTTTCATCGTCCGCTGTCAAAAAGCTAATCTAATCTAATTGAATATTTAAACTTGTTTGATGCAATAAAATGTCTGGCTGTTTGTAGTACCTATCTATTTTATTATTGACGATATTTATTGTGTAATGATTAGAGCTCCTTATTTCACGTGTACACGCTTTCACGCATTCACGTGAAATTAATAATCAAATATATAAAACCGTGAACTTAAAAAATCCGTGTTCACGTGTAATTATTCACGTGTACACGCATATTCACGTATTCACATATTTTACAATTATATTATATTAATAAGGTCTAACATCAAATTCTAAATATAGCACTTATAAAATTATATATAAAATATAAAATAACATGAACAATTATGGACTCTACCCACAAAAAAATCCTAGATCCGCCAATAAGTGTTTAAATTGTACTCTTAATATTAGCCATTATATACAAAATCTACAGCAATTTGAACAAAAACAATCTACCTATCGTGGTTTATTAAATTAAACATATAAATAAGAATGATCTAATATTAATAATTCAATGCATTTTATAATTGTAACAAAATAATCAGATTTATCACGGAAATAATTAATAAGGATTGAATATAATCGTATAGAATTATAGAATATAATGTTATATAATAATAAAAATGGCAATATTTTTATGAATATAAAAAACAAATAATATATGAATGATTGAATACATCAATAATATAAATAATAATCATAACAAACACGTAAATGATAAATTTCAAATTAAATAAATATAATATTATGGTATTAAATTTCGATTTTGATATAAGAAAACCAACAAATTAACATTTTTTGTTAATAGTGATGTTCGCTTTGAATTCACTACATTTCCAGCCATTGAAAAGCATCGTTCAGAACTCACTGATGTGGCGGGTATTGATAAATATTTTTTTGCCAATATTCCAATTGCTGGATATTTATCTTCTCTCGATTTCCACCAATCAAATGGATTTAAGTCGAACTTTAATTGAGGTTCAGCTAAATAATTTTGAAACTCGGTCGTCAAATCGTTGACTTCAGTAACATCATCACCGTAAAGGAACTCAAGTGCACTTTTTTGAAGTGATGGTTCGCGTCGTGTATTTACATTATGAACATAAGTACTGTTTAATAAACCCATAACGGATGATCGAATGTTTTCTCGCGCAACGATAGGTTCATGATCCAAATTTTGATATCTTGGATCTAAAAATGATGAGATTTGTCGTACAGAGACTCTGCTTTCTGAATCACACTCAAGATTAAATCGTTCTTGTATATCAGAAATAATTGTTTGCTTAAAATTACTTATAATTTGGTCGTCATTAATGTGTGGTTTTAAATGGTTTTCTAATAATTTTTTAAGCAATGGCCTTACCATTGAAGTCGGTGAATTCTTTTCTCCACATAGAAGTGCTGTAATTACTTGAGATGGCTTAAGAAGCAGTGGCGGTTTTGAGGGTGAGGCAAGTGAGGCGGTGCCTCACCTACAATTTTGTAGTAAATAATACTCTAAAAATATAATTCATAGGCTCATAGCTCACCATTAGCCACACCATAGCACACATCTCACCAACAATTTTTGACATATTTATGGTTTTATTTGAAAAAATAATCTTGTTTACGAAGTTTAATTATATGAATTATCATTTATTTTACTATTGTATAATATTATTCCGTGTTTATTACCGAAAATAGTGATAAACCGATAAGAAATGTACGAAATAATTATTACGTAAACAAACCCTCATATTTCAGCCGGCGGCAATATTCCGATGACGTCGGAGAGGCACCGTGTAACGTCGCCTCTGAATTGTTACTTGTGTACACACACACACACGTAAGTACGCGAATGCACACGACTATTAAATAAGCAAAATTGCGCATGCGTAATGATCATCGTGAGGCTCATTTTTCATCGCCTCTGAGTACTAAAAATAGACGAGTAGGTAATATGGTCAGCCCGCAGCTATAATTGCAGCACGATAAACAACAACACATAGATATAGATAATCATAAACTGTTCCTATTGTCACAGAGCCTAATGAAACCGATTTCAATATAAGTTTAATTTTTGTTGTGAAGGGAGGGGAAGTAATACATTCGTTGCCTCACTAAAAAAATACATCCAAAACCGCCACTGTTAAGAAGAATGACAAGAATTTCTATTTTTAACCATTGATGTTCTAAGATTTCTAATTTTTGGGCTATGCGTGTGGAAGTAATAGATCGATCAGCAATCACACTAGAAATTGGACACCTGTTTTTAAAAATACGTTTCAGCATTAAGTAGATCGAATTCCATCGTGTCTTACAACATTGCAATAAAGACTGTTCAGGCATACCTAATTGTTTTTGTTTATTTAATAAAGATTTTTTTGCCAAATTCGAATGTTTAAAATGCCCTACTAAACTGCTACTTTGTTTAATTATTTCGGAAATTGAATCTTCTTTTAATGCTTTATTTATAGATAGTTGTAAACTATGAGCTGCACACGTCACATCTGAAATATTATAATTTGTTGTTCTAGTAATTAATTGAACAGCATTTACTATATTTTTAGCATTATCTGTAATAACAGTCGTTAATTTATCTTAAATATCCCAATCAGCGAATACATTTTCTAATCTTTCTGCAATGTTTAAAGCTATATGCCGTTCTTCCATTTCTTGAGTTGTTTAAGTAAATGTCAACGGAGACCAATCATTATCTAAAGCATGTGCAGTTATAGTAATATAAGAATTTTGAGCTAATGAAGATCAACAATCCGATGTGCACACAACACTTTGGACATCTTTTAAATTGTTTCGAATTTTTTCTTCGACAGTTGATTTTAAAATATGCAATCTTTTTTTTAATGCTTCTTCTTTGATAATCTTATAATTTGGTTCTACGACGGCCATAAATTGACGGAACCCAGAACTCGAACAAAATGACAGTGGTAACTGGTTCATAGAAATAAGTTTGGCCAATGCTATATGAATAGACTCTGTTCTTTCAGGGTCACATTTACGATCAGTATCATTATCAGGTACCAAAAGACGGCGACGCTTTCTTTGTATCGGTTGTGTAAAATCATTATTAATATCTGAAGATGACGATTCACTGTTTGTAAATGAATCTGTATCTTGTAAAGAGTTAATTGCTTCGAGATTATTTGATGAAATTAACCTATAGATATTAGATACGTGTTGGTTAAAAATAAACACTAATTTTCTTTACTTAAAAATCTAATATTTACTGTACAAAATTAATGCAAATATGTATGTATGTATTTGATATATATAATATATGACATTTAATTTTATAGTAGGTTTTATAATAGATCGTCTTTTATATATCAACATCGATAACGATAATATAATGTAATAAAATTTAACGAGGTATGATAACATACAGTCTATACTCTTGAGGAGTTTATTTTATAAGTAATAATAGTTTTTATATTTATTGAAGAAAAATAACATAAAATTAATTCGTTAAATAGAATTTTTTTTTTTTAGATAGAAACGTTTTCAAATAAAAATTACATAATTTCATGATTTCATATAATATTTTGTTGCACAGAGAGGAGTTTCGTTAAATAGAAATTTGACTGTATTTAAATTTCTTTATTTTGGTATTTGAGATTTATTTTACTATTTTGTTAGGTTCGATTCAATTTTTCAGAAAACATTGTATTTATTATTCACTTTAATTTATTCAAATAGAATATTAGTAATTTTCGCGATTTAGATCAATTTTGTCAACATTTGAACATGTATATAAAAAATATGTAGTGATTATGTTAGGTTAGTATGTTTATTTGAATCTCAAAATTTAAAGTATTTTGAAAATCATAATTTGCATATAAAATTTTTCTTTGATGAAAATTTCAAGTATCTACGGCTATTATTTTTAGAGCTAAACAAAAAAAAAAACAATACAAAATCGATTTATTCAAAAGCTGGTTTTACAAAAAAACTCCTATTTTTCCTTAATATATTTTTTTTTGTTTTAATTTTTATTGCAAGAATAATTGCTTTATTAATATAAAAAAAAATAAATTCACAGCAAATTGTTATAATGTACATACCTTGTTGATTAACTTTACGCATAATTTTTAAATGTCTTATTAAAGACCCAGTTGTTCCACCAACACAAGAATATTCATTGTTTTCATCTTCATCACATAATTCACAATACGCTTTATCCAATTTCCGTTTAGCATAATCCCAAACCCAACTTTTTTTTTTTACCCATGACTGTGAAATTGTAACTGTATTTAACGAACAAGCAGTATAGAAAAAAAAAGTTAAATGTGAAAATACTTGTTGGTAAAATTACTATTTCTAATTGAATTCATCAATAACCGTTGATAAAATTAACAATATATTCAATAAAGAGCGTGCTCGCAAAAAATAATAATCACACAGCACAATTTTGGGTATACTTCTCTATAGTTAAACCTGGGGATGAGATTACGGCAGACAATTCAAAATAATAATAAATCAGTAATATAGGTAGGTACTTGTTTTATTTCATATAAACAAGCATTTATATCGATTATCTAACATAATATAATAATCAGTTAATTTGCTCGACACGTGTAGTACGTAAACGACGGTCACCTTATAGAATATTATATATTATGTTATATCACTGAAAAAATATCCGTGAACACATGAGTACGTGAATTATTCTAAAATATGTGAACACGGATAGTAAATTCACGTGTATTAAGTATACGTGAATACAAAATTTTCGTTCACGTATACACAGACTTCGTGTTCACGTATGTATTAATTCACGTTTTCGATCGAGACCTCTAGTAATGATAATTTGTTAGTTGACATATAGTTGTATTATTATTACAATAATATTTTCTAATGCACTTCTATTATAATGTTCAGTGCAATGTATATAATATGTAATAATAATAATATAATTTAATTATAATAATAATATAATATATGGTATCTTATAAATTGTCATATTTGTATATAGCTACACTATATACATTATTAGGTATAATATTTATTATATTTATTAGGTACCTTTATATTATAGCTAGACTATTGTTTGACTTATGTTATATAATAAGTTTAGGTATTTGAAAGATTTAATATTTTATAATAGGTATAACTTTTTTATTAGAATATTTAAATTTTTTTATTCAAACAATGTTTAATATATTGAATTAGTATTGCAGTACTTTGTTTTTTCATAACAGCTTGAGTATATGTTACTAAGTAAAATATAAGAATTGTACTCACGAACAAAATGTTTAGGATGGTCTTAAGGACTATGCAACTATTATAATCCTATAACTATAGAATCGTTAAACTTACTATATTTTATTATTATACTAATTTATAAAAAATCATTATATCAAGATCAAGAATATACCAAATATAATAAAATTATATTTTTAGTTTATAATGAAGAAAGTTCCTAGCTACAGAACTAAAAGAAGAAAAATATAGAATGAACTTGAAGCTTTTGAATTTATTAGTTCTTCAAATATTTTAGAAACTGATAATGTTGTTCAAAATACAATATCTACTGAAATACCATTAAATTATTCTCATACCGAATTGAAAATTTCATCACCTGTAGTGGCAAATAATGCAATAATAAATACTCATTCCGAATTGCAAATTGCATCACCTGAAGTAGCATATTATGCAATAAATACTTATAATACAGTTACAAACTTAATTGTAAATAATAAAGAAGAAACCATTACACAATCCCTTAGTCAGTGGGCTGTTGATTGTAATGTGTCATAATCTACAGTTAACAAACTTTTAAATATTTTGAAATTTGAAACTCCCTTAACATTTTTGCCAAAAGATTGTCGTACTCTCTTAAAAACTAAGTCATCAAAAATTATAAACATTCGAGAAGTACAACCTGGTAATTACTATCATTTTGGACTAAAAAATGGTATTATAAAATACTCTTTAATTTTACCTTTAAATGGACACATTAAGATTGCGATTGGAGTGGATGGACTACCAATTAGCAAAAGCAGTTCAGGTCAGTTTTGGCCAGTTTTGGCTTATATTATTGCATATCATGATTATGTTTTTCCAGTAGGAATTTATTATGGCTTTCAAGAACCACTCGATAGCAATGATTTTCTTTATGATTTCATCAGTGAAATTATAGAACTAACGACAAATGGCATTATTCTTAATAACGAGTTCAAAAAAGTTACACTTGAAGTCATGTGCTGTGATGTTCTTGCAAAAAGTTTTTTATTGCGTGTGAAGGGACATTCAGGTTTCTTCTCGTGTACAAGATGTACAAAAATAAACATTTGATGAAAATTTTCTACAGTTAGATTAGGTTAGGAAACCTTGTTTTTTAAATACAACAAAATAAAAAAATCGTTACATGAAGAATCGAATGTAAATATCCGACGTCGTTAAGTTTTGAATTTCAAACATCATAGAAATTTAATTTGACTTTCCGGTATACATATATTCTAGATAAAGGTTGACAAACTTATCAGGAATCTTGTATTAAATTTTATAATTTTAGATATGAAAAAAAATTTTTTTATGAACATAAAAATAAAAAAAATTGCAATTTTCATGATTTTGACAAATATTATCGAAATTTTAATTTTAGGTTCTCATAAAAAAATTATTGTGCATTTACTCATATATTTTTTTTAATATACACTAATAACAGCATTATTTATTTTGACTAGACTACTTATCGTGTACACAAATATACAAAAATAAACACAAATTATTATTGTTTAACCAGGATTATACAAGTCGTGACTGGTTTAAATTACAGATATAGATGAGTGCTAAACAAGCCTCAGAAATGATAAACCTTGAACTTTTGTTTCGGTAACATCATTTTTTAGCTTTTATTAAAATAATTTGAGTTTTTTTTGAAGTGTTATTTGTGTTAAATCGATATGAATTCAGGAAAACTTATTGAAATTGTTCGGAGTCATTCCAGTCTATATGACTTGGGTGATCCAAAATATAGCGATGCGACTCATAAGGATAAACTTTGGAAAACCATAGGTGACGAATTGAATCAACCCGGTAATTATTTATTTTATTTAAATACATTTTTTATTTTTAACTTTTCATTTATTAAAAAATATATATAAGTAGGTATACGTTATAAGTTACCTATATAACTAGAACGTGAATTTTAATGCACTAAAAAGTTTCAATATATGCCATATAATATGCAAGAAAATTTTAATTATTTATATGAAAAAATTTTACAATATTAATATTGGTACTTATATATTTAAATATTGTAAAAAAGGTATTATAAATTTAAAAATTAATATATTTATTTATAATTTATTAAAATTAATAAGCATATGCGTTTTTAATTTAATAATAATTTAATATAGATAATTTATTTACTGCTATCACTAAAAATTTCAAACGAATGTGCATAAAATGTTAAGTCATTGACAACATTATACTATTTTCACCTTATATTTATAACTTTTTAAATTTTTCTTTATACAATTGTAACGTGCCACGTTCAAGCAATTGAAAGATGTAATATGGAATGGATGTAGTTGTAAAAAATATAAACGATCGAAATATTTCTAAGTGTTTTTATTTGAAAAATATTCTAAGTCCAAATGATTTAATAAATTAAACTCTGAAAAATATTCTAAGTCCAAATAATAAGATTATTGAACTGGGTGACGTGAAGGTGCTCTCTCTAACTCTGGTGGATCACGTCTGAAATGTGCCTATTCGGGGCCCCCTTATATATCATACAGGGACTCCCGCGGTACCCTCAGGTCCCTGATGGTCAGCAACACCTGCATCCGCTTCTTCCCACGCCTCTGCGTTATCCGCGCAACGTCGTGCGTCAAACAATATTCCTATTATTCTATCGGATGGTAATTGTGTGCCTATAATATTTTATACCGGGTGACAAGCATACGTACGATGATCCGTCTTTCACCCTGAACGATGCCGCCACATAGTATAACTTGGTATAATGTACTATTGTCGCTGCGTCCGGCATTCTTACGCCGTTCCGCCGCCGTTGATGATTTATATTAATATGTTAAGAAAATCTGTACTTAATCTCCTGCTCGAATCCGATTATAGTAATATTTTTATACCCCTATCATAAAATGTCTGTTGCACCCCCAATGTTTAGGTTATTGTTGGTTGTGGTATGTAGTAATTTATATATTATATTTAATATAAGTATCAGAGCACGTTGCACAATTTTATTTTATACCTTTTTTTAAAATTTTACTTTTACTCAATGCAATACATTTTGAATTTTGTAAAATTGTCATTAAATATGCAAAAAAAAAATTGGCCAGTAAATTCAAACTATTATGATTTGTAAATATAATTGACAAAAATCCAAAAATATGAAAAGGAAAAAAATGTACAATTGCATAGAAACCCACGCTCTACCTTTAACTATATTCTAGGTACAATATTGTACACATATACTTACCTATATAACAACTATGTTTCAAACGATTAGCATATTGTTTTAAACTGCTTGATTTTGTTATGAAAGTAGGTAAACTTATTACAGCTTTAAAATATGTGGTAGGTACCTTAATTTTAGAACTAACTATATGAATTTATTGCATTTTATTGTTGTTTTTTATTAATAGACCAGCACTAATAGCTTATCAAAAACTAAAACAATTCATTACCATGAATTATTAATTCTTTTTGGGTAGTTTTGTATTTTTTAACTTTTCCATATTTTTTGTTATTTCATACACGTACACCTTTGGCATACATTTTAAAATTATATTAACAATTAATATTTTTGTTTGTTTTTCGTAAGCTGATAACTTACAAGTTACAACATACTATATACACATTAATTATTTATTTATTATTTATACTTACTTTAAAGTTTAAATGTTGGTAAAATGTATACTCAATTATTTGAAATTTAAATAATTATAATTATTTACAAATATGTACCTAATATGATTAAATATGCAAATAATATTATAAAATAAACTAAAATATAATGTATGACCACGTGGTTACAAATCTTGATCACAACTGACGACAAAGTTGTAGGTACACCCGGACAGATTCCTGAATAGTGTGAATGCTAACACCCGGGTTACCCGGACGTGCTGAAAAATGATATAACTCGGCCCGGACCCGGCCCGGAGCAGTGAGAATAGACCTTAAACCTAATACATAATTATGAAAATTCCTGCTAAATTTTTCATATTTTTCATATTTATCAAATTGTTTTTCATCAAGTGCCAGGCAGTAAGGATTTTTAGAATATTTACTTCTGCAATTAAGTATATTAAATGCATCATTCATTAGGAAATAAAACTCTGATGTAGCATCAATATCTCTAAAATCATCACATCCTAAAGATTTGCAAAATTTCAGACCATTACCAACACTATTACTCAACACTTGTGTTGCTAACTTGACATTCATTTTTTCATTATAATAATATACGTGTTTATTTGTCAATTTTGTTGCTGCTTTTAAGCTTTCATTCTTTTCTTTGAAATATAACATCTTGATATGGTCCCAACTTATTTTCTTTCCTTCTTGATTAAATAGACACCTCATATCTCCTAAAGTGTTTCTAATCAACTTAATCATTTGGCAAGGATCATAAAAAATATAAATGGACTCGTTATTATAGGGATTGTCAAAGCTAAAACTTAATTTGTCCTTTAAATCAAATGAAGCACCCAAAATTGAACACATTTTACCATTACTGTAAGCTCCATCAAAAGTAATTGAATGGACTTTGGCACCCGTATCACCCATGAGAATTAAACACTGTTTTAATAAATTACTACGTTCTGTTCCATTTAAGCCAGCTACAAGAAAATAACCTATTGGCATTTTCCAGTGTCCATTTATTCCTACAGCCATAAAAACGAGTGCATTTTTAGCAGGAACCGAGTTGTCATTCTCTGTGTCAATATTAGTGCTCATCTCATCCAAAACAATGTTGCAAATAACAGTTTCATTCTTTGCTTTCTCTTGTATACATTGAAATGCTTCTTGAGTGAAACCTGGGTCCCCATTCACAACTTTATATCATTTACTTATTGTTTTGGGATGTGGAAGTACATTTTTAAAACTTTTTCTTATAAAATTATAAGCTTTATTTGAGTAAAATTGTAAAGTTATGGCAAATTTCCTCATTTCTGATGTACATGGAAGCATTTTACTCTTCATATTAAGCTCAATTAAAGTACGCAATGATTCAGAACCAATAGACTAAATAAAGGAATAAAATAAAAAATAAAAAATAAATTCAAATAATTTAACATATATTTTTGTAAGTAAAATATCACAATGTATATACACAGTATGATTATTGAAGCATTCTCACCCAATTTAAGCCTAATATAATGCCTAGTTATATGGCACTTTGGGTGAGTATGCTTAAGAGCAGTGTTGTAAAAAATGTTTGAGTAATTACTCAAATACTTATAAAATTAAGTATTTAAAATACCACCCAAATACTATACACAGTAAAGTTTCTGAGTATTACTCAAATACTTTTTAAAAGAATTTAAAAAATCTTCAAATACAAAAAAAAAAAATTCAATTTAATTCTGATACTATTAAAATTAGTGATAATTAGTTAGAACAGAATTTTTTTGCGGGGACTTATCATGTTGTCTTAACATGATTAATTATCTCAACATGATAAGTCCCCGCAAAAAAATCCTGTCTATACTCTATTCAGAATAAGAAACGTAATCGGCGGTTAACTTCTGCGCAGAGGCGTGGCAATAATACTCGACAGTACTATGGCAGTTTACACTTGGTGAGGTGGACAAACGGGTATTGCATGACAAAAACTGGTCGCCGCCGACAACATTTCTTATTCTGAATAGAGTATATAACAGACACCTGTCCATAACGGACACTTTTGATGGTCTTGTGATTGTCTGTTATACACAGGTTTCTCTGTAGTTTATAATAGGTTAACAATTTACCTGCAAGTGGACAGATGCATTCTCAGTTAAAAATTGCTTTTGGTGTAACTTTTGAACAAGATCATCGTACGTTTTGACTTTTTCTTTCAGTCTTTTAATTTGTTTTTTGAGATTATCATTTTGAATTTGCTTTTCTCTGTATTTGTTCTTCACCATGTCCAAATGTCTCTTTGCCTTTCTCAGAGTTCTAAAATGACTTGGTGATAAAACTCCAATTGAGTCGGCATTTAACACTTTACGTTTCACTGGACTTTGGCCAGTGCTTGTATTATCATGGTCAATATCTGAAATGAAAAATTTTCAATTAACTCTTTCCGGCATGGTGGCTAGTATAGCTGACCACTTAATTTTTCTGTTTATTGCATGGTGGTTAGTGGAGCTAACCACTTAGAAAATATTTTTTCTTTTTTTTTCATTTCATGGTCGTTGTTGCTGACCACCATAGCTGATTAGTTCATATACCACCAGATGGCATGGGATTTATCAATATTAATTAATATTAAACACATTTTAGTTATGTTAAATTTTCTAAAAATATATTGGTCGAATTTAATTTGTGTTGGTTTTTCCAGGTTATTCATTATTATGTTATCTGTGTATTATGATTATCTTTATTTCCCTTTCTTAGTAGTCTATCTTTCAGTCTAATCGACTTAATTGCTTTACACCGTGTGTAATATCGTCATTTTCGGTGGTCAACTGCAATAACCACCACGCAGTTATTGTCTGCATTTATATAATTCTAGGTAACTATAAATTTAATTTTTTTTTTTACTTTATTTCACTCTTCTAGACTTCGGTAAGTTATAATATACTTTAGTTTATTATAATTTTTAAATTACGTAAATTGTATAGGAACAAATGTTATTAATTTTTTAGAAATGTTGCGACATACTAGAAGGTTAAGTAAAAAAGAAATTGAAAAATGTTTAACATTTGATGATATACCTTCTGGGTCTGATTTAGAGAGTTCTGATGAAGATCACGATGATTACGATAAAGACCCAGATTTCAATTTGTATTCTGATAATGATGATTATTATTTAGACGAAAATGAAATTAATTTCGCTCCTTCTACTTCTTCAAACTTAAATTCCACTTCACTAATCAAAAGACGTAAATTAAATACAAATTTTGACGAACTAGATCAATTTAGCAATGTTACATCAACTATTTCAACTTATTCACAAATAAATGTTCTAAATAAATCTGTACTTATACGTCCAATAAATTCTATAGGTGTTCCAACTTGGTCTACAGAATATAATTTTATTTTACCAGATATAATGTTTGATGATTCGCAATCAGGTGTTTGTAATGAAATAAAAGAAATGGTTGATATTACTCCTTTGAAAATATTTTTAAAACTTATTCTAAAAGATTTATTTGAATTAATTGTTTTTCAAACAAACTTATATGCTACTCAGAAAAATAAACCATATAAACCTACTTCTGTTGAAATATTTTTTGGATTAAATATGGTTATGGCTATGAAAAAATTACCTAGTTATCGAGATTATTGGTCAACGTCTTCCGATTTGCATGACCACTATATTTCTCCTCTCATGCAAATGAATAGATTCGGATGGCTTTTAGGCCATATACATTTTAATGACAACAGTGTACAACCAAAAAAGGGTGATCTTCATTATGATAGGTTATATAAAATTCGACCATTATTGTCTAGATTGTCTCACGACATTTGCCGAGTGTTATACACCACATCAAAATGTTGCCGTAGACGAATCTATGGTTAAATTTAAAGGCAGATCTACTATAAAACAATATATTAGAGATAAACCAATCAAGAGGGGTTTCAAAATTTGGATGCTTTGTGATAGTTCCTCGTACAATTTAAAATTTCAAGTTTATACCGGAAAATCTGACGTAATAGGTGTGGAAAAAGGTCTTGGCGCCAGGGTTGTCATGGATATAGTGGAAAATTTACCTGGCAAAAATCATATTGTCTTTATGGACAATTTTTTTACAAGTCATGATTTATTTAAAATTTTAAAAGACAATTTAATATATGCCGTTGGAACTGTAAATGCTTCGAGAAAAACTCTACCTAAACTAAAAAATGATAAATTAATTTTACGAGGTGAATATGATTGGAAAATATCGAACACTGGTATTGTTATGTATAAATGGAAAGATAATAAGTGTGTTCATCTTTTATCATCTTTACATAGTCCAAAAGATACTGGAAATGTAAATAGAAAATCTAAAGATGGAAATCAAAAACTTGTCTCTTGCCCAAAAGTGTTGATAAATTGCAATAAAAATATGAACTTCGTGGATAATTTTGATCGTTTGAACAGTGACTATAAGCTTGACAGAAAAAGTATGAAATGGTATTTAAGATAAATTTTTCATTTTAATGAATCTGCAATAACTAACTCGTATATCATACATAAAGAAATTGAAAATATGCCAACATTTATCAATAAAGATTTTCATAGAAGTATTTACAATGATTTATTGGCTAACAAAATAATAAGTACTGAAAATAAATCTTCACCTGTAACACCAAAAGCCCGAACTTCAGTAATATCATCAAAAAAACCAATTGTTATGGAAAGTAGTGTACGTTATGAGTCTTCAGCACATCAACCAATCAGAACAACATCAAGGAGGTGTGCGAACTGTAGTACAAAAAAAAAACCGATTCGTTCAATTTGGACTTGTTCTGTGTGCAAAGTAAATCTATGTATGAGAAAAGATTCGAATTGCTTTCAAAATTATCATAAAACAAAATAGTATACAATAGTTGAATAATAAATAATATACAAATGTATTTACAATTTTTATTTTTAGAAGGTATTAATTTTATTTTGTTATTATTCAAAAATAAGGACGATTTTTTTATTATTAAATAGTTTGAACTATAATTAGGTAATTAAAGTTAATTTACTAATTTTATTTTATTTGTAATTGTTGAAAAAATATTCAATAAAACTTAATGATATACTGGAAAATTTTGTTATTATGTGCGTAGTGGTTAGCATAGCTAACCACCTTAAAATAGCAAATTACAAGGTTAAAAATTAACTAAAAAAGTTTTTAGTGCTATGATTATTTGTTTGGTAAGTATATATATTAAATGTTAAAAGAAAAAAAAATTGCTGTGCATCTAAAGTACCATTTTCATTTGCCGCCCTGTGCCTGTAAGAGTTAATACATTAAGACTAATGATATGTATGAAAATAATGTTTGATAATAAATATATTGATACATACTTGTACTCGTAGAAGCTATGGATTCAACGCATAAGGGTTTCATAGGACTTGGAGAAAGACTGGAAGTGCAATGGTACTCCAAAGAATCAATATCTAAACCTAAAAAATTGAATTTATAAATTTAGACAGAGATGTTATGTATGCAAAAAATTTTTTATAATGAATATATTATAATAAATAGATACTTATACATACCTGAACGTCTTGTAGATGAGAGGAATGGAACAGCATTATTTTTTAGATAACCGCTAGGTAGGTAATTTTCAGGCAAAAAGTGATCATCACATATCTTGTAAGATGGCAAGTACAATTTAATATTACATGCTTTTAACCACAGTTGCTTCCGACCTTCATTTTTAGGAAAACTAGAATTATATAACACCAGCAATTTAATGCAAATTTAATACATTAATGTTCTAATATAAATGATTGTACTTACGAATGAAATGATTTCTCTGATTCCTTAGAATAAAATTGTTTGCAAACAACACATTTTCGGGACATTTTTATAACACAGTTAAAACTTTTAACAGTTTACAGTTTAGTAGTAGACTTGTAGTCTGTAGACAAAACTTGCTTACACACCAGAATCCGAATTACTGAATTACTGAATTGGTAATAAAAATTAAAATTACGAAACGACGATAGCATATCAGCTACACAGCATAATGTAAACACCAAACAGTAAATAACAGAGACTACACAACCTGGTTTGTTAATTGAGCATGCGCAGAAGTGTTCAACAACATGCGCAGCGCACCCTATTCTCACTGCGGGAACTACTAGCAAGCTCCGTCTATGAGTATAAGGTCTATGATGCTTTGTAATTTAATTCAAAAAGGTTTTTGTTGAAGAAAATGTGTGCATGAAATTAATTCATAAATAAATCCTTAATTTATAATGAAGTTTAATACAAATAATTTTATATTTTCCTTCTTTTAATAATTATTATAATTTAATAATATATTCATATTAACATGTGTAATGTACATAATAATATATCATTAAATAGATATTGATGATTAATTATGCTTGTCAATTGCAATATTTAATAAATTATTTTACTTATTAATTTAATATAGATACTGCAATTTATTAAAATCTTAACATACAAAATATATTGATATACCTATTCATTCATTATTTCTTTGAATTTATCACATTTTATTGCATGATAAACTACTTATTGAATTCAACACATTTATTAATTAAGTAATAAATAATAAATCACAGTTATAAATTTAAACTTAATAATTCTCTAATACTAAATATTTTATTTACAAATGTATATGTTACCGGAAATAATGACAATTTAGGAAATGACGACAATTCCTAGTAAATGTTGACAATTCCTAAAAGCAGAAGGCGATGTTATCATCGCCTAGGAATTGTCATAATTTCCGTAGTTTATTAGGCAATGTTATCACTAGCCCCCAGAATTGATGATCTAAAAATATATGAAAAAATGCATAAAATGACATTTATTTATTTATTTTTTTTTTTAATGATATTAAAAATGTATATTTTATTATAGAAATTGATAAATATTGTTTTTTTTTTATATTAGATTAGGTTAGGTTTTTATAGTTAAAAATTAATAGAAATGACAACAAAGACTTTTACACTCTGTATAGTAGACACTATCGAACTAATAATGCTGTAGAACTCAAATTAAATGAGAAACGGAGACACACTGGTATATAAAATAAGTTTATAAAATTATTTTATATATCTGTGCGGAGACATAAAATTATATCAAACACGGGTTTGTTAACCTTGGTTTATGTCAGGATAGAAAAACATTAATACTTATAACTGAACACTTTATTGAAGTTTCACTTTGGCACATATGCCAGGAATGAATAACACAATTAAATAACTAATATAATATAACAAAGTAGTAACTGTCAGAGATCACGTCGTACGACGTGGGCGTCGTAGACTAGACTAATTAAATTAAACAATACTGAATACTGATATCTTAAAAACTAAAGAGTGGTCCTGTTCGCTCAGTGTAGCCAACAAGTTTATGTCGATTGTGATAACCGATTTTAATCACATTGTGATAACCGGGCATAAGATAGTATCTGCCTACAGTTTATTAAATAATCGTAAATCGCGAAAATAAAAGATAAAGATAACGAACGTTAATAATCAACAAGCTAGTGGAAATAAAATTATTTTTTCTTAATTATTATTATTGTTATAATAAAATGTAACTTCCAATAAGAAAATGCAAATATATGTAAAAAAAAAAAATAATAAACAAAAATAAGTAAAATGTACCAAAAATACTAAAAAATGACCGGTAAAAGTATAAATTACCCTAAAAATGCTAAAAATGCAAAATACAAAATTGTACCATTAAATTCTATTCTTCGTAAATCAAATTTCTGAACCTATAGACGAGCCTTGAATGTGAGAATTTTAAAAAAGAAGCATAAATGCAACAAGTTCCGAGCCGTACATAACTTATCACGTATCGCTTTCTTATACAAAAGCATTGACTAACTCGTAATGGCACCCACTATGTTTGGTGTCAACTGTCAATATTTTTTGAGATCTAAAAATATCAGGTGGAGAAATGATTGATATCGATAAAATGGTTGATTAAAAAATGTCATAGATATCGCATTTCGCAGTATTTATCTGTTTAATATATAACCTATACCTAGTCTAGCCATAAGTTCTGTCCCTTATATAAATGTGTATATTTAATAAATAAAATAAAACAAATATAAAAATCTGATGTTATTTATTCTTTATTAACTTAGTAACTAAAAAAAATCTAATACTATTCAAAATGTCCACCATTTGTATTTATACACTTCTTCAGACAATCTGGCCACTCGTCTATGACAGCACGCACCACTTCCATCGGTATTGAGGCAGCTGATTTTACTAAATCGGCTTTCAAAGACTCGATATTTCTATGGGGCTTAGAGCAGGCCTTCTCCTCTAAAATACTCCATAGTCTGTAATCCAAAGAATTGCGGTCTGGACTTCCTGAGGGCCAATCTTGAGCGGCGATAAATTCTGGTAAATTGACCTCCAACCAGCGTTGTGTCGTTTTTGCTTTATGTGCAGGCGCTGAATCCTGCTGAAAGGTCCAGTTTTTTCCTGCAAACAAGGTATCATTTAAAGGCTTTACTACCTTTTCTAAAATATCACTTTGGTAGTTCACAGCACGTGTTTTGACTCCCTGCTCACAGAAATGTAGTTGAGTAACGCCCTCATATGACACTCCCCACCAAACCATAACTGAGGCTGGATGATGTCCTCTATATACTCTTTGAATTTTTTCAGCAGCTTCCCGAGAGTTGTGAGCATAAACTCTATCATTTTGATGGTTAAATTTTTCTTCGACGGTAAAAATTTTTTCATCTGTAAACAGTATCTGTCTGTGGCCATTTTTCGCGTACTTCTGAAGTAACTTCTTCGCTCGTGTCGCTCTAATTTAACATAAAGCGTCTGTCAACCACTGACCGGTACATCTTCGATAAGCACCAAGGCCAAGGTCTTCTTTAATTATGCGTGACATGGTTCTTGGTGGAATTTTCATTTTTCTAGCCATGATTTTTTGCTTGCGGAGTGGATTTCTGCGAATCCTCTGTGCTACAGCTTTTACTGCTGCATTTATTCTTGTTTCGCGTGGACGTCCACTTCTTGGCTTATCATCTATAGTGTTCAACTCATTAAGTCGGCTAATGGTCCGGTAAACAAATTTTTTTGTTATTTTTAACAGTTTTAATAAGTTAAAAATCTCTGTTGGTGTTTTATTACACTTAAATAACGCAATGACAGCAATACGATTTTCTTTATTACCCCATTCCATGTTTAATACATGACGTGAGCTATTGTACTAACCAGAAATAGTAGATATGACACTTATTAAAAATTATGTTCATAAACAAAATCATTAGTGTTATCGTAAAATATTTATAGAATAACTGATAAATAGGGACAGAACTTATGGCAAGACTAGGTACATTCAACACGATCCGTTTATTATTAGTAGTGCAGTACGTATTTACTTTGTTAATAACTTAAAAATGGATTTAAATAAAATGCAAAATGAATTTAATAAAGAAATTTAATTAATTATTGATGCTAAACGTGATGACAACAAATCGTTCATGAATAATGAAGAATACGATCGTCACATAGAAGACGTGAAATTATCCAAGATTCAAACAAAATGCAAAAAAGATTATAAAAATATTCGTAAGTACGATGTTATTTTAATAAATGATAAGGAGCGCTTAATTAAAGCCATAAACCATGATAATGACAGTATACTTTATTTCGTTAAAAATGAAGAGCTATTCAATATTCTTCACTCTACGCATATAGCCATCGGCCATGGTGGCCGCGATCGTATGATGGCTGAAATAAAGTTTAAATATTGTAATATAACAAAAGAAACAATAATGATTTTTTTGAGTCTTTGTACCGACTGTCATAAAAAATCATCTAATCCAAAAAGAGGTCTTGTTTTTAAACCAATTTTGCATTCAGCATACAACTCGCGTGCACAAATAGATCTAATTGATATGTAATCGCATAGTATAAACAATTACAGATTTATAATGAATTATCGGGATCACTTGACAACATTTGTTATACTTAAACCACTAAAGACTAAACGAGCAGAAGAAATAGCATATTATAACTTAATGGACATTTATACAACTTTTGGAGCGTCAGTAATTCTACATTCCGATAATGGAAGGGAGTTTGTTAATAGTGTAATTAATGAATTACATACTATGTGGGGCGATATTAAAATAGTGCACGGAAACCCAAGACTCGTGCGTTATAAAAATTATTTATTTTTTTTTTTTTTTAATTATAGGCACTGAAAATGGATTTTTAAAACATATGTACACAAGATCAGAAATAAATCCTTGCAAAGCAAATTTATTGGATCTAAGTACTGTTTTAAAATCGGCAGGTCAAGCAGAAAAACCGTTATCACTACGAAAGGCAGCTACTTTAAATAGTATTTCAGGGGCACAAGGATATACCCGATGTCAATGTAAGACAAAATGCAAGACGAACAGGTGTGCTTTCGATTGTCATCTAGAATTTGTAATTCTAAATGTCATGGAAGTTTGCTATGTGAAAATAAAAATGAGTAACTACGTTGCAAATCATAAAAAAATGTTAAAAAGCTTAAATTACATAAATTAAAATTTTAAAAATATACTTGTTTATTTATAGATTATTTATTAAGGTAATATTAGATTAATTAATAATTATGTTTGATAAAAGTCATATTTAAATAAGTCAAATTAAATTTAAAAAATGTGGTATCTTTGCCTACTATCGTTAGGAAATGATGACATATACTAGGCAATGATAACATTTCCTTCCGATTTTAGGAATTGTCAACATTTACTAGGAATTGTCATCATTTCCTAAATGTCAACATTGCCGGTAACATATATATCCATTTAACAATTTACTAAAGCTACCCATTTATACTTATTTAAAAATATTAATTATTATATAGGTATAACGACTATAACTAATATTGTTTTATATTATTTGATAAAAAATAAATTGTACATTTGGTTGATTCAATTTATTTTTGCTATAAGATGAATTTTACATTTTATATAATATCCTGATTCCTGATTAACCTTGGTTGGTTAGATTAGGTTATATTAAATATGGACCACTCAAATAATAAACCTATTTTTTTTTAAAAAAGCTATTATCAGTAAAATTACACGTTATAGACTACGTAAAAAAGCAAATGAAGCTGCTTCTACAATTTTAGATACTTGTAGTTCCGAAGAAGAAAATGACTCAATTGAAATAAAACAATTTAATAACGATGAAACTAATTTTATTATTCCTGATAATATTCTTGTAACTAAACGTAACCAAAATGAATATAATACTACATATTATAATGAAATTGATGATGTTAAATCGAATAATTCTAATAGTTCTATTGAAGAAGAAATACTTAATATTAATGTTGTTATAGCTGAATGGACCATACGTCATAGGATAACACATAAAACATTGAGTGACTTACTTAAATGTTTAAGGGTGTATCTTGCTACGAAAGATCTTCCAAAAGATGCTCGTACTTTATTAAAAACACCTATTTCTGCCGAAGTAAAAAATATCAAAGGGGGAATTTACCACCATTTTGGAATTGAAAATGAAGTAAAAACTCTTATAGAAACAGAGCCTAATCTTCCTTCTGAACTATTATTAGTAGCCGATATTGATGGCTTACCATTGGCAGATAACCCCTCTAGTCAGCTATGGCCTATTCTGGGTTTTTTTTTCAAACTTAAATAAAACTTGACTATTGGTATTTTTAATTGGGGCATTTCTCGGAAAAACTAAACCTCAAGATTCAAATGAGTTTCTATTTGATTTTGTAAAAGATTTAAAACTTTTTTATCTCCATGGAATTGTTTATAAAGAAAAGCACATAACCATAGTACTACATGCTCTAATTTGTGATACCCCTGCAAAGTCATTCGTCCTTAATTCAAAAGGTCATACAAGGTTCAATTCATGTACTCGATGTATTACAAGTGGAATATGGTGCAATAATCGTACTTGTTTTCCTGACTTAGAATCTCCATTAAGGTCTCATGGTCAATTTATATCATATCAAGATAAGAATTTTCCTCAAGGACCAATTTTACTAACAGAAATTTTAAAATTTGATATGATTTTTTCGATATCTTATGACTACATGCATTTAGTATGTATAGGTGTAGTAAAAAAGGTCATTCATTTTTGGGTATTAAGTAAACGCAAACATGCATTGCCATCAGCTTTGATTTCAGTGTTAGATAAAAAACTTAATGATTTGGGAAAATATATACCATATGAATTTCAGAGAAAACCCAATCAGAATACAAGAACTCATCCTTTGAGGGATATTATTCGTTGGAAAGCTACAGAGTTAAGGGAATGTTTATTATATTCTGGAATTTTAGTTTTTAAGAAGGTTGTGAGTACAGAAGTTTATCAGCATTTTGCAGTTTTATGTATGGCAATGCGTATTATACTTTCAGAAAACTCAACACCAGATTACTTACAATACGCTAATCAACTTCTTAAACATATTGTATTGTCTATTATTGAAATATATGAGATTTCATATGTATCTCATAATGTACATGCATTGATTCACTTAGTTGATGATGCTCTTAAATATGGGCCATTAGATAAATTTTCTTCTTTTTCATTTGAAAATGCCATGCAGCCATTAAAAAAAGATATCAGATCTGGTCAGAAACCATTACAGCAATTAATAAATAGATGTGCAGAACGCCGTGTGCTTAAAATATACATAAACAAATTGTTGAAAAAAGGTCCATATAATGCTCATTGTTTAAAAAGTGTTACAAAACCTTTGCTTTCAATAACTAGTGACCCACAATACACTGGATGGAGGTTTACCAATTATATTATAAAACTAAATTTCTCAGACAACTGTGTTAATATGAAAAATGGAGATATAGTTAAAATAGAAAATATAGCTACTTCCAACATTGATTTAAATGTTGTTATAACAGGCAGGTGTTTTGAAAAAATTGATGATTATTTTGAACATCCGTGTAAGTCTTCATTACCCGGTATAAAAAAGGTATCTAAAATAAGTACTTTGCAATTTTGGCCAATACTGGATATTAAAGAAAAACTTGTATGTTTACCATTCGATCAAAATGATTTTTTTCTAGTTATGCCTTGTTTACATTCCGAGTCTTCTTAAAAAATAACAATAATAATATTAAATTAATAGTTATACCTATTTATGTATTTAATGTATAAAATATAAGTATAAAATAACAAGAAATAATTTGTAATGTTAAAATTGTAAATATTTAAAATTGTTAGATCATGGATTGTAGTAGCATTTGAAGGTAATTATATACAACATGTTCTTTCAAACTTGTACAAAAGTATATCATCAAATGATTTATGTGAGAAAGGAGTGTTGGTTTCCTTTCACAAAATAAGAAAATACAATAGTAAAGTAACCTTCAAATCAGATCAAATAAATAAAATGATTCTTGACTGTTACTTGACAAATATAACAGATGGCACATGGTTTAGTGCTTCAAAAATTTCTGGACCATTAGGTAGGCATTTAATCTTTTTATATTTAACTTTTGTTACTAATTATTATTATAAAAAGATTTAGATAAATTGTTTTATATGTTATAGATAAAGAGATTATAGCTAGAAATGTTGCCAGAGCATATGCTGGCAGTGAAGATTATGTACAAAATCCTGATCTAGCATCTCGCAGTCGAAAGCCAACTAAACGTTATTCTCCTGAACCAGTAGCTTCAACATTAACTTCCAAAGAAAAAAATTCTAAAAAAAAACTAATAACCAACAGTCATCAAAGTATATATTATTACCTGAACCACCAATATATCCTATGGAAACTTTAAAAGATCCTAAAAATGTCTCGAAAATGCCCACTTCTGTAATTGAAGAACACTGCTCAAATGTAATTGTATTCATAAATGTAAATATGGCAACTGTAATACCTATCAATATCATTCAATTTTCAGTTTCAAGAATTTTCCATTAACAGAATACATACAACAAAGTTCAAGTAACAGTTATGTATCTGAACCTGAAGAAACATCACTTACTGAGATATCTGATATTTGGCAAAGTAATAGTAGTAAATAAATAGAAATTACTAAATAAGTAATTTTTTTTTTCTATATACTTACTTGCTAAAGACTATAATATATAATTTAGTTAATCAAATATAATAATTTTAACTTATAATAACCTTGATATTTAGTCACAAATTTTTAACCAATGTCAGTTTATCTGAAGTTAATAGAATAAAAAACTACTGCACTGTTTTCAGTAAAAAGTTATACCAATATATCCTTCAGACATGGAAAATGTTAATATCTTACTGCTAGTTTATAAAATATATTTACATAATGTCTACCATGAAAAATAAATTGTTATTATAATTTTATAGGCATATATAACGAAGTTGATGACATACATACTAATGCTATAGAATATAATACTACTGCACTAGAAACACCATCTTGTCCCGTACAAGTTCCTTCAAATTATCATCAAGAATGTAAATGTATTTCCTGTTTTTATTTTCTCTTAATTAATAAATAATCTTTTAGGTTTTGAATCGCAAAAGGTTGATAAACTTTTGGATTATAATATTCATTCTGAACAAAACATTACTCATTCCAGTAGTCCAACAAAAATAATTAATGAAGTTTCAAAAACTCAAAATAACATTACGGGAGAAGTTATATCAAAGTATAGTCAAGATTCACTTGATAATAGTGTATGTATATTATTTTGTTTTTACAATTTTCTTTATGATTTTATTAAAACATGTTACCTTTATATTTTTCAGTTGAATATGGGTGGTGCAGTCATTACAAATGATAATTTTATGCAAAAAATGATTGTTGTTGCAGTTCTATAAAAAATCTGAAAAAAACTATTCAGTCAAAGTTGGAGCTAATATTAGGGTAAGTTTTAATACTTAATGCTACTCAAGCTAAAATGTGAGACACTTGATAAAAAAGTAAACATGGTACTTGAAGCGGACAAACGTCTTCGAGCATTAGCATTTCCATAACCTAAATTTTCTGCAGCATTTATTGATCTTCTTCCTATTTCTACAATGGAGGACTTAAGCGAAGTTGAGCGATTGTTACATCCAGATTTTAATGATTTCATGAGAAATAAGGAAGACTTGGTAAAAAAAAATACAAAATATAAATTAAAACTTTCTTTTACTTTTTTAGTTAAGAAATATAATATTTATTACATTTACAGAAGTCGTTTTGCTCTTTAAAATCGGAAATAAACATTTAAATTCGGCAATACGAACTGCAATGAGTTTTTTTATGACCCGTTCAATTGCAGAAAATTTTAGTTTCAAAAGGAAAACTAAATTGAAATTTAGTGATTTGAATATTTTTAAAATTATATCAGGTATGAAATATAGCTAGTTTTATTAGTTCAGAGTAAAATAAATATTTTATCTGTACAATTTTTTTTATACATCTACCTTAAAAAATTAGTTGACAAATTTAATTGTTTGGTATTCTTTATTATCTTAGAATTTGAAAATTAACATGTTTTTTAATGGTTGCTTATTGCCTATGGCGGAGGATTATGCAATTATTTGCAGCTATTGAAATAAAATAAACCAATAAAGAATCATTAATCAAAAATTTTTTTTATTAGAAGTATTGTGGGTAGGTAATATAATTTCTTGAAGTCATAAAGTAAACGTAAACAATTATTAAATTCAAAATACTCAAAAACAACTATATAAGTTTTAAATTTTTTTGAAAATATATTTTAGATTCTGAACGGAGTGATAAATGTATTGATTTTACAATGATGTATGTTTTTTTTTTGTTTTTTGTTTTTTTTTTTTTTTGTGTCTGTGTACAGCATAACTAGTCGAAATAATGCTTCAATTTCAAACTTCGGGGTGGTTTCCGATGAAAAAGTGAATATCCTAGGTGCATTATAGAGGTAAAAAGTAAACATTTTCCAACAGTTTTCAAAAAAATCGAGAAAAACAAAAAAAAAAAAAAATGACGGAAAAACGGGAATTTTTACGCAAAACCAGTTTTTGACAGAATCGATTTTTTTATATGGTTGTAATTCAAAAACTAATCACTGTAAATACTTGAAATTTTCACCAAATGTTTATGTTAGTGTTATCTAACAGTTAAATTTTCGAAAAATTTTTGAGTTTTTTTGAGTTATTTATAGACCACTGAAATTTTCGATTTTTATGCGAATTTTTTTTTGAAGTGTCGGCAAAAAAATTTTGGACGACCAAAAAAACTTGAAAATTTAATACAAAGTTCCTTATGAGTTGTTCTTATTGTAGCTAAAATAAAATTAAAAACCGTTGGTTACAATTTTTTTTTATAAGCGTTTATAGTTCAAATTTTTACGAAATCTGTCGAAAACGCGAAAATTTGCAAGTAATTTTGAAGTTGAAAAATCATAAAATTTTTTGTGTTTATAACTAAGGATTAAAAATACAACACTAAGTTTTCCATAGGCTTTTCTTCAAGTAGCTATAAAGAAAACTCGAAGCACCATTATAGGAAAAATTTTAAGTGCGTTTGAATTTTAAATTTTTACGAAATCGCGTAACGATAACGATTTATCCTCAAACGATTTTAAATATTTGTTATTATTCAAAAAGTATAAGTCGTAGATACTTGAAAATTTTACCAGTTATTTAGATTGGCATTTTCTTTACATGATTTAATTTTCAAAATATTTTGAGTTTTTTTGAGCTATTTATAGACAACTGAAATTTTCAATTTTTCTGAAAATTTTTTTTGAAGTGTCGATAAAATTTTTTTGGCCCAATCAAAATACTTGAAAATTTTATACAAAGTTCCTCATATGTTATTCTTATAGTGATTAAAAAATTATAAGAATACATAGGCACAATTTTTTTTTATTAGCATTTGAAGTTCAAATATTGACAAAAATTCGTCAAAATCATGAATATTTGCAAATTATTTTGTAGGTATAATTCATAAAAATGTTTATATAGGTAGCTAAGAGTTAAAAATTTAATACAAGATTTTTTATAAGTTTAGCTTACAATAATTATAAAAGAACTTAAATTTTGGTGTATTCAAGCTATTAAAGCATAAACCACCTTTTTCACCAACCACTGGAAATTATATCCTAGGCTGACAAATCATCTTCGTTCAGAATCGTTTTTCGTATACAATGATACCTATCATTGCATTCAAATTTAACCTACCCTAGTCCGAGATCCACCCCACCCCCTAATGTACGAACGGTACCCACTTGCCCGCTTTTTTTAAATATTTATGTCATTCTAAAACAACATTTTTGAAAAAAAAAATATTTTTACATTTTTTTATCATAATCATTTTTGAATCACCATATATTTTTAATTTAAAATTCTTAAGCAAAATATTTCATGAGGTAAAACAATGTAATAAAATTAAAAATGTATACCTATTGTTCGCGTCAGTATGGCAAGCTATATATTATAATATCTCTATTCCTAGTATACAGGTCGAGTGTTATGCATTACTGCAGTGCGGTCGGCGGCATCAGCTTCCGTGTGCGACTGCCCAGTGTGTGTGTGTATGTGTGACCACTACGCTATCTCTGTTTTATTTGTATTTTCCGTTTCTATATTCATTCCAAGTTTGGTTGTCGCCTTGTATTAGGTTTCTTATTTTCATGTTCTTTTACAGGCGACACTGATTCTATGATTTAAAACGTTATGTTCAACTTCTCCATTCAAGCTCGTTTTTATTTTTTTTCTATTGTTTTTCTGCTTTTTGCGAACAACTTGTTTTTTTCTTACCATTGCGGCGTTGCTATTGTTTTCTCCATTACAGCAAACACACGTTTTGTTTTGACTAATATCTTTTTTTTTTACCTATTGTTTTCATTGCTGTTGTTTTGCATTTCCTGTAAATAATTTGCTTCTAGTAAGTATCATTCGTGCATTTCATTTTCTCGATATCAATTATTTTTTCCCGAGTTCTAGGGTGTCTTGTTTCACATTGTTCAACACGTGTTTTCTTATATTGTTATAGACGAACAAATATTACATCCTAATTTTCTATCTGCACTAACAATCCATGGATATTTTTCTTTAAATTCGATCCATTGAGACTCATTCCATACCATTGGCCATGTTTTGCTTTCGATATTGCTGTTGCTACTACTAGGACTCACTAACGTTACATTATCGGTAGTTTTAGATATTTCTGGTAAAATAATATCATTATTTTTTTTATTTTATTCGGAGGGTTTTTATTATTTTCCGATTTCCTTTTTCTTTCTAATAAACTTCCCGTTTTTAACCAACTATCCATATTATAACTGCTTATTAAAATAGATTTGCAAATAAAATAAACACGTACCTTTTTATTGATCGACTGGACATAACTTATACACAAATATGATATACGAATCACTTTCAACGACAAAATTAAAAATGAACGAATGCATACACTACACGATATTGAGGAGTATACAGTACACAACATACGGTAATGTGCGACGGCTAGAGATTTAATTTTTATCTTAAATACAGAAATTACAGCACTAATGTTATTTGATTGTTATATTATCTAATCTACAGTACACTGCCAAAAATTGCCCGATGTATATATTTAATTATATATATGTATATATATAAATTATATTTTATACAAATTACAAATTGTCTATCTTAACATTCTTAGTTTTTCTATCAAAAATATTAATAATAAACTATTGACTTTTATCTTTATATTATTTGGTAATTTCACTACAACAGAGAGTATACGATCTTAATCAGAAGGTATACGGAGTTAATTAGAAATAACCAGAAAGTATACGGCGTATACCACCGTATACCCTCCACTACATCACTGTATGCTACGTCGGCAACAACGGCTATTAAAATTAATTGAATACTTTTAGTATTAAACTATTTGACATTTTTAACACTGTTAGATTTGGAGAGTCAAATTATAATAGATATTTTATAATTTATTGATTCATATTTACAGTCTAATAGTGTCTGTATAGTATTTTATGAAATGAAGATTTTATTGGAAGAGCACCCAAATTTTGTATATTACAGTTTTAGTTAATATTGTATTTAAATTTTAACATATTGTATATAATATGTAACAAAAATAATACTCATTACAGTAAAATATTTATGTTATGTTCATAATTTATTTTAAACATATTTAGCAGAATGTAGAAGAAATTTAATTTTGGGAAGGAGAGGGGGGTCCGAATCCAATTAAACCTTTAAATAAATATTGTATTGATAGATGCAGTAGAGTTATTATTGTTTAAATATAAATATACAGTGGCGTTCTTAGGATTCTTCATTGAAGGGGATATAATATTTTGGGAGGGGGATATACAAAATAATTGCTAAGAATTAAAATAAAAAAAATAGTCAATACCTATTATTTGGCACCAAAATTTGGCCATGGGAAGCGAAATATCCCCCTCCGTAGGAACGTACATGTATACATACATATATACATATATTTGTGTTTTAAATATTAAGACTATTTGCAGTGAATATTTTATTAAATATAATATATAGATGCACATAAGTAACCTATTTTATTTAAAATGGATAACAGGAATTATACTATTATAGTGATGCTGAAATGCTGAATCACATCATAAGTAGTAGTAATTTGGGGCGTCTGGCTCCATTTTTCAGCGGAGACGAAAAAAGTTTGAGGGGGTATGGTCCCCTTGCAGTGTAAAAAATTCCCGCTGTAAAATGGAGCCAGACGCCCCACGTTTTTTCAGAAAAACCACCCACACGTTATTTGATTTGATTTCACATGCACTTCAATTTTTTTAATATAACCAGTTTAGTATACAACTATACATGCACAAGTAATATACTTAGTTTATAAATATGCGTTGAAACGATCATATCTGAGTAAATAGCATCTGTGTTTCACGTTTATTTAAGTTATTACATTTATTTCTATTCATGATTAATTTAAAACATTTAGTTTGTTACTAACGGTTGAACAATTAAGTCGTGTTATATTTTTTTTATTATTTCTCTGGTAAATTAGCTTATTGATTTGTTTTTTTTTTTAAGTATTTATCTTGAGCTTTATTGAAACCATCTGAATCTGGTTTAAAATATACCGGTGTAGGTGATATAGTTGAATGTTTTTTCTGTGGATTTTGTCTTACAAAAATTGTCAAACGATGATATACCATGGGTCGAACACGCAAAATGGAATCCTAAATGTATATTTGTATTACTATGTAAAGGAAATGAATTTATAGAAAATGTAAAAAACGAATATGTAAAAGCTAACCATGTTTGTGATTGTAAGTCTAAATCAAATGATATAATGATATTAATTGCTAGTTTACCTTGATGTTTCTTATTACTTTTATAATTTATTTGTATTTCAAAATAAATATTGAATTAATCAACTTAAATGTGTTAATATTTGATTTTATACCTCGTGAACTTTTTTTTTTTTTTTGCAGTTTAAACCGACGACCGGGAGGGGACTGCTTTCGCATTACTTCCTCCCGGCCGCCATAATTTATTGATAAAACAACAACATCGGACAATGGGGGTTGATGGGACAGTCCACATCTAACCCCTTATAAAAAAAAATTATAATAATTTTTACATCAGACAATAGGAGTTGGTGGGACAGTTCCCCATCTAGCTCCCTTACAGTTCATTTTAATAGATGTTGAATTGGTTGATCCTTCCACGTCTGCAGTGATCGTCCTTCCCTCCCGTGGTGTCATAGTTGGTGATGAAGAGCGGTGGTCGGTGACACCTCCGACGTTTGACGGTTGACAATGGTGTGCCTGCTGCCTCTCTTCATCAATGACCGCCGTTCTTCATCTTGCCCCGCAGTTTTGGAATGGACTCGTCGCGTTCTGGCTTCAGATTGCTCCGAGCCTGTTTCCAGCCTCTATCTCGCGTTCGTCGGTTTCCTTCGTTGACAATATCGACTCCACCATGCCGATTAGCTCATGTCGATTGACGGCCGCCTGAGTTAGGAGTCTGTGTCACACGTCGGCCTCTTCGGGCATGCCGTCCATCAGAGGTCCGCACAGGAGTTCCTCAACGTCGCTGGCGTTGGGAGGACGCCTGAGGATCTCTGCAACCCGAGAGCGTTCGTCCGTCCACCTTGGACATTCGAAGAGGGTGTGCTCTGCGGTGTCATCGGGGTGCCTGTAGTAGACACAGTTGCTGTCTTTTGCCCGGTTCATCCTACGCAGGTAGCTTTTAAAGCAACCGTGACCGGAGAGTGCCTGGGTCAGCCGGTATGTGAGGTTCAGCGGTGGCTTGGCTAACCATCGACTGACGTCAGGAATGATCCTGTGCGTCCACCTCCCGTTCTTCGACCGATCCCACCGAGCTTGCCAGGCTGCAATGCTCAGTAATCTTTCCTGGTTCTTCAGGGTGTTGGTAGGCGTTTCGTCCGTCTGATCGTCCATTCGTGATCTGATCCTTGCCCTTTCGGTCGCTAGCAGATCCGCTGGTAGCATCGAGGCGAGAATGGACGAGGCATCTGCGGAGACGGTGCAGTAAGCGCGTATAGTGCGGAGTGCGACTGTCCTCTGGGCCCTTGCCATTGCCAGGCGATTTTTGGCCGTTTTCGTCCCTCGGGCGGCCCAAGCGGGGGAGGCGTAAAGGATCTTGCTGTTTGACACTGACCCGAGTAGCGCTCTCTTGCTCTGGGACGGCCCGCCGATGTTGGGCATGAGCCTGCCTATGGCGAGAGCCGACTGGGAAGCCTGATGAACGTGCTTCGTGAATGACAGCCGTGTGTCGATCTCGACGCCCAGATACCGCATGGACGGTTTGATTGGGATCGCGTGGCCTTCGACGAGCAGATCGGGGTTGACGTATATGTTCTTCCTGGCTAGGACTACGGCCTCGGTTTTAGCAGGGGCTAGCTTCAATCCGTTGTTTGTCATCCAGTCTGAAACGTTTTCCAGCACTGGACTGAGCAGGGTCGCTGCTGCCACTCCGTTGCGGGCGATGCCTAGAACGCACACGTCGTCGGCAAATCCCACTAGTTGGACGCCCGACGGCATCTCCATGTCCAGCAATTTGTCGTAGAAGACGTTCCTCAGGGCTGGTCCGAGAACCGAGCCCTGGGGGACGCCGCACGTTACGTTCCTGCTTTGCAGCGACTGGCCGACCTGAAGTTTTCTGCCGTCCAAATACGATCGTATGAAGTTGTTCAGATACGGGGGGATATGAATTGCTCGTAACGCGGCATCGATTTTCCTCCATGGCGCAGTATTAAATGCATTTTTAACGTCCAACGAGACGGCCACGCATATGTCCCGATGCTGGACGGCGCCCGTGGCCGCACCCTGAGCGGCTTGGAGCACTCGCTCGATTGCGTCGACGGTCGACCTGCCGTTGCGGAAGCCGTACTGGTTTTCGGACCGCTGCCCTGTTTCGTCGAGATGCTGATTGAGCCTGCCGAGCACCAGGCGCTCTAGTAGCTTGCCGGCCGAGTCGAGCATGCACAGCGGCCTGAAGCTCGATGGTTCGTCAATTGGCTTGCCGGGTCCTTTGTGGAGGAGCACCAGTCTGGCAGTCTTCCAACGTGCTGGAAACTCTCTGCGGGCCAGGCACGCGTTAAAGGTGTTTAATAAGACCTGTGGGCGGAGTCGCGATACGTGCAGTAGGACCTCGTTGGTATGCCGTCGGGCCCCGTAGCCTTACCGGCTGGAAGTCTTTTGCAAGCAATGAGGAATTCGGCCATGGTGAACTCGTGGCGTTGTTGTTCGTCGTCGGCCAATGGAGGCTCGAGGAACCAGGTTGTTGGCGGGGGATCCGGGAACAAGTGATCGGCTATGGCCTCTTCTCTCCCGCGAGCTTCGATCCCTGGACGACTTCGGCCTATCTTCTTGGTGACCACCTTGTATGGTATACCTCGTGAACTTGTTGTCAAGTAAGATAACGTGTCTAATTATAATTAAATACATTAGATTTAAAAAAATTGCAGTTTCGGGTTCGACAGATCAGGTAAGTAATTCTCCCTTCCACACGTTATTTGATTTGATTTCACGTTCACTTCAATTTTTTTAATGTAATCAGTTTAGTATATAACCACACATGTACTAGTAATATACTTAGTTTATAAATATGTGTTGTAACGATCATATATGTGTAAATAACGTCTGTGTTTTACGTTTATTTCAGTTATTACATTTATTTCTATTCGTTTTTAAAAATTATCATCAGAAATCGTCTATATCAAAAAGATCACGTCGTCATACAATATGATTCCATCAATTGTTGTCGCAAAATCAATATTCAGTATTAGACCTTTTAACAAGAAAAGTGTAACGGTTGGATTTTTGGTTAATAAAACGATTTCTGTTATTGTAATACTAGAATGTAATGTTACTAAAAAATTGTTAACCTTCGATTTACTTCAGTGGTGTACACTAATGTGTGATAGCAATTAAAGTTCAATAACTAATAATCTACATACTAAAGCCGGATTTACACAATGATAGTAAAACGCGATAGTTGCTATCGTGATACCGCCTGATAGTTACTGTCATGAAAGTGAAGTATCCATACGCTTCAAAAATTATAGTTTACTATCAATTAATATTATATCATACATGATAGTTGATTACGTATTTGTAATATTTGTATATAATAAAAATGTGTTTTTTTAAATGCAATTTATAGCTTTACATGAATTGTATCAAAAATCAAAATGTCTGACGAAGTGATATACAGAATTATTCGCGTGATTGAGGAGTTAATTGCCGTTAAAAGAAAAAGTGAAAAAAAAAATAGAATATGGGTAAAGAATTGGATTCTTAGAAGACGAAGTTTAGGGGCCTCAAATTGTCTCCTAAGAGAACTGTCCACGGAAGACACTAAAAGCTACAATAATTTTCTTAGAATGGACGAAGATATGTTCGATTTTTTACTCAACAAGGTATATTATGATTATGTAAATATTACTACAATTTACAAGTACCTATATTTTGTATAGGCAAGAGACATACTAAAATGTCGGAAATTATCATTAAATAATTCATAAAAATATTGCAAGTTTAAAATTTTAGTTAATTCTATATTAAGTCACTTAATAATCACAATTCACAAATATATTTATATATTGATGCTTATTTAACAGGTATCTTGTAAAATTCAAAAACGCAATACTGTTATGCGAGAAGCATTACCAGCTAAAATCAAATTAGAAGTTGCGTTAAGGTATCTAGCAACTGGTGATTCATTACAATCTATGGAATAACTGTATAGAGTGTCGAAATCAGCTATAAGCATGTTTCTACCAGAAGTGTTTGACGCAATATATGAAGGATTGAAAGAATATATCCAGGTATTATTGGAAGTATAAATTAAACATTAAATTATTAAAATAGTATAACAATATTATAAAAAATTTAGATTTATTAAAAAAAAAAAACAAAATGTTAGTTTAACTAACATTAAATTTAAATAAAAATTGAAATCCTTTCATTAAACAAATAAAATAACATAATATAAAAAATTTTGTTGATAAAAAAACAATAAAACGATAAACTAATTGATACTTAAATTAACAAGATATAATTATTATAAATCTTGCCAATTGTTATAAAACAATGTAATTGTATTGCTTGAATCATCTTGTTCATAGTTATAGGATGGTGATTTTATAATAGTTGTATTCTTCTTTGTTAATGGTAGAGGTTTAACCATATCCACATATGGTTCCGATTGAACTGAGCAATCAAACATGTCTTGAGACATAGACATTTCACTTGGAATTGGACTTTGACTTGTACTTGTATTGCTCATATTATTGCTATTAGGAGTATTATTCATAATACGTAGACGGGCAGTAGTTAACATATTTTGTATGTCAACTTGTATCTTGAGTGATTCTTGTAAAGGTAGTTTTTTTAATTGAGCAGCAATATGTTGTCCAAATATACTAAATTCATTTACCTCTGATTTTTGGGTGCACACAAATTTCAATGCTTCGACTGCATTATCGAGACTGTTATCAATTTTCCTTATTTTTTTTGGTTTGCAAGCTGTTGATTGTTGATGATTGATGATGTTCTTAGAATTTTCTCCAGCCTTATAATTTTCATTAGGCTGTGTTGTGACACATGGTGATAATTCTGTACAACTAATATTGTTATTCTCTGATGTAGCAGTGTTTACACTTTCGTTTATCACCTATAATTAATAATTAAATTTTTAATAGGTCCCTAAAACAGTACAAGAATGGAATGAAATTATTTCTGGTTTTGATTCAACTTGGAATTTTCCAGCATTTGGTGCTATTGATGGAAAGCATATCATAATAGACTGTCCAGCACATAGCGGATCAAATTATTTTAACTACAAAGGAACATTTAGCATAGTTCTTTTAGCACTTGTAGACCATAATTACAATTTCACATGTATAGACATAGGAAGCTATGGCAGTAACTCAGATGCAGGTATATTTGCAAAATCAAGTTTACGAAAAGCAATTGAAGAAAATAAATTGAACATTCCAGAAGGAGCTGTTATGCTTGGCGATGAAGCTTTTCCGCTTAAGATGTATTTAATGAAACCCTATGCTAGACGCAAGCAATTATCAAAACGAGAGAAAATTTATAACTGCAGACATTGTAGAGCAAGGCGCATTGTCGAAAATGGATTTGGAATAATAGCTAGCCGTTTTCGGATTTTTAGAAAACCAATACCACTTTTACCAGAATCTGTTATAAAATTAGTTAAAGCTTCATGTGCATTGCACAATTGGCTGAGAAAAAGATGTGGTAAGAGTAACTCAATATCGGTAGATATTGAAGATCATGAGACAGGCCGTATCTTACCTGGATCATGGAGAAATGAACCAAGACCTTGTGGACTTGTCAATATAGCAACATTAACTCAGAGAAATTATCTTATTGAAGCTAGACAAAAACGAGATAGATTTGCTGATCATTTTATGGGTGAAGGAGCTGTGAGTTGGCAGAGTAGAATGATCAATTAATGTATATATATTATAATGTAAAAAATATTATTATTTTTTTCAACTTATTTTTACTTACTAAATTAGTTTCTACTTGTATGTTATTCTCAACATTTCTACAAAGAAAGCTGTTAGCAAATTCAAACCACGACAATTTAGGTTTATAAACTGTTTTTGACCCTGACCCTGTACCTTTTGAATTTCTTATTTTAGAGACTTCTTGGTTGTAAGTACACCTGAAAAAAAAATAAAAATCAGTAAACTAATAAAGAAATATCATTCAATTAGCAATAGTACACAAATTACCTAATACTTCTGATCTTTTGTCTAAGTAACTTCACATCATTAATTTGAAGCGATTCCACGAGACATTCTTCTGCAAAATCTCTTTTTTCTCTACTTTTATATTCTTCAATACTTTTATCCCAAAGGCATGGATACCTCTGGTATTCTTCCAGAAAGTGCATAATATTAAATTTGTCTGCCATCATTTAATTTTAACCGGTAATAATTTATAACTTAAATTTAATGTTAACTCAAAATACACAATATTATACACTTGCAAAACGGCAATAATATTTTTAAAAATAAAATCGAACACATGGGCTGATAGGCTATCACCTATCACGATAGTATGGCGCAATGGTAGTTTACACGATGATAGAACGATAGAACTATCACGATAGAACTCCCAACTATCATGCATGCTTGATAGTATGATAGCACTATCGCAATAGTTCGATAGTTACGATAGTTACGTTTACACGATGACACTCTCACGAGAGAAGCTATCACGATAGCAACTATCGCGTTTTACTATCATTGTGTAAATCCGGCTTAATTGTAAACGTGTGAAAATAACTGATAACATATATTATTCAGTCAATTTAAATCAGTTAACTATTAAATTGCATGTTAATGATCATTTTATTACCTTATCATATACTGATTTACATCGTTTAAAACAATTACAACAATGTATCGATTCACATATTGTAGAAAAGCAGAAAAAGTTAGTTTCATATCAGTCAACTTTTGATACCGTATATTCATTAATTAGAGCAGACATCAATATTCTACCATCATCTTGTCAGCGAAATGATTTTACTAATCAGTATATTCAAAATTTTGACTTTAGCATGTGTTGTATACAGAACGATGATTCTTGTTTTATATATGAAATACTTCAATTCCACAATAATTCACTATCAGATATGATATTATATGATTTAATGACGATTTAAAATAAAATTTGTATTGAACTTTATACCATTATAATCGTTATAATTACTCTAAGAATTGATTTCAATATTATAGTAAAAAAATAAGATTAATTAATTTTATCAATTTTAATAATTTTATTAAATGTTATAATTTATATTATCAATAAATAGTTTTCACATTATAATATATTTGCATTTTATTTTTTGCTGTTTCTTACAATCTTTCGTTTTGGATCCGATGAACATCGATTCAAAATTGAACGAATAAGTTCGTTTATTTTATTCGATATTTCATTATCAGCAGGATAGGTATTGCAAGTATACAACTTCACGCTAGCTTCAGAATGTTTCCATCTATTATAAAAAATCATTATTTAATAATATTCGTAATGAGTTTTATTATTTAATCATGTTATAGTTTAATATCAACGATAAAATCCTCGATCTCATTATTTTAATTAGAATTTAATAATTTATTTGTGTTGTATAATAATTGGTAACGGTCAAATTAAAAAAATAATCTGATAATCAATAAATGATTGTATCGCTGTTGTTTAACTATAGTTCATCATTTAATCATTGGTTTTTTTTATTATGGTTTTTACCTTTCAAGTTACGGAATGTCCTTAATAGCACTAGTTTTATAATGTTGGATGACATAGTAGTCATCGCATTTTGGCGCTACTGGACACCGAATCGTATACGTGTAATTTCCTTCCGTCAATGTTATTGAGTTTGAAACGTTATCTTCAATATTTCCTTTCGAAATTACACTAGCTAAGGCATCCTTGTACGTCTCTATTGATTCTGTTCGCTGCTATACATTCATATATATTTATATTAAAAATGAATGTGTGTGTGGTGTGGTGTGGTGTGTGTGTGTGTGTAATATTTAAAAAAATAATACAATACAAATTATTACCTTTCCTGCATTAGACATTTTAACTTTTGGTTCAGTATCATTTTTTCTTTTTTTATTCTGCATTTTTACCGGTTTTAAAGAAGATGATAGTGTTGATAGCATACTACTTTCATTCTATTATTTAATAATAATATATTAATATCATACACACACATACATAAACAAATAGGTATAGGTACTTACATCATCATTTGAAGAGCTTTCACCTGCAGATACATTAGTATAGTACGACATATTATTATATATATATTTTAAATATACCTTAAATAAAAATGATAATCAGTATAAGTTTAATTTTTAATATAACAGATTGTTTAAAAAACATTTACCTGATCAAATTGTGTTACTTGGTTTGTTATCGACTTGTAGCAAACGGATATATTACGGTATGAAACGACGAAACATAAAATTTATAGACAATGTTGAGATTTAACACTAACTATAATCAATGTCTACTGATCACTTATATACAGTTTTGTAAGGTTGTGGTATTATATGGTGTGATCATAGTTTTACCTAATCTATAAAATAACTGTGGTAGCGTTGTAATATGGCGTGATCATAGTTTTACCTATTCTATAAAAAAATAACTGTAGTCAAAGTTTAATATAGCGTGATCATATTTTTACCTAATTTAAAAAAAAATATCTGTGATCAAAGTGTATTATGGCGTGATCACATATCACACCATTGGATCAGACTATAAGTCTGGTTCATAATCATTCAATATTTATAGACTTATAGTCATTTACAAAGTGCTCTTGAGTTGGTTAGTCTATTATCCTCAGCCTTTCAGTACTTGTGTAAGTCGCTGACTTTATTACAACACTATCATCAAGCGAGGTTTTTGAGATTAGTTAAGTTTTATTAATAATTAATCTAAATTAAATACAATATTAATTTGAAGAAACAGTTTAGTTCTTAAATCATTTTTAATTGATAAACTAAAACCTACTTATTCAACGCAACAACGTGGACGGAGGTATTCATCAAACTATGCAGCAAAACAATAAGTAAGATAAAATACAAATATAATTAATTATAAATAAATATGTTTTAATAATTTACAAAATTTCAGTGAAATAAAAAATCAGATGAATAATGAAATATTTAAAATATAAATTAATACATACGTAAAATATTAAAATATAAATAAAATGAATAAAATATAAAAAAATAAAATTGGTTGAATTCAAATTCAATATTTAATATATATATATATAATAAAAGTTGTAAAACACGATCAGATTAAAAAATATATAATATAAAATCAAAGTTAAAAATTGTTATTTTATTTGAATATTGTTTATATCATTATAGATTAATTAAGCTGCTGGTGAATCTGCTAGTCTTAGTGAATAAGTATAAAAGATATGATCGTTTTTAATTTTTTATATATTTTTTAAAAAATAATAAGTTATGTGTCTATAAAATATTTATATTATTGATTATAAAAAAATATATTTTAATATTTTACAAAATTTCAGTGAAATGAAAATCAGATGAATAATGAAATATTTAATATCAAATAAATTCATATTACGCAAAAATTAAAAAATAAATCAATAAAATATAAAGTGCATTCAATAATCTAAATTTTATATAAAATAAAAAGTTATGAAATCAGTATTTTATTTTTATTAAAATATATTTTAGTAACATAGATAAAAATAATACTATGATACTATTAATTGATGGTGTTTAATTAAAGGCAAAAACCAAAAAATAAAATAATTATAATTGATTTTGAATTCAGCAACTATCAACGTACAGATTTAATACTTATTTCTACAGCTATAGCACAGACTCACGTAAAATCTGAAATTATTCGTCTACGAGGTCGACCTTTAATAATATCACCTGATGTAAGAATAAGATTAATGAATAATTATTCATAATAAAAACTAGAGATTTGTTACTAAAAATTTTTGAAAAGAAACCAGATCAGCTTCAAGTTATATTAAACGAATTGCATTTAGCTATGAAATCAAAAACGTCGAACATAACAACAAGCTTTTTAAAAAACTATCTTGATTTTAATAATCAAAATGCAATTATTTTACTATGGAATGGTAATTCAGATAAAAATATTTTACAAAGATTAGGTTTTAATACAAATATAATGTTGAATATGACTGCATACGATACTGATAATAATAGAGAATTTTATTTAAAATTAATTAATTTTAAAAGTAATGAAATTATATTAAACCATAAATTAGGTTATATAATTAAAAATGGTAGATTTTTATCGTTGAAGGAAACTCATGATTCAATTTGTAATCAAAACCATGATATAACTTATATACACGACGCAGTTAGTGATGTAAAATTAACGAAATGTATTTTCAACTATTTATGTATAAAAAACAATTATCAGTTTATATTAAGTAAAATAATAAAATAATATAAGTTCTTACAAAATACTAATAGTTCGCAATTAGTAACACGGTAATATTGAAAAATTAACCTCATCCGTTAAAAATAATTATAATCGATTTTGATTTTAACAAATATTAACATGTCGATTTAATACTTAATTTCTACAGCTATATCGCAGACTTACGTTAAATCTAAAATTAAACGACATTGAGAACGACCTTTAATAATATCACTTGATGGATGAATAAGATTAATGAATATAAATATAATATATAATATATATACCTATATATAAACCAGAGATTTGATACTAAAAAAATTTTGAAAAGAAACCAGATCAGCTTTAAGTTATTGGTCATTCCAATCGAAGTAGCTGAACTCTAGTGATATTGATAAGAACTAATGATATGTAGGTTTATGGTAATCTATAATATTAGCATAATACTATTTTTAATACAAAATTTATATAATATGGCCAATAATATATTAAATTTTATAATTTAAATATACCTATCAATATATATTTATTATTTTATTTGATATTTACTAACTTTTTATTATAATAATTAAAATATAATATAAAATGTCAGCATCTAAGCATAGTTATTTTAATAAAACAAATGCAAATACTTACCACTCAAAAAGGTACTGCTGTGTTCCTCAGTGCAGTAACAAATACATGTAAGTTTTATATTTTTATAGGAAAAATAAAAACTCAATACATAATGCTAAATCTTTTATATTTAAGACCTGGTGATAATAGCATGAGTTTCCATACATTTCCCAGTCACATGCCCAGAAAACGTCAGTGGGAGATTGCTTTAAAAATGGGGAAAAAAAACTCCTAGAAATGCTGTTGTTTGCTCATTTCATTTTCAAGACTCAGATTTTGTTCTTAGTCAAAAAAGTAATATTAATCAGTTCAACACTTCTGATTTTTACCTAAGTATTTTTATTAAATAATATTTCAATTGTTTTACAACAACTTAGAACCATCACAACTGATTTCACGCCGTCTCAAAGGAAATGTAGTTCCTTCTATAAATCTTCCAAAAAGAAAACATAATAAAATCATAAATACCCCTACAAAACAAAAAATGCACAACAGAGCTGAACGAGCAAAAAAAAGATCAACTGTTGGACAAGATTTGTTTGGTACATCAAATATTAGGTTTGTAATTTATATTATTTATTATTAAATAATTTTAATGTAGAGCCAAAAAAAAAAAATCATTAATTATTTAAATTTGATTTCTCAAATGCAATACAAAATAGTTTATTTTAAAACCTACTATTATTTATTTACATACTCCTAAGTCTTAACTTATATAGATTATACATATAAAATGTCAATAAATATATTGTATGGATTTCAGTTTGGGTAATACATCTCCAACTATTGACACAGAGCAAATATCTGACATTAAAGAACTTGCTACTGAATTACAAGATGTAAACAGTGTTAAAATACTTGATAGAGAAAATATAACATTACATTTTGATAAATGTATTCAGGTTGATGCTTTGTACCGGCCACCTGGTTTCAGAAGTACCATTATGGATCTCATAAGAAATGATTCTGATATATTAGCTTTTACAGGAGTTCCCACTTTAGTAAAATTTCAAAAAATAGTTGAGGTAGGGGAGCTAATAGTTAATAGACTTCATTATAATACTCAATTTACCATCAGATATTATTAACATTGATCAAGCTAAAACTAAATATATCATATAAATGTCTATGTGTGTTGCTTAGATTTCTAAAAGTACATGTAAAAATTATTTTTATAACACAATTGATTTATTATATTTAATTATGAAATCTCTAATTATCTGGCCTTCAAAAACTACTATGGAAAAAAACATTCCCAAGTGTTTTATTAATTTCTTGTCTACAAGAGTTATAGTAGATGGTGCAACGTGCTCTGATACTTATATTAAATATAATATATAAATTACTACATACCACAACCAACAATAACCTAAACATTGGGGGTGCAACAGACATTTTATGATAGGGGTATAAAATATTACTATAATCGGATTCGAGCAGGAGATTAAGTACAGATTTTCTTAAACATATTAATATAAATCATCAACGGCGGCGGAACGGCGTAAGAATGCCGGACGCAGCGACAATAGTACATTATACCAAGTTATACTATGTGGCGGCATCGTTCAGGGTGAAAGACGGATCATCGTACGTATGCTTGTCACCCGGTATAAAATATTATAGGCACACAATTACCATCCGATAGAATAATAGGAATATTGTTTGACGCACGACGTTGCGCGGATAACGCAGAGGCGTGGGAAGAAGCGGATGCAGGTGTTGCTGACCATCAGGGACCTGAGGGTACCGCGGGAGTCCCTGTATGATATATAAGGGGGCCCCGAATAGGCACATTTCAGACGTGATCCACCAGAGTTAGAGAGAGCACCTTCACGTCACCCAGTTCAATAATCTTATTATTTGAACTTAGAATATTTTTCAGAGTTTAATTTATTAAATCATTTGGACTTAGAATATTTTTCAAATAAAAACACTTAGAAATATTTCGATCGTTTATATTTTTTATAACTACATCCATTCCATATTACATCTTTCAATTGCTTGAACGTGGCACGTTACAATGGGACTGAAACTGCTGTTGAAACACCAAAATGTCTAGCCTGTCGTATTAGAACATATTCATTTTATAAAGGCCGTCACACTATTAAATTCATGGTAGGTATATCTCCTGATGGATTAATTACTTTTTTGAGTGATGTATTTGGTGGTAAAGCTTCTAATAAACACATATTTGAAACAAGTGGTATTTTAGAAAAGTGTGAAGTAAGGGACTCTATAATTCAGATAAAGGTTTTCTTGTAGAACAATCATGCTACAATGCAGGAGTCAAGTTAATCCGTCCACCATTTTTAAAAAAAATAAACAACTCAGTTTAACAGATGGTGTAGCAAATACAGAAATTGCTAAAGCTAGAGTTCATATAGAGAGGGCAATACAACGAATCAAAATATATCATATATTTAAGAATAAAATTCCGTGGAAATGTATTTGTGAAATTGATAAAATTGTTAACATTGTGTGTGGTATTACAAATATTTCGAATCCAATAATAGGTAATCATGGATTTTAATATTTTTTTTTGTGTTTGAAAAAAACAAACAATTTTTTAACTATAATATATTTCATCAAAATAAAAAACATTATATTTAAAAACGTATTATTTATTAACCTCGTTCTTCATTAAAAAAGGTAAAACATATTTGAAATATATACAACTTAAGGTAGAATAAAATTCTTTACAAAATTCTTCATCAAACATTACTTCTATTAGGATAACAGAATCATTAACTTTTTCATAAAATAACTAAATAACATAGTTTAATATTGCTAGGTAATAAGCCTAACTGAATTTGTCCATAATAAGAGTGTTTCTTTTTTAGAAAGGGTATTCCTAAATTATTAATTGTAATGTATTTTAAACTTTTTAATAGTTCTAATCCAAATATTGTTTTACCCATAACAGGACACTTAACTTCAATAAGATAAATTTGATTATTGCACATGAAATGCCCATCTGGACTATATCCTAACTAAGGACAATGAATATTTACAACAAAGCCAGATTTAATAATAGTTTAATTTTTTAATTTTTCAAAAGACTTAATAGCCAATGGTTCATTTTCCACCCCATATTTAGTAGCACTATTTCCACAAAACTTAGAAAAAAATAAGGATTTCAGTTTCAAATTAATATTTTTATTTTGAAGTTCCCCAGAAAGTAAATAGTTTATAAGCTGATGTACTAGTAATTCTCAATTGACGAGACATATACCACAATGGCCCTGTTTCAGACAATGTACTATTACACAGATTTATTGATTCTTGTTCTGTTTAAACTGCCGCCTTATCCTATCTAGAGTTTACCATCAGTGCGCGCGATAATGCACGATAACACGGCGAGTCTCGAACTTTGGACTCCTTCCCCACCCATGCCCACGACCTGGACTGTTCGGACGTCGTCTCCGTGCCGCCAGTCTGTCTGCGTTCCAACGGTGCCGATACACAGCGGCCCGTGCGCCTAGCTATTGTGATATTCGTGTGTGTGGCGTGTGCCGTGGCATTTTTGTAGCTGTGTTGTACGTTGTTGAACTTGGGACAACACTAGTTGTGCGTGGTAGCTGTCGTCGTGTGTTTGATCGCTGTTCGGAGGATTTGGTACGTTCGTGCAGTGGTACCTAGTGTGAGTTAATCCGACAACCGCGTGGGCGACATAATCATTGCTCACGGAGAGACATAAATTGACGGTGTAAACTCCATCGCTTGTTGTGCATCGTGCTTATTTAATTGGGTCATCGAATGCGCATACCCTGTCGGGCTTGATAATTGTAATTTGAGCGTTGTCGTGTTGTCCGTTAAAATTTGAGCAATTATTCGTCAGTGTCGCCGCCGCCACCGTGAGGTCATTGACCATTGTGCCGCAGCCGCCGCCGTCAACAGCTGATGTCGTGGCGTTATCACCTACCACCGCCGCCGACGTTGTCATATTTGTAATATCATCGACGAATATCATCGCCATCACCGCTGTGGTATCGTACTATCGTTATTATTGTTTTATGTTTTTATCCTTGTCCGTGGGACATATTGTTTTTTTTTGTAAAATTTTAATCATTATTCGCTGACCGACAAAGAGACGTCTTTGACGGCAGCAACTCTGTACAATATTTATTCACGTGCATTGTTATTATTCATCTATATTATATATTATATATTATTATTGTAAATCAACTATTGTGTTAGCCTTTACTATCAAGAACTCAGCGTCACCTCACCCCCATACCAGCGCGAGTCGTCGTAGTTAACCGCCATATATCGTAGGAGTTACGTCGGCGTAGAACATGTTCATTAATTAAAACTTAATAAAAATGTATAGCATCTGGGGAACTATTTTTAATAAGCTCAGATATATTATTTTGTTCATCAGAGATTATTAAATTATGTGCAGTTACCAAATTAACATAAAAATTATTTTTATCGTAACCGGGTATTACAGTGTCTTGCAGTGTATTGATCCGATGACTATGGCGACCTTGTAAGTGAATAGATATTGCCGAGTCTGGAAAACCTAAAATAATAACGTTAGGTGTTAAAAAATAATGTAAAATTTATCTAACATATTGCTCAAAATAAAAAATTATTTAATTGACTTGCATTGAATAATTTATAATCAACAATGGATAATGCTAAGTATCTATTAGAAAGCATTTTGTAATACCTAAAAGCATTGCTTTGTATAATAAATAATTGAAGCACTTAAGCGGGGCATAAATACCAAATAATTTAGGCAATTTATAATCTCACATAGTCATATATTAGATATATGGCTTAAGCCATGATTAGCTGAATAGCATAGGAATCACTTTAATAAAATTATTAACTAATATATTACGCATTTTTTGGTTAAAAAATACAATTTAGACATAATATTTTAAGTGCTCTATTGATTTAGTGTACAAACTTAATTTATTCCAAATGTCTGCTGTGTTTGGTATACCAATAAATTTGGGTAAACTTAAATTATTTAATTATAATTTAAGTAGACCCTTTTTGTAAAACCCTGCTGAAATTAAAAATAAAAATTACAATTTAATTAAATACAGTTAAAAAATGTGTACAAAATTGAATTATTTAGGTACCTTGAAACAATGATTTAAAAACTTCTTCCTGAAGATCTGGAGGCAGTGATTCTGGAAAGACTTGTTTAAAAACAGCAGTAGGGCAGTCAACGTGACAAAATTCTTTTACTGGTATTGGTTTATACCAGTATTCTTTAATTTGCCCCATTGTTGACGAAGATCAGTGCAGCTTAAATGTTGTATCTCCTCTTCTGAAGTTTTGAATGAAAATAATATTACAATAACGTTCTTTATTGTATGTATAATAGGTACCATATATATATATAATAAAAGCCAGTACTAACTTTTGGAGCTTGAGCAAAAATCCCACAACATGCTTACATTTTCCAGTGCCAGTTTTGCAAGTACACGAACCAGTTATGACTGTATTACCATCTTCACACAATTTTGAAATATTTACTTCATGAGGATGGCCATTTAAATTGGATGGTTGTAAGCACAATGCTATATAAACAACTTTATTTGTATTTTCTTCTTTAATACCAAAATCTATAATATGATTGCAATGCAATATTTGTGTCCCTTCAACTAATGACCTTTTACTATCACCAATGTAGTTTAAAATATCAATAAGTTCAATTATAGAAGTAAACATTTTTAAATATTTAAAAAAAAGACAAAATAGGTGTATGAAATTATGTTAATAAATCAGATAACCATGAGTTTAAATACGAAATTTTATGTTGCATAAGCATATTTTGAACTATAGTCGTATTAATTATTTTTACATCAGCCTACATTTCATTATCAATCGTGATAAGAAGCTAGCGCTACCTATAGTCCATTGGAATCATGAATAGGTACTGTTATGGGCTATGAGATATCTATAAGATATCTACGAGATTACAAGGCTAAGTTAGTATGACCATGCCTCGTGTCAAGGGTAATGCGGATGCTACTATGACCATAACACGTGTCGGGATAGTAAGCGCACCAATAATTATAGTGCACTAATGATGCATTTGAGATGTTATTGCACATTCTCAAATTCGTGTCCGAATTTGCAACAACAACAAGGACACCTGGTTTCACCCAGAAGGCGACAACTCGACGTAAACAAGAGACGCACCACAATATATAAGGGAGCCTGAAGACCAGCAACGGCAGATGTACCAAAGCTATCAACAACTGAGCCCTTTCACGACACTCAGCCACTTATTTTGTTTGTTACATGTATTTAATTTATATGCAATAAAGACATATTTCGTTATTGAGTTTAACTTTCGCTCAAAATAACCATCTGGATTTAAATCTGATACTGGCACGCAACAATTTGGCGCAGTCGGTAGGATTCACTTTTCAAGGAGGCAAACCGTCAAAGGCTACCATCTACAAGGAAGATTGTGCACTCTTCTTCGCTGATAACTCCAGAAGAGAAGACCATTCAATTCAACGTTGCAGAAAGTATCAGACAGGATGACAACATCAACGAACATCGCAATATTGTGAGTGAATAGTTAATTAAATTATTACACAGATATATGTTACAAAAGTATAAAAAGTATCATTTAAGTAACTGAATATATTTAAGTAGGTCGTAAAAAAGAACTATTTAGGAATTTTTTTTGATTATTAAAGGCCAATTGATTTATTTGAATTATTATTGAGAAATATTGAGTTATTATATTATTATTGAGGGCATATTGAGTTATTTGAGTTATTATTGAATTATTATATTATTATTGAGGGCATATTGTTGAATTATTGAGATTATTATTGAGGGCATATTGTGAATTATTGAGATTATTATTGAGAATTATTATTGAGGGCATATTGTGAATTATTGAGATTATTATTGAGAATTATTTTTGAGGGCATATTGTTGAACTATTGAGATTATTATTGAGAATTATTATTGAGGGCATATTGTTGAATTATTGAGATTATTATTAAGAATTATTATTAAAGGCATATTGTTAAATTATTGAGATTATTATTGAGAATTATTATTATGGGCATATTGAGTTATTTGAGTTATTATTGAATTATTATATTATTATTGAGGGCATATTGTTGAATTATTGAGATTATTATTGAGAATTATTATTGAGGGCATATTGTGAATTATTGAGAATTATTTTTGAGGGCATATTGTTGAATTATTGAGATTATTATTGAGAATTATTATTGAGGGAATATTGTTGAATTATTGAGATTATTATTGAGAATTATTATTAAGGGCATATATTATTGAGATTTATTATTGAGTTATATTATTATAGTTGATTGTAAAACGTATCAAATGAGTGTGAAAGCAATTTATGGAGAACACAGGTACATCTCCTTTGGAAGTAGCTAATCCATCGAATAAGACGTCTTTAGAAACTCCAGATTTGAGTTTAGAAGTATTAAATAAAACCCAACAGTTGATTGAATTGGGAAGCCCTACTGAAAGCCCGAAAGAACGCCCTAGTCTATTTAGAAGCCCAAGTGAACGCCAAAGCGCGAAAATAAAACACAGCTTAGCGAGAAGTTTAAGTTTAGACAATAAAAAGGTTACACGTAGCAAGGTTACGGACGATTTTGAACACACTGAGTTAACGTTCGGAAGAAAACCGCGTGTAAAGAAAATGGTTACCATAAAATTAGAGGAAGCATTTAAGCTTATACCTATGTGTACTGGAGAAGACGATATCTATCCGTTCATAAATGCATGTGATATGGCAGTAAAATTGGTTGAAGAAAAATGCGCACCAACTTTAGTTAAATATATAACAACTAGGTTATCCGGTAGAGCATTAGAAATGATAAAATATAAAAATGTTACTAAATGGTCATACATTAAGAGTTATTTGATGGATGCTTTTGAAGATACGACAACCGCTTCAAGTTTGCAAATACAATTAAATTCCATTAAGATGTCATGGTGAGGACGTCAATGATTATTGTCATAGAGTAGAAAAATTGTATTATAAATTATGTACTGCGTGTACACTTAATAAAGAGGAATCAGAAGCAAAAGTAATTCACGAAACTTTAAAAGAACAAACACTGAATATTTTTATAAAAGGATTAATAAGTCCTATAAGAACAATTGTAAAGGCACGAAATCCTAAAACATTAGAGATAGCTAAGCAATTGGCAAAAGCAGATGAAGTAGAATATAATTCAGAGAGAGAAAATAACAGATATAGGAACGATTTTAATAAAGGCAATTATAATGCTTCTCGACAAAATAATAATAATTTCCAACGTGTGAATAATACAAGAAATAATAATACGAATAGTCGTATTAGGAATTTCCAACCGAACAACTTCAGTAAACCAAATTATCAAGGACGAACAAATAATTACACTCAGCAAAATAGTTTTAATAGACCACCTATTAAATGCTATAATTGCAATGGTTATCACTATGCAGCTCAATGTAGAAATAAACCTGCAAGTAATAATAATCGTCCATCTAATCGGAATAGCTTTACTCAACCACCAACAAATTATAACGCACGTGCATCCACGTGTGCATATTGTAAACGAAGTGGCCATGATATAAGTGCATGTTATAAAAAACGTAATAATGAAAGTAGAAATAACAATTCGGGAAACGCGAACGTGTCGGGCGAGGACCATGGTACTCGTTCTATAAACCAAATAATCGCGGAGGAAATGCACAATGTTACCACATCGTCGCTGCTATAGAAAACAATCACATAACATGTATATCACCTGCAAGCAAAACAAACGAGTTAAATTTACTAATAGATACAGGTAGTCAGGTGAATATACTTAAGATAAATTGTTTACAAGGACAATTAAATATAGATGAAACACAAAAAATTAATTTAAGAGGCATTCATAAGGAGTTAATACAAATAATAGGCAAAATAAAAATACCAGTTATAATAAATAACAAAAATATAGACATAGAATTCTATGTAGTGGGAATGCAATTCCCTATACCTAAGGACGGTATATTAGGACATGAATTTTTACTAAAAAATAAAGTAATGGTGGACGTAGCCAAAAATAGGTTGATTATTCAAGATGATGAAGCAACCTTGCACAAAGAACATTGCAGTTCTGTGATTTTTAAATTGCAACCACGTACGGAAACCGTCGTAGAAATAGCAATAGCTGACCCAGTCGTGGAAAGTAAAAGTATATACATACACAAGCAACAAATTACGAAGGACGTATATTGCAGTAGTACGGTGTCTACTGTGAATAAAGGGAAAGCAATAGTTAGTATGTTAAATATATCTAAAGAGATAAAAGACATAGATGTAACCGATATAAATAAGATAAACTATGATAGTGAATATGAGATATATACGGTAGAAGCAAAAAATAATTATAATGAACGTATAACGCGTTTGAGACAAATAATAAGAACCGATCATATGGATGAGATTGAGGAAAAATCTATTTATGAGATATGTGAGAAGTATTATAACATATTTCATTTGGAAGGGGACATAATAACCATTACCAACGCAGGAACTCATATAATAAGATTAAAAAACGATCAACCGCCTATATACCGAAGACCTTATAGACTTCCTCATGCACAACAAGATGAGATAAATACGCAAATTAAGAAACTTGAGGATAACGATATTATTGAAAGTTCGAGGAGTCCTTGGAATTCTCCTCTGTTACTAGTGCGAAAGAAAATTGACAATTCAGGTAAACAAAAGTTTAGAATAGTGGTAGACTTTAGAGCATTAAATGAAGTACCATAAATGAATTTCATCCTTTGCCTAATATTACGGAAATATTGGACCAGTTAGGACAATGTCAATTATTTTCTGTTCTCGATCTTTCTAGTGGGTTTTATCAAATCAAATTAGAAAAAGAATCACGAGAATTAACAGCCTTTTCAACCAATCAAGGTCATTGGCATTTTAAACGTATGATTCAAGGCATGAAAACTAGTCCTGGAACTTTTCAAAGAGTTATGAACTCAGCTTTAGCTGGTTTAATAGGAATAAAATGTTTAGTTTATTTAGACGACATAATTGTTTACGGGAAAAATTTGTATGATCATAATGAAAAGTTTGTAGAAGTATTTGAGCGATTACAAATTAACAATTTGAAGTTACAACCAGATAAATGTGAATTTTTAAAACGTGAATGTGTATATTTGGGACACGTAATATCAGAAAATGGAATTAAACCTGATGAAAAGAAAATGAAATCTGTATTAGAATTTCCAAAACCAACTAATGTAAAGGATATAAAATCATTTTAAGTTTAAGTGGATATTATAAGAAATTTATAAATTCATATAGTGCAATTGCGAAACCTGTAACGAATCTTTTAAAGAAAGACATTAAATTTTTATGGAGTGATGAATGTCAAAAATCATTTGATAAATTGAAATCAGCTTTATGTTCTGAACCAACACTTAAATATTCAGAATTCACTAAGACTTTCGTATTAACTACGGACGCAAGTAATAAAGCACTAGGGGCAATATTATCTCAGGGAGAAATAGGTCAAGACTTACCAATCTCTTATGCGTCACGCACGTTGAATAAAAGTGAAAATAATTATTCTACAACCGAGTTAGAGTGTCTAGCTATAATTTTTGGGGTAAAACAGTTTAGACCATATTTATATGGAAGGAAATTTATAATACTTAGTGATCATCGCCCTTTGACGTGGCTTTTTAACTTAAGAAATCCATTATCGAAGTTAGCACGTTGGCGAATACAACTTGAAGAATATGATTATGAGATACGATATAAACCTGGGGTGCAAAATTCTAACGTAGACGCGTTAAGTCGTATGTATTCGATACAAGAAATTAAAAACGAGTCGTACGAGGAATTTCTTGGGAAAATGGAAACACAGCTAATTACTAATAGCAATGTAAAAGAAGCAATAGGTACACTTTTGGAGTCACCAGTAGAGAATCATTTGGTGATAGAAATAGCAAAACAATATAATTTAACATCAGGAATAAATTACGAAATAAAATGTAAGTTTGGAATTACTTCATTTTTACCAGTTAGTTAAGTGATAGGCGATACGCCGTATGTAGTACAGAATGACCGGTATATAATATTTCTAAACTCTATTCGCCGTAAGTTGACCCACTTGCGCGCATGCATACTGAGCCGCCGGAACGTTCAGACCCCCCACGTCGGAGACAGGTGGTCTGTGATTGGTCAGTGGTGTTCGGCTGTCGACGGTGCTCGTCGTAGTAGTCAGCTGCCGCCGTGCATACAGAATGTACAAAATAATTGTTACGAATTATATCTATAATATTATATTTCAATACGGTATACACGGCATCTGTAATAAATTCAATACGATCGCAACAGTCTATTACTGAACAAAAATACTTACTGTATACATTTTATTATTATTAAGTCGTATCATATATACATAATGTTAGGTATGCTGTAAAGATATTTAATTAAAAATAACACGTAATAAAACACTTACGGTTATAATATACGTAATATAAAATGTTTTATTTTTACTTTATTAAATATACAAATAATTACAATAAATTTAAAAAATGGTCATATTAAAAAAAACAGATATTAAAAACAAATATATTTACAAATTATAAGAATAGTTCAATCCGTATCAGACTCTGAATCAGATGACGTATCTCCAGTAATAGTTAAAGTTACATTTTGTCTCTCCGCTTCAAACACCTCGTCCATAATGTCATCTATTTCCCAAAATCTATTTTCTTCCGTTATCGTGTGTCTTATAAAGTTCTTCCACATATCTGCATCTACTCTTTCTATGCCTTCTATTAAAAGTTTTTTGACATCAGGTAGTTTAAATGTAGTGTTGTTCATTTTTACGTGATTCTTGATCGATGACCAAGCAAGTTCGATTGGATTAAGCTCGCAATGATAAGGCGGCAGACGTAAAATTGTTTTATTTTGTGCATTGGCGATTTCATCAATAACAAATTTGTCATGTTGAGGCTTAATTTTTTTTACGATGTCTAAAAGTTCTCGTATTATCATAGTCCTATCCACCACTTCCCCTTTATTCTCCAACCAATGTATAATATCGGCCTTCTTCGTTGACGCAGTCGGTGCTTTGTCCAACTTAACTGAATGATACGACGCATTGTCCATTACAATAACGCAATTGTCCTTTAGACGAGGTAGAATATTTTCCATCCACTCGTAAAATGTTTGCCCGTTCATCTCGTCGTGGTAATCGCGGGAGTTCTTCTTGGATTCAAAACACAATAATCCATTGTCAACAAAACCATCTTCGACCCTATATGAAGAACAATTAGACGCTTGCCTTTGCCAGACTGATTCACGGAACCGGTCGACATTCCCTTTAGGAATGCGTCACGGTGGGATGTTATTGTTGTATCTTGCCATTCATAATTTGGACAGTCACCAGCATTCACCCAGGTTTCGTCTAAATAATACACATGGCGACCCTCTTCACGATAGTTCCGTATTGATCTCAAGTACCTTCTTCGCCAAAGTATTAACTCGGTTTTTTCTGTTAGAGCACTGTTACGACCTCTCTTAACGTAACGAAATTTTAATTCCTTCAATAATTTAAACATACTAGTACGCGATACGGTTGGCAAATCTTTATCATCAGACACAGCTTTGTGAATTTTATCAACCGTAGGGATTTCGCGTCGGAACCAAATACTGTGTACGTGCCTACGGACTGCATTCCGATCGAAGTCATCGAACGTTTCAGTAATTTGGTTTCTAACTCTCTTGCGTTTTGGAGATATTACCGTTTTAGTTTCCTTGTAATCACTGACGGTTCTATGTACTGTTGATTCACCAACGCCCAATGCTTTTGCAATTATCACCCTCATTTGCCTCATTGACATACTTGGATTATCCTTAATAATTGACTTGTACATATTGACAATACGTAATCGCTCACGTGAACCAACAATCTAAATTCAAAAAAATACAAATTTTAAATTCCAAAATATTATTAAAAAATATCGGGCCCAAAGTTAACGAACTTCGTTTTATTATTCAAAATATATGAAAATATATTTAATCATCAATTCAATTATAATATTTCGTAAAAATTACAACCTATAATAAATACAATCGAGTCGCGAAAACTCGAAAAACTTTTATAATAGCAATTCATTTATGCTTTAACCAAGTCGATTTTTACGGACACCGGTTCTTTTATTCGCGTATGTAATAAGAATAACTATTATTGTATTTCATGTAATACTCACTTTTCCTCGTGTATTCTTAGTTACTGGTGATAATGCTTCTACGCCTTCAATTCCTTGATCATCACTACTATCCATAGCGAGTTATATTGATTAATAAATAAAAATTCGGATAAAAAATAATTGTAAACAGGATAAAAAAATGTATCGTTAACAATAGCGCGCGTTCGCGGAGATAGTGTCGACTGTCGATGGATAATCGAATCACTACGTATACGCCAGGTGCGGTGGCGACGATCATCACTAGCGCTCCGAAGAAGCGGTGGCCTGCGCAACCGCGACCGGTTTTCGTCGAGCGAGTGGGTCAACTTACGGCGAATAGAGTATAGTAACGAAAAATAAAGATCGTCAGAGGTCATCGTACGAGAATATGTATATAGCGTTAGTGAACTTGAAACAGTTTTGTGAGGAAAATAATTTAGATAAAATAGCAATGAATAAACTAGGTATGAATGATGATTTACAGTGGGAAAAAATAAGGTCAATGTTAAGATACATATTTCGTAATACTAAGATCGAAATTATGGTATGTGTGAACGTAGAATATACGGAAGAAGAGAAAGTAACTATACTAAAACAGTTTCACGATTCTAAACTAGGAGGTCATTTAGGTGTTAATAAAACTATTAAACGCATACAGAAGCAATTTGGATGGAAAGGTATAAAATATGATGTTAAAAAGTACGTAAAAATTTGTACATCATGTCAAGTAAATAAAATTTCAAATCGGCATGTAAAGCAACCAATGGCTATTACATCAACAAGTACAAAACCATTTGAAAAAATATTTTTAGATATTGTAGGTCCATTACCGACAACCTTGTCTAGTAATAATTATATTTTAACAATGCAAGATGACTTATCTAAATACACGCTAGGAGTACCGATACCTAATCATCAGGCAAACACGGTCGCGGAAGCTTTTGTTATACATTTCGTGTGTGTACATGGAATATCGGGAACGATATTGACAGATCAGGGAACGGATTTCCTTAGCAAAACATTTACGGAAGTTTGCAAATTGTTAAAAATAAATAAAGTAAATACTAGTCCTTTTAGACCACAAACAAATGGAGGTCTCGAAAGATCACATAGAACTTTGGCCGAGTACTTAAGACATTATGTGGATAAGAATTTAAATAATTGGGATTATTTGTTACCATATGCAGTTTTTGTATATAATTCAACGGTACATACATCAACTAATTTTCAACCATACGCGTTAGTGTATGGGCGTACGTTAGAAATACCGATTAAATTAAAAACCGAACGAGAGCCGCAATATAATTATGATGATTATTTATATGATTTGAAACAGAGTATGCAAGTGTCGCATAAATTAGCAAGAGAGTAGTTAATTGAACACAAAGTAAAAAGTAAGGAGCGATATGACAAAAATGAGAATCCTGTAGATATACACGTGAAAGATTTAGTACTTTTAAAAGATAACGCACATAAAAACAAACTTAATTCACTATGGTTAGGACCATATGAAGTAATTGAAGTAATAGGAGATGAAAATATAGTTATACAACGTTACCAGCGAGGTACTACCGTACATAAAAAATAATATAAAACAGTTTTATAATGATAAAACAAATGATTAATTAAATATAAAATTATAGTATAAATGAATAGATTAAGGAAGTTTGTTAAAAAAAAAAAAAATAATAATTAATGATATGTAATAAACTAACAAATCATATAACTAGATGTTATTAAGTAGTACTATAATGAAGGTATAATTTTTACTTTTAGATTGGTGATGATGGTTGGACTTAACAGTTCTAATGAAATAAATTCATCGGAATATTATACATATGTACCTTATGAACAATCCAAGGTTTTTTATTATGAAAATTTAGGCCCCACTAAGGTGATAGGAGAAGAGTATAAACTGGTTACGTATTTTTCACTTAAGGAATATAATACAAAGTATGACTTATTAGGTTTGAAAATGAAAAATATAACAAATATATGTACTGACAAACGTCATATAGATTTGTGTGGGAAATATCAAATAGTAATAACTGATTTATATGATGAAATAACTAATCAAAAGGAACGATTGTATATGTCATTAGGAGGTAGTGTTAATCAAACCGATGTTTATCAAGAAAATAAACGAAACAAAAGGGGATTAATAAACTTTATTGGTAACGCAATGTATACATTATTTGGTGTATGTGATGATAAATGTGAAAAGAAAACTAGAGAAGCAATCAAACAAACAGAGGAAACAGGAGCTAATATTTTACACATAGTGAAATCACAAACAACGGTAGTAAAAACAGCAGTTAAAAAGATTGCTAGTTCACTAAATCAAACAGAGGCACTATATAAAGAAATATCAACTAAAGAACAAAAATTACATGAGAGAATGATGCAATTACAGAATATAACTGATGACGTATTAGATTTACTATTGGCTGGCGAAGTCCATAATCAATACACTATAATAACTAATCAGTATGCGTATGAAACCTCAACGTTGGAACAGATAATAACAGCTGCAAGAGAGGGGTTAATACATCCAAGTCTTATGACACCACAAGAACTTGCATCAACATTGAAAACAGCAGATTGAACAATTAAAAAACAATATGCAATACCTATGGGAATAGAAGCATCAGAATTAAGTGAATTTTTAAAAATAACAAAAATACCATTGGTTTTCGACGTAGAACTTTCATTATATAATATAATACCTATACCAATAAAATTTGTTGAAGACGGAGTTGACTCATGGTATATTTCCACAACTACATATACTTACGTTGCAATAACTAAGGATAGGAAACAATTTACTACCTACACGGAAAAAGAAATAAAGGATTGCATTGAAACAGCAATATACAGAATATGCAAGGCTACACAGCCAATGATAGATAACAATAATAATACGCCATGTGAAATGCAAATATTTAAAACACCGGAAGCGTTACAAATGGGATGTAGTATCAACAAATTTCCATTAGTTAGAAACATTTACCACAGAATTCTTAATAAAAACACACGGGTACATGTTGGAGATGATACTTTAACAATAAGTTGCACAGATTTACCCGAATCGTTCGTTCAAGAAGTTAAGGTTTCAGGTGCAATAACTATATTAGACATAAATTGTCAAGTATTCACACGTGACGCAGTGTTGACTCCTATAGAGGATATTTCGAGTACAAATTATAAAGATTTTGTACCTACTACTAAAATACAGAATATATTTAATAAAATACCTGAACACATACATAAATATAAATTGAGTGATGTATGGAATAATACATAAAATATACAATTAACAGATCTGCACAGTGTGTCAAGGTCACTTGATGAGATTCAGCAAATGATAGACGAGGAAGTTATTAGAGAACAAAGTCAAAAACACCAGTTCATACATTCAAATCTTTTGTATGTTACAATAATTTTGGCCATACTATCTATTATATTAATAATAGCTATATATATACTATTAAAATGTAGATACGTTAGCAATCGCCAAGTGATTGATATACCAAGAAGATTAGCTAATTATAGATCACAAATATGAAATGTAAGAAGGGGAAATTTTGCTTCAGAAATATATGATGAAGTACCATTTAGCGCACCACCATTACCACGTTAATATTAATAATTCATTATTATTCGTAAAAAAAAAAAATAATAAATAATAACAAATAATATAAAAATAAGTATAATACAACAATCAATAAATATATATATATATATATATATAAAATGTAACATAGGATATAATTAACTAATATTGAATTGTTTATATTATTCAGAAAAGAAACACATAAATTCATAATCATGGACTTTGAATTTTCAATGGTAAAGAGAACGAGTATAGTAGTTATCTCTGGTGCTATATCAAATAGCTTGGAAAAATTTGAGGTTAGTAAGTTAGAAGGTAGACCTTTATTGCTACCAATAGACGAAAAAGCTAGACCCATGATAGAGAACGAGTTGCAAGTAGCAGTTAAAGAGATCAAGAGAATTTTTGTGTGCAAAACAGAGTTACGGGATGCGTGTTTAGATCAACTAAAACAAAGTTTAAATTCAACACGGAATAACTTAACGAGAGAGTATATCGATCATTATATCAGGCAAGGGAATAAAGAAAATAATATAATAGTAGTATGGAATGAACATTCGGATAAAACTATTCTACAAAGGTTGAATTTAGATTATCCAATGTTAAACATTACATGTTATGACAAATATTTTAATAAGAATTTTTTTATTCAGTTTGAAAAACTAAGCAATAGGGAGATTATCTTCGAAGTAGATATAGGAAAATTCGATAAAACAGGAAGATTGTTGAACTTAGTAGAAACGCATGATAGAGTATGTAATAGAAAACATAAGACTACGTATGCACATGACCCAAGATTGGATGTGGAATATACAAAGTGTATATTCAATCATGTGTTACAAAAGCAACGGTACGAAAATTTAATAAAACATTTTAAAATATAAATACTATTATATCCTATGATTAAGTTTAGTTATTCACGAATTTATTTTATTATTTTAATTGTATTAATCAAGGTGAAGGAAATTTAAATATTAAAAAAAAATATATATATTAATAATATATACTATACTAACATACTTTATATTGTATTCTTAATTGATTTAAATTTGATATAACTAACATTATTATTAAGTTACCAATGTAAAACTGAAATTGTAAGTGTAACTGAGTGCATTTAAGAAAAATTGTAAAGATTTCTGTCTTGCAGACATAAACCTATTTTTTGTGGGGAGTTGTTATGGGCTATGAGATATCTATAAGATATCTACGAGATATCAAGGCTAAGTTAGTATGACCATGCCTCGTGTCAAGGGTAATGCGGATGCTACTATGACCATGACACGTGTCGGGATAGTAAGCGCACCAATAATTATAGTGCACTAATGATGCATTTGAGATGTTATTGCACATTCTCAAATTCGTGTCCGAATTTGCAACAACAACTACAAGGACACCTGGTTTCACCCAGAAGGCGACAACTCGACGTAAACAAGAGACGCACCACAATATATAAGGGAGCCCGAAGACCAGCAACGGCAGATGTACCAAAGCTATCAACAACTGAGCACTTTCACGACACTCAGCCACTTATTTTGTTTGTACATGTATTTAATTTATATGCAATAAAGACATATTTCGTTATTGAGTTTAACTTTCATTCAAAATAACCATCTGGATTTAAATCTGATACTGGCACGCAACAATACTATTACCTTACTACTATTAACTAGCTTTAAATTAAATATTTACTATTATCATGTAGAATTTAAGTTTTATTATTCCATTTAATAATGGTTTAGGAAATGGTATTTTGTATAATTTGCACCAAAAATAGGTACATTTAAATACATATGTAATTTGTATCAAAAATATAACATGTATTTGCGTTACATAAATAAATTAATTTTAGTATTTTTTTACGCCACGTCAGAAAACGAAATGAAATATGTAATTTGTACCAGCCCTAAAATTGAGTATAGTACGAGACATTTTGAATAGTACGAAAAGATTAGTGTGTAGTACAACATTTAAAAGTATGTTATTCTAATTAATCATTTATAATAATAATAATATGTATAATTTTATGTCTTCACATTTTTAAAAAAAAAATTAATATTTTAATAGTGTTTTTCCAAACCACATATACACAGATACATCGTAAACAATATTTTGTGTTGTTACGTCTTATACACTTAATTATAGTTATTATTATTTTATTATTATCAGCTTAGTTGTAGTGAATGTGCGGTATATACACGGAATATATTCTATGGTATATATAAAAACAAAAATAGTTACTAGCATTTTCTCGTTTCTTACAGAGTTTAGTTGTTATAAATAGTTATAAATTATGTTTTATTTTTAAAAAAAAAAAATAGTATAATATACTTAACAAGAATTTACTTATTTAATATACATAGAGTTTGTTTTACTTGTACATTTATTTATAATTAAAGTATGATTGATTTTATATGTTTTATGAATTATTATTAAACAAAAAATTACTTATTTTGATGTACATAGTTTTTACTTATATATACATTTTATTATAATTATAATTTTAATAAGGTGAACAATGTTACAAATTATAATTTTAGTAGGTACAGATTAGATAATGCCCCTTTTTAAAATTTTATTTGGTGTGAATTATAAACTTGAAAAGTGGTACAAATTATTAAAAAAATACATTTTTTTTAGATGTGGTGTAAATGAGATATAGTTTTTACCTTACCTTTTTTATATTTTAAAAAAAAATAAACGAATAAATATTTACCTATAATTTCAGATTTTTTTTTTTTAAAAAATGGAATCTCCTCAAATCATATTATCCAATCTTTGATAGAAGAATTAGAATTGAAAGTTTTAGAAAACGAAAAAAGTGTTGATCAAGATGAAGAAAGAAAAAAAATAGATATAAGAGTTTTAAATAAAAAGATTCATGGTTTATATAAACAGAAAATAATAAACCTAATTGAAATAGACAAGTTAAGAAATGAAAAAAGAAACATTATAGACGATTATAATGTTTCTTATTATATTGGTCTACAATGTAATAGACGTTTACGTTATCGTTCCTCAATTTTGAATAATCAACTAGAAGATTTAATAAATAAATTTGTTTAAATAAATCTATTTTTTTTAACCTAATTAAAGTGTTTTAGCTAAGTTTTTTTCATATCTTAATATTTTAATTTTTCTTTTGATTAAAATTATGGTTTTTTTTTTTTAGAAAATGGATTTACTTAGCCATATTTTAATTGAAATTCATCGATTGGATGAAGAAATCGATGATAATGATGAGAAGGAAGTACAAAGTAAACATGAACAAAGAAAAACCATAATTTTAATCAAAAGAAAAATTAAAATATTAAGATATGAAAAATACTTAGCTAAAACACTTTTACAAGATATAAAAAAAATAAAAATCTTAAAAGAAAATATAATAAATTTGAGAAATGAAATATTACTTGTTAATAAATATTATAATTTGTATGATTATGTTAGATTTCGAAAACAGACGTTAGCTTATCAACTATATAGCGATTATTGTATATTATTGGAAGATCTAAATTTATTAACAGAATCTTTTTGTTTGAATCTAAAATTTTTAAAAACTAAGTACTCATTATTTATTTAAGAATGTTATTATTATTATTATTTTTTTTTATTTTAAAATGTAAAACAAAAAAACATACATTTATATATAAATATTATGTGTTTTTTATTATTTCAGTCTCATTATGAACAGAAATATAATAACAAAAAAACAGCGTATGAACACAATTGGAAGCGGACTTATTGAAATAGAAAGATTTAGAAAAGGTTCAAAAACTTTCATAATTAAGAACTGTGAAAATTATATAGATTACAAATTATTTTTTAACTATACTTCACATGGGTTAATTTTAAAGTTAAAACAATCGTGTATTAAAACGTCGATCAAATTTAATTTACACGTTGACGCTACTTACACACGTCCTATAACACATGATAAACAAGATGTGGCTTTTAACACGTTGACTGCCATGCGGCAGCCGGCGGTCGCATCGCTATCTTTTCTACAAGGCCACGTTCTATTTTCGATGTTATTCCATAAATGTACATTGGCATATTTATAGAACAAATAATCGGAAAAAAATAATTCCGATATTATTATCTTTGTTATGTCTTTCTGCGTAAGAATATGATATTTAAAGTGTATGGTAGCCGGCGGTCGCATGGCGTTGTCATAATAATATAATTAGTCAGTTGCCATATGACCGCCGGCGGTCGTACATAATAAAATTTCGTGTGATATTTTATTGTTATTTTATTTTTAATTATGGCGTCACGTCCAAAAAGACTTAAAGAAAATGACGATACGGTTCGTAAATTATTAGACACTGATGATAGTGGAAGTTCATTTAGTGATTTCGATGACACAGATGAAGACCAAACCTACAACCCAATTATAACTTCTGATTCAGATGAACAAAGTGAAACCAGCGATACCGAACATTCACAAGACACTATATTACCAGTTTCAAATCCTGGTGTTCAAATTTGGTCCAATGTAACAGGTAATAATCAAAAACAGCTACTTTTTAATGGTTTTCCGGGATTAAAAATTAATATATCAGCTAATGCCACTGTTTGGGACTGTTTTAATTTATTTTTCACTGATGACATTATTGAACTTATTGTGATTGAAACGAACAGAAACGCGGAACAGTTTTTATCAAATAATAGAATTTCCAAGTCTAGCAGGTTTACAAAATGGGTTCCTACAGATTCAAAAGAAATTAAATTGTTTTCGAGTTTATTAATATGGATGGGACTCGTTCAAATGTCAAATTTAGGTAGTTACTGGAGCACCAAACATAGATATAAAAACAATGTGGCACAAAAAACCATGTCTAGAAATCGCTTCGAATTACTTCTAAGATTTTGGCACTTTTCAGACAATAAAAAAGCTCCTGAAGGTGATCGTATTTATAAAATACGTAATATAATTGATAAAATTGTAAACCGTTTTCAAAATGTAATGGAACCAGACGAGTTATTAGCCGTCGATGAGACTATGGTACCTTTTCGTGGCAGATTATTATTTAGACAATATATACCGGGAAAATCTCATAAGTACGGTGTAAAATTGTTTAAACTTTGCGGAACAAATGGTTATACTTATAACGTTCAAGTTTATGCAGGAAAGAGTCAAGTGGATGGAAAGGGATTGGGTTGTAGAGTTGTTCTAGATCTAAGTAGAAGATATTTAAACATGGGACGTACAATGGTCACGGATAACTTTTACACTTCAATTACACTTGCAAATGAACTTTTAACTAATGATACTGTAACGTGCCACGTTCAAGCAATTGAAAGATGTAATATGGAATGGATGTAGTTGTAAAAAATATAAACGATCGAAATATTTCTAAGTGTTTTTATTTGAAAAATATTCTAAGTCCAAATGATTTAATAAATTAAACTCTGAAAAATATTCTAAGTCCAAATAATAAGATTATTGAACTGGGTGACGTGAAGGTGCTCTCTCTAACTCTGGTGGATCACGTCTGAAATGAGCCTAATCTGGACCCCCTTATATATCATACAGGGACTCCCGCGGTACCCTCAGGTCCCTGTTAGTCATCTGCACCTGCATCCGCTTCTTCCCACGCATTGCGTCATTCGCGCGATACCGTGCGTCAATTATATGACTATAATATTCTACCGGGTGGGTGATTACGTACTTAGTGTATTCTATCGGGTGGTAATCACGCATCCACACATGTCGCCAGATAACAACCATATAGTCATTATTTTCTAGCGGGTGGAAAGCACACGTGTGATGATACTTGATACTTTCCAATTACAACTTCTCTTTTTAGGTCCCGACTTGTTGGTTGTCTAGACTCGAATATTGCTGTATAGACTCATTGCTTTGCTTGGCTGCCCACCCTTAGCATAATTATAAGGATATAGTATATAATTATTATATTTACTATATAATATGTTATGCCCATAGTGTTATGGTTATTATTGTCTACCGTATGTAATAATTTATATATTATATTTAATATAAGTATCAGAGCACGTTGCAATACACACCTAGTCGGAACTCTGCGATCAAATAGAGTAAAATTACCTGAAATAACAAAAAATAAAGTCCCGGGGAAATAATCGGTAAGGAAAATTTAGACGGTATAATTATAGCGAAATGGCGTGATGAAAGGGATGTAACTATGTTGTCAACCAAACATAATATTGATATGATTGACACAGGAAAAAAGAACAAAAAAAAAAGAATCAATAGTTAAGCCTAAAATAATTGTCGACTATAACTCCGGAAAAGCGGGAATTGATCTATCGGATCAACTGTCTAGTTATAGTACAGCTGTTCGTAAGTCTATACGTTAGTATCATAAAGTGGCGACAGAAATACTGTTTTGAACTGCTATGGTAAATGATTTAATAGTTTACAATATAATTAATTCTGATAAAAAAATGAAGATAACACAATTTCGAGAAACATTAGTTGATACAATACTCGGATTAAACAATCAAGGATCACAAGAAGTTCAACAAGCAAGAGTTAACAGCAAACACATATTCCAAGAAACAACAGAAAAATGTGGTAGAAACAGAAAAATCAGAAAGAGATGTTTTCACTGCTATCAAAGTAGAACAGTAATAGTTGGATCGAAACAGGCATCGAAGGAAGTAAAAAAGATCACTACATTCTGCGCACCATGTAAATCTTATACATGTATAAGTTGTTTCAATCTGCATCATATAGGCTAAGGATTTTCATTATTTTTTATATATATTATTTATAAAACAAGTCTTGATATTCATGTTTTGTATTAAATTTATAATTTGTATTATGTTTATATTTAAGAATTGAAATTGGAAACATATTATTTGAATAAAAAAAGTGATTGAATTTTTTTTATATGCTTATTGCAGTGATATTTTACGTATAATAATAAATGTATATAAAATAATCGGTTTGCGGCGAATAATATATCATTTTATGCGAAATGTTTTCCTCTACGCCATCATTTAAACATTATCTTCATAACTTTGACGCCACGAAAAATATTCCCCTTTACAAATAAGTGTGTTTATGGCAGCCCGCGGTCATATGGCGTAAAAATAATACAAAGGTGCGACCGCCGGCGTCCGTAAAAATACTGTTGTATGCTAGTAGTCTGCGGACGCCGGCGGCCGCATGGCAGTCAACGTGTTAAAACTTCGAATGTTTTAGCATGTAATTTATCCGATTTCGCTAGTTTGTTAAACACAAAGTTTCATAAAATATTAGCTGAAGAATCTGAATTTATTACTAAAGGTTCAGGATGGACACTTGTTTCAATAGATGGGTTACAGTTGAGAATTAATTTAGTAAATCCATTAAAAGGAGGTGCATATTTAAATTTACCTAAATTTATACGAGAAAAAAAGGCTATTATAAACGTTAAAAATAAAGATAAATACTGTTTTAAATATTCTATACTAACCAAATATGATACGCGTTCTAATAAATCACGATTTAACCAAAAATATTTTGATTTTCTTGAAAAAAAGAGTGGGTTAGATTTTAAATGTATTGATTTTCCAACACCAATAAATCAAATTAAAAAATTTGAACGTTTAAATAATGTTTCAGTTAATGTTTATAGTTTGAATAATAAAGGTACTATTTTCCCTCTATTTATAAATAATAAAGAAGAAAAAAATCATTTTGATCTATTTTTTGTTAATAATCATAAAACATCGCATTATTGTTATATTAAAGATTTTTCAAGATTTATTAGAAGTCAGAAAACTAAAAATTGTTCTAAATTAATTATTTGCAAAAGGTGTTTTACAACTTTTGCAAATAAACCATGTAAAAGTAAACTTTGGGGTGAAACAGGATTAACTGAACATAAAAAAATGTGTAGTAAGAATGAATTAGGAAGACCGATAATGTTTGAAGAAGGAAAAGAAAATAAATTCATATTTTTATGCATTTTATGTAAAAGTTGACTATAATATTATTACAGAAAAGTTAATGCAACAGTTTAAAATTCCAACAAACATAATAATTTATAGAGGTATTGATGCGGGAAAAAAGTTTATGGAAAATATGATTGATATTTCAAAAAAAATAAATGATATTTATCAAATTAATGTACCAATGATTACGTTGACTGAAAAGGAGGAAAAAGAATTTCAAATAGCAAAGGTCTGTAAAATATGTTTATTATCTTTTGAAGAAAATGAATTATATAAAGTTAGAGATCACTGTCATATTACCGGTAAATATAGACAATGTATTTGTTTTAAATGTAATTTTGAAATAACCAACCAATCATTTGTTCCAATTTTTTTTCATAACTTATCATACGATAGTCACTTTATAATTCGAGAACTTGGTTTTGATGATAAGAATATACATGTTATTCCAAATTCTGTAGAAAAATATATATCTTTTAGTAAAGAGGTTGCTCTGAGATTTAGTATAAAATTCGTCGATACATCTAAACAAAATAACGTATAAATGAAATACACGTAACAAATAAAATAAGTGGCTGAGTGTCGTGAAAGTGTTCAGGTGTTGGTAGCTTTGGGACATCTACCGTTGCTAGTCTTCGGGCTCCCTTATATATCGTGGTTCGTCTATTGTTCGCGTGAACTGTCTGGTTGAAACTAGGTGTTCTTGTGATTGTTGTTACAAATTCGGCCTCAGATTAGAATGTGCAATATTATCGTGAGTAACATTATTAATGACTATAATTATTGGTGCGGTTACTTTCCCGACACGTGTTATGGTCATAGTAGCGTCAGGGCAGGATTAACGTATAGGCAGTATAGGCTATTGCCTAGAGCGCTAAATTTTGAAAGGCGCCAAGCAGAATCTGATGGCAAGTCATACATTTTATTAAAAACAAATTTTTTTTTCGATGTATTGAATTTTATTGAAAATGATTAAATGTTAAATGCTTAATGCTTTTATTTGTTTGCATTGAGATAAATAATAATAGGTATATTTTTATCTGTATTTTCCATTTATTGTGTATTTATGTTTTGTGAGTTAACTACAACACGTTTACACAGTTTAAAATCGTTTATTACCAAAAATGTATAGACAATAGTCGGCCATGGGTATTATCGAACGTAGTTATAATAATAATCAAACAAGTCAACATAATTATTATCGTATGTTGTTTTCAGAATAGTGTATGTACAATTTTAAATAGTTTAGATATATTCTATTTATGCCGTAACGACTTAACCCGTATTATAATACATTCGTGAAGAAATTTAATAATAAGAATATCAATTTAATCAACTCACATTATATTATTAACCTATTCATATAAATATATTTTTATTGTAACATAATATAACTATTATTGTTTTTTGGTAACATCTTTAATCGTGAATAATTTGTTATGTCCACGTTTACTGTTTACCGTTTACTTGTTCATCGTTGATAGAACTGTGTACAGTGTTGTGTACTTATGTGACGTGTGTAATCTGTAGCGTACTATTGACTATTGTGTGTTCTGTGTGACTTTGTTTTTTTATTTATTAATACTTAATAGCTTATGATCAATAATAATAGTTGGTACGTATTATTTTAAAATTGATGTATGTTAAATGTCTAAGTATGGGTAGACAAATACAAACCCTGTACAAAAAATGTACAATTATAAATACCTACACAATACGTGAAATTATAAAATTTAATTTAAATAGATAGATTAAAATTAAAATAATTGTTAGGTATAATATATTTTACAGTTATCATAAAAATTAATGACGAAATTTCAATAACGTTAATCTTAAAAATTTTATAAAAAGCTAAGTAGAATATTTTTATATTGATTTAAAAGGTTTAAATTTAACCAGGGTGGTTATAATTATACATTACTTAATTTTTTATCATATTGATTAGATATTTTAATTTTGTTTTATTATTTTATGTAGGTGTATGATATGATGTATGCAGGATAATAATTGTTAGGCAATAGGTCATACAATATTATATTATTAATCATAATTTATAATGAATTGTAATAAAATAAAACCAAGCGGAAGTGAATTTAAAAAGTGTGCAAGAGAAAAATTAGAAAAATATGATGAAGAATTGAAGCATAATGCTAAAATATATAGTTTCTTTAATCGTCTAATAATTCCATCAAGTTCTAAAAATTTAAAATTATCTGAAAGAAAGAATAAGGAACAAGTAAAAGATAACATATTAATAACTTCAGATAAACATAATGAAGATCCAATACCTCAATCTCATGACATATCCCAGATTTAAAATACTGATATTAACATTTCCAAAGACCCAATATAATGGAAACCAAATAATTATTGGCAAGAAAATATAGCTAAAAGTGGATTTGACCAAAATGTTGATGTAGATTTCAAGTTAAGTGGAAAAATGTACACAAAAACAAAGAGATACTGCTCAAAACAATTTTTTTAAAAACTGCTGTTAATGGTGAACAAATATTGAGAAAATGGTTAGTTTATTCAACATTAAAAAATATTATTTTTTGTGCAGTATGCAAATTATTTGGTGATGACTCACAATTTGGTAATCAAGGGTTTAACGATTGGAAGAATGCAAATAAAAGAATTTTACATCATGAAAATTCAAAAAAGCATAAAGATAATATAATACGTTTTAGCTATCGTCAACGTGAAAATGAAAGAATTGATACAAAACTTTGTCAGCAAATAATTGAAAAAAAACAGTATTGGTCTGCTGTACTAACAAGAGAAATTGAAATAATTAAATTCTTAGCCTCCAGAGGACTTTCTTTTAGAGGTAGTAATGAACATTTAAATTCTTTAAGTAATGGCAACTTTTTAAGTGCTGTTTAATTATTAACCAAATTCGACCCATTCTTAGCTGATCACTAAGCTCGATATGGCAATATTGGTAAAGGTACACCGACTTGCTTGTCAAAAATAATTTATGAAGAATTAATACTGCAAATACACAATCTAATGATAGAGAACATATTGTCAGAAATCAGAATAGCTAAATATTATTCTATTATAGTAGATTCAACTCCAGATATTGCTCACATCGATCAATTAATATTTATGTTTCGGTATGTTCTCCCAAGTGGCAGTCCAGTAGAAAGATTTTTTATGTTTATCGATAACATTGGTCATAAGTCAAAAGAACTTGCAGATACTATTATAGAAGTATTAAAAAACAATGAAATACCAATAGAAGATTGTAGAGGCCAGAGTTATGATAACGCAACCAATATGTCTGGCCACTACAGTGGACTACAAACCAGAATAAAAAATATTAATCCTCTTGCAGAATATGTACCATGTGCTGGTCATTCCAAAATCTAGTAGGATCTAATGTTGCAACAAGTTGCACACCAGCAATACAATTTTTTGATATGTTACAAAAAATTTATAATTTTTTCTCAAGTTCTACAAATAGATGGAGTATTTTTAAAAAACATTTAAAAAATAATATTTCTGTAAAAAGCCTTTCAGTTACTCGTTGGAGTGCGAGAGCAGATGCATGCTATGCACTATTTAAAAGTTATTCAGAAATTGTTAATGCATGTGATTCTATAGCAAATGATGTGAATGAAAAAATTATATGTAGAAATGAAGCTAAAAGACTTGTCAAATTATTAAATAGCCTTGAAATGGGTATAATGACTTGTTTATGGAATTCTATTTTATAAAGGTTGATTCAAATTAATTTTAACATGTATATATGTGTGTGTATATTGTTATAATTTTTAAATTAATACTTTTTGAATTAACAGAGTATTTTAATAATGGCATGAAATAACTTAATTAGAGTTTGATTTAATTGGAGATTTAAAAGTAATAATTAATGTTTAGTAAATAACCAAGGTGATTGTGTTGATACTTAAAATTGAACAATACTTAGGGATTCATTTGACAATTACAATTATATGGTATATTGTTGACTGTTACATAATTGATTTTGTTATGTTTTTAGATTTAACACTACAAATAAAAAATTGCAAGTTGTAAATATTGTCTTAGGAATTGTAATTAAACTTTATAAATCTTTAGAAAATTATTTGATTACAATTAGGGAAGGCTTTAAATATTTTGAAGAAAAAAGAAAAGTTGTATCTAATTGTTATATTTACAAAGCTGATGTGACTAGAAAAAAAAACAAATGTACGATTTAAATTTATATTTACTTATTATTGTGAATCAAAGATATTATATAATTATATTATTTATATTTCTATTTAGATTATATTTGACGATACAGAATCAAACTCTGAAGAACATTCTGATGGACAAACATTATTTAAAAGGAATGCTTATTTTGTGATTATTAATAATTTAGTAGCTAGTTTAGCACTAAGAAATAAAGCATATATCAGGCATCAAAATACGTTTGGGTGTATTCCAATGTTATTTAATCTACCTAACACTCAAGATATCAGAGACACTTGTAATGTTGTAGCCAAAGAGTTAATTTTCATATTTTACATTTCTTACAAATTTATAATGAATAGTTATTATTAATCAAAATATATTATTATACATTTTTAATTTTTAATTTAGGTTTGTTTCGGATATTAAAAATGGCTCAATTTTAACAGATGAATGCAACCATTTTGTAACCCTTTTATCAAAGGAGATAGAATTTAAGAATACTGAAAATCACTCAGTACTACATATTTTTTTACTTATAAAGAACAATAATTTTGATGAGTTGTTCCCTAATTTATGTATAGTTTTTAGAATATACCTTTCAGCTACATTAACAAATTGTTCGGGTGAGAGATCATTTTCAGTTCTTAAAAGAATAAAGAACTATTTAAGATCTACCACTCTCAGCAATCGGTTAAATGCTTTAGCTTTACTAAATATTGAAAATAATATGTTGAATGATATAAATGTTAAAAAATTAATTAATAACTGCTGAAAAAAAAGCAAGAAAAAATTTGTTTACATGTTTATTTTTTAAATAAATTATCAAACTTTAACACAAATAAATGCTCCATTATATAAAATTTTAACTATGTTAATAATTATATATAATTATAACTTGTTATAATTTATGAACTTCAAATTTGTGGAACTTACTTATTCCATAAGTGTTGTAACTAGATAATGCATATTTAATATATTATAATACCTATTGTGATATTTGTATATTGCATAATATATAGATACAATGGTTATAATAATATGAGATTATAAACGTCAATGATTATTGGGCGGAGTGGAATAAAATTTTAGGGTATAGGGGCGCAAGTAAAACCATTGCCTTGAGGCGCATTTTTCCTTAATCCGGGCTTTGAGTAGCGTATGCATCACTACCCTCGACACGAGGCATGGTCATACTAACTTAGCATTAATATCTCGTAGCCCATAACAATATAACATGATATAAATACTGAAACGGTACAATGACACCTATTAGTATTTTGGAAATAGGCTCTTAACAGAGCCAACAATTAACACATAGATACGACAACCAATCACAACACAGAATAAACGCACAACACCACATATTGAACTTAAGAGTTAAATCCAAATCCCCTCGTACATCATATAGATATCAAGCATACATCAACGGATAGGGGAAGTCAAGATAAAGACAACAATACTCTCCTCATGATTGTATATCAAAAACATCGAAGATATGACCTAATTCATCACAAAACAAAACGCAACGATCTACCGATTAATCGATATGTTTACTAGTCGGTACGGATACTAGTATATATTATACCGGTAAGATTCGCCAGGGAGTTCAGTTTTCTTTCCATATTTCGTCTTCAACCTTCTATTACCAAACATCGAAGACTGAAGACCAGAAGGAACACCGAAAGTGATTATCAGCAAACAACGACGACTTTCCACGACGTCCAAGAGTAGCGACCATCGAACGACGTCCGACGAGATCCCATGCGCAACTCACGCCGCGCATCATCACAAATCGTTTGTACCGAATAATGACTCCGGGATATTGCGGGTTGCCGATTTGTCTCTGCTCACGGAGCTAGTGGTAACCTTTCGTTATATCCAACGTCGGAGAAAGGCGTAAGCCTGAATCAGATCAAACGACGGCGACAGACTCCGGCGTGACTAGCCATAGTCGACCAATACAAACCCGTGCTCAACTCTTAATGAGCATCGCCACATTCTGATCGTACGGACGAAAGACGACAATTTTCCTGACGTTCAAGAGTCGTGACCATCGAGCGACCGACGTGATCTCGTGCGCAACTCATGCCGCGCACCGCCACAAGGTCAAACGACGACGCAATCAGCCATAGACGACCGGTACGAACCCGTGTGCAACTCATACCGAGCATCATCACAAATCGTTTGTACCGAATAACGACTCCTGGATATTGCGGGTTGCCGATTTGTCTCTGCTCACGGAGCTAGTGGTAACCTTTCGTTATATCCAACGTCGGAGAAAGGCGTAAGCCTGAATCAGATCAAACGACGGCGACAGACTCCGGCGTGACTAGCCATAGTCGACCAATACAAACCCGTGCTCAACTCTTAATGAGCATCGCCACATTCTGATCGTACGGACGAAAGACGACAATTTTCCTGACGTTCAAGAGTCGTGACCATCGAGCGACCGACGTGATCTCGTGCGCAACTCATGCCGCGCACCGCCACAAGGTCAAACGACGACGCAATCAGCCATAGACGACCGGTACGAACCCGTGTGCAACTCATACCGAGCATCATCACAAATCGTTTGTACCGAATAACGACTCCTGGATATTGCGGGTTGCCGATTTGTCTCTGCTCACGGAGCTAGTGGTAACCTTTCGTTATATCCAACGTCGGAGAAAGACGTAAGCCTGAACTTCGATGCGGATACTCGATGCACCACAAATAGGGTCGTAAAGTGGAGATATAATTCGGTGACCCGAGAAATTGTCAGAGTTCTACACCAGGCGGATACATCAAACAAATTGATCCAAGTCCGAAGAAACCAAAACTGCCCTCTTCAGGGCAACCTATAAATAACACAAGTTTCCCCACGCGCGCCTACATAGGCCACGCTTAATTCGAACAAATATTGTTATTAGACGCCACTTATTTGAGCGGGCCTAAAAAAACAATATTTTTGTTCATTCCTTTAAAAAATGTAGAATAGTTAAATTAATTTTATCATGTATATATTAACACTCTTATTCAATTATTTACAAAATATTTATGTATATAATAAATAAATAAAAGTACATTGATATAAAAAAAAGACGTGTTTATATATAAATACGAAGAAGCTATTAATATTGCCACATAGTGTGTACTGTTACAATATCAGCATCTTAATCTTACAACCGAAACCGTGTCTAAAACAGCTCTCGTCTTCAATATGTTAACATTTTAACATTTTTTGCTAAATTTTCGTAATTACATATTAGTTATTAATAAGTTATTATGTATGTTATGTATAATAAACACAGGTGTCGAATTATAACGGTTCAGTTGATCAAATGGACCAGATACTAAACAAAGTTTAAAAACAGTTCAAAATAAAATTAGAATTCTCCATGCACCGATAGGGTCTATTTAACCGACCTCACGCACTGAAAATGTTACTCGGTATATTATTCACAGTTTGTAAAGTAAACATTATCCATAATATATATATATATGTAATTAATGGATCATAGGTAGTGTTTTCAAGTTTGATAACATTTTATTGTAATGTAGTCTGTATTTTGTTGGAAAAAAAAATTTACAACCGTACGCTTATGTGTATAGATTAAAAAAACTTTTTTGGTGGGTGTGGGGGCATAGCCCTCCACAGTAACTCTAAGTTTAATATACAGTGTGTAATACGAAATAAAATATATTTTAGCCTCTGACCCTAATGGTACTACACAAACCCTAATCAACTCCCAAATAACCACGGATGAATTAGAAGTGATATTGAGAACCAACAAAAGTAAAAGACCGAGACCAGATGGTATCCCTTATATTTTCGTATTCAAAATCTACCCCTCAATGGTATCAAACACCTACTTGACATTTTTAACACTATATGGAGTTCATCAGGTTTCTACAATTTCCGTAACTCTTTTTCTGCTAATCATAAATGACATATCCTAGCAAATACGTAAACCAATCATTCCCATGTTGTACGCTGACGATTTCTCCATTTTATGTCATAACAGCAGTTTAATGACAATAAAACAAATTCTATAAGATGCCACAAACTCACTAATAAATTGGTCAGATACATCAGGGTTTAGATTTTCAGCTAAAAAACTAAACTCACTATATTCAACAATAAAAACAAAAATAAAATGTCAATTAAATTGGGCAACCATATAATTAAAAATGACAAATATATTAAAATCTTCGGTATAACTTTTGATTCAAAATGTTCCTGGACACCTCAAATTCTACAAATAAAACACGCTTGCGCCAATCGTCTCAATATATTCAAAATTCCATCTCATACCTCATGGGGAGCTCATTCCTCTGTACTTATCAAGATCCACAAACCCCTAATTCTGTCTAAACTAGATTATGGATCTTCTCTATTCTCGTCAGCTGTTCTATGTTATTTAAAAAAGCTCGAAAATCTTCAAATTTCAGGGGTGTGCCTGGAAATAAATGCATTCCGTTCCAACCTTATAGACAGCATATCCAATATAGCAGGAATAGCTTCCCTATCACTAAAATGGGTTAAACAGAAATCATTACTGGCAGCCAGATTCCATAGAACCCCACAAGGAATCTTCACATTTCCCAATAATTTATTCACAAATTTACAAGATAAATTGGACCTAGACCAAATCATACCATCAACTATCAGCCTTCAGCCACCTTGGACAATCTCCCTAGATATCAACCTCGAACTCCATTAGCTCCCAAAAAAAGACACTAATCCCAAAATATATAAACACTACTTCAATGAAATCATAGTCAAAACCAAACCTCATACACGGATATACACAGACACATCTAAAACAGATCAAATAGTTGGAGCTGCAATCATATGTGGCGCCACCAAAATTCAACTTAAACTATCTGACAAATGCTTTAATATATACCGCTGAAATCATAGCTACACTAAAAGCAATCAAATATTTCACACAATCCGTCGACGATAAACTCTGTATCATACTTAACGGTTCACTTATTGCAGTAACAAGCCTGAAAAATATTACTAATCCTACCGATATAGCAAGAAATATTCACAAATTTTGTCACATTGCACGTTCTGCCGGGAAACACATATCCTTTATGTGGATTCCTGGACATTGCAATATAACAGGTAATGAAAAAGCCGAAGAGGTTGCCAAACTTTCTCACATATCACCTAAAGCTATCACTTTACCAGGATTTACCTACAGCGACGCAAAAAAATGTATAAAATATCTCAATTCTTAAAGGTAGCAACAATATTGGTCAAATCAATCAACCAAACTTAATGAAATTAAAAAATCAGTACTCTCATGGCCTCCTCCTCACAGTTGTTCCAGAAGACAAGAAATAATTTTAAACCAACTAAGAATAAGCCATACGTTACTCACCCACCGCCACCTTATGACAAGAGAGGATCCCTCCAACTGTACTACCTACGGTGTCCAACTCATCATCAAGCACATCTTCATAGAATGCAGAAATAATCAACAAGAACGTATGGAAACCCTCGGAGCCACCCACTTATACGAAATCTTCATTCCGGAACCAACCGCAATTCAAAAACTATTTATTTTCCTTAAAAAAATCTACTTTATTTAAAGAAATATAACCTGTATATTCTATAAAATTATGTGATTATGTAACTATGTGATAATTATTTAAGTCACTGTCAGACCAATGGCTAGAGTTGCCGCGATCTTTTGTTTTTAATAAAAAAAGAATTCTTTGGCCCATTTAAACACGACAGCCCTACTCAAGCACTTACTACCGAACTGCTTTTGCAAACGCACAAAAATATCTGTTTTTAACATCTTCTTCCACTAAAAAACGAATGATAATACGAGGCGCAACGGCAGTCGGCACTTGACGTTGACTCATGGTCGTAGAACACGTGTGAAACAAGTGCTCCGACGAAAACAATACCACACTGTTCGTAAGAGACCCAGCTATCACATACTCAAGCCACGACCTTCGAAACATACATGCGTGCCATCTACAGGGTTTGTCTCGATTATATTTGAACCACCCTCGTAAATTTTTGCACGGCCAATGATAATTTTCAAAATCTAAATATATACAACTTGGTACAGTTATATCTACTATATATACAATAGACCCGTTTTCACGGTGTATTTTTAACTGATGTTCTAATAAAGTAAGTTTGTTTATTTTTTTTTGCACTGTATATATTTTGAGCTATGACAAAATGGTCATATATATGTTTCACAAATTTTTCAGGTCGTCTATTGCAACGTGCTCTGATACTTATATTAAATATAGTATATAAATTACTACATACCGTAGCCAACAATAACCAAAACGCTAGAGGCATTACAAAAAACCCTATAATTACGCTAGGGGTGAGCAAGTGAACAGCCAAGCAATTGATGATCAAGTATAGACCAATAATATAGGACCTAAAATGAAAGGTAAAAAATAATCAAAAGTATCATCACACGTATGCTTTCTACCCGCTAGAATATAATGACTATATGATTGCTGCCGGAGACATGTAATGGATACATCACCACCTGGTAGAATATACCAGGCACGTAATTATTCACCCGGTTGAATATTATAGATATATAATGGACGCACGGCGTCGCGCAGATAACGCAAGGCGTGGGTAGAAACGGATGCACGTGCAGATGACCATCAGAGACCTTAAGGTACCGCGGAGTCCCTGGATGATATAAAAGGGGGCCCAGAATAGGCACATTTCAGACATGATCTGTCAAAGTTAGAGCGAACACCTTCACATCACCCACTTCAATAATTTTTTTCATTTGGACTTGGAATATTTCTCAGAGTTTAATTTATTAAATCATTTGGACATAGAATATTTTTTAAATAAAAAACACTTAGAATAATTCAACGAGTCTTCATTTTTTTACAATTAAACCAATTAATACTACATCATTCTGTTGCTTGTCCGTGGCACGTTACAAATTTTGGAGCAGTCGGTAGGATTCTTTTCAAATAAGAATTCTTTAGTCGAAAAATTTTATTTTTCGGACTTAGAAAATTGTTCGGGAAAAATTTTTTTTTTCCTTTTCGAAAATTTTTTCAAATTAAAATACATCGACTTCGAAAAATTCAAGGAGGCAAATTCGGCAACGAATCACAGTTGGATGGAACACTTGATCACTGTCAACTTCAGCGACTCCAAAGAAAAAGAATCAACTCGTAGCACCACGGCTCAGCAAGTAGAAAGAATGGACTTATCAACTCAAACCACCTTTGTGTAAGCGAAATTTTTTTTATAATGTAGAAATTTTAAGCAATTAAGCGTCTAACTCTGGTCGAGTCTACTTTGGAATTAAAAACTCCATCGTATAAGTTACTTTTAATTGTGAAGGTGTATATATATATAATTCCCGTAAAACATTAAATAAATAATTTAAGTAAACATTTAAATACGCAAGAATTAAAAAAAAAAAAACGCAACGATTAAATAATTTTTATATTTTAATATTACTCTTAGAATATTTTCCGCATTTCAAAAAAAAAAAAATATTATAAATAAATTTTCAGGAAATATTTAAATAAATAATTTTTTTTTAGAAAGAATTATACGTGAGAAATACGGAATAAATATTTATTTGAAAGAAAAAAATTATAAATGAATTATACGTCAAGGAACACGCAAAAAAAAAAGGAGAAAAAATTATTTTGTGAATTAAAGAGAATATTAATTGAGAATTTTATTGAAGGCAGTTAAGATCTTATTTATTGAATTATTGGGAAGGCAAGTAATAAGTCCTTATATATTGAATTTATTTAGGCTGAAAAAGCGCCATATTTTAAAAAGTTAATGATTAGAATTAATTTGGGGCGGATTTGAGCCATATATTGAGAATTAAAAAAGTAAAGAATTTATTTAGGCTGAAAAAGGGCCATATTTTAAAAAAGTTGATGAATGGAATTATTGTGGGGCGGATTTGAGCCATATATATTGTGAATTAAATAAGTATTGAATTTTATTAGGCCGATAGAGCCGTATTTTGTGATGAAAAATAGTTGTGAATTTTATTGGGCTGAGAAGAGCCATATTTAGTGATTTATATAATTGAAAAATAATTGTGAATTTTAGAGAGGATAAAAAAAAAATCCTAAGTTTAAGAAAATACAAATTTTAAGAGAATTAATTGGAGGAATATAATAATAAGTTACAGAAACAATTTTATAATAAAATAATATTGATAAATATTATTTAAAGAGATTAATGTTTAATTAATAATTGAGAAAAATAGTAAGTTGCGTAAAATAAATAATAAAAATAATTTTATTTTAAGAAATAAAATATAATTAATTTAAGTTATAATAAATGAGTGTAAAAATAAATTTATGAAGAAGGAAAAAGAATAAAATAGTTAAAGTGAAAATGATAGTAATAGTTCGGAAGAGGAAACAAATAAAACGAAAGAAATTGGAACTCAAGTAGAGTTAAATAAAAATATTGAAATAGAAAAATTAGTAGAAATAAGTATAAATACGAAAGAGGATAGCGATTCTAGACAGGAAATTATTAAGAAAAATACAAAAGGGAAAAGTTTATTAGATACTACTCTTATGGAAGATTTGAATCCAGGAGTAGAACCAAGGGTACTAGTGTTACGTTGTACACCAAATTTAGTCCATACAGAATTAGGACCAGTGAGAAGAAAGCAAAGAACAAAAATGTCTAGTGTAAAGGCTACAATTGAGCAGGTTACTGATATGATACCAATTTGCGCCGATGCAAAAGACGTTTGTTCGTTCATACGGGCATGCAATTATGAATGTGAGGCCGTAGATAAAGAAACTATACCCTTATTAGTAAAATGTATAAATACTTGAATTACTGGCAAGGCATTAGAGGTATGTCGCTATAGAAAAACTAGCGATTAGGAAACTATTAAGAAAGTATTACGGGGGGCTTTTGAACAACAATTGTCGCCACAAACATTGCAGATACGGCGTCCGTTCGATCAACCAGATAACGGCCGTAACGGAAAAATTGTCACTCAACGATGTTTCACCATCGTATCAGTAATTAATAAAAATCACGTTACATTTCAATCACCTAATTTTAAAACAAATACAACAGATCTTCTTTTAGACACCGGTAGTGAAATCAATTTAATAAAAATAAATAAATTAACAAGCGAAACATTAGTAAACGAAAAAGAAAAAAGAAATTTAAAAGGCATTAACGATAAAATAGTCACTACCATAGGCAAAATCACCATAATATTAATATTAAATAATAATAAAACAAAAACAGAATTTCATGTGGTTGATAAAGAATTTGCAATACCGCGAGATGAAATTCTAGGTCACCACTTCCTGTTACAGAATAACGCGATAATAGATGTTGCGAATAATATATTAACGATAAATGATGACACTCGTAATTACAATTTTACAAATTTTTTAATTGTTGGTACTTTACAGTTCCTCCAAAAATCGTGAATTTTTTGCCTAATTGCGTTTTTATCAAATTCGTCGATTTTTTCAATTACTGTAGGTCTATGTTTTTCTTGGTAGGTGATGAAACTGTACTTTGTCTTTTGTACTCCGACAATGTTGTTTGTATTGTATGTTGTCCAATACCCGAGGATTTTGAAGTTTCTAATAGCATTTGTCTGTAGGTTAATCGGGGGCTGTCTGGATTTTCAGACTGTTTTTCAACGAAATATTTGTAGAGTTTAATTACAATTTTCCTTTGACCAGTGCCAATAAACTAAAGAAAAAATATTTATTTAAAAATTAAAAATTTCAATAGGAAAATAGTAATATAAACACTTACTTTTCCTTTTGGATTTTTTTTAGCTGGAGACACAGTTACATGTTCGTCGTCCATGTTGTATTTTTTTTAAAAAAACGTAAAAAATAAAAATAACGGTTTACTAAAACACGCGAAAACTGTGTTCCCGAAAAAATAAAAACAAAAATGTTGTGTATCGTGTATGTATTCAATAACGTAGAATATCGAAAACACAAACACTGTCACTGTTTCCCGGTCGTCGGCGGCGTCGGTAGACGGCAGCAGCTGCGCGACGGTGGCGGCGACAGCGTCGGCGGCCAGCGTTTTAGAGGGTTTAGTGGTAGGGATGCGTGAGAAATGACGAATTTTGGTCGCCGCCCAGTAGCGTTCTCTCGGCGGCCGGACTATAGTAACACTAATAAATTATTTAATAAAATTTAAAAATAAATTGCACTTTTCAAGTTATAAAATGTAATTAGGAACTACTTGTTTTACCTAATTAGGAACATAAAAATGTTTTGTTATTTATTTAGTATGAAAATCTTTGAAACAATTTCTGTTGATACCGCAACAAAAATACTTATCACATTTAGTACAAGTGCATTGTGTTAGTTTTCCAAATTTTTCATACTTGCACCGATGCCTTGTTTCTTTATATTCTGGCCAATGATGTAAACCATCTCTTCTGATATCTTCAGGTGTTATTGAATGAGTATGTTGTATAGGTATTTTTATCTCGTTATCTTTCTTCATTAGATGGTCTGTCTATTTTTGGAGTAGATACAGACGTTGTTAATGAAAATACAACTTCTGTCCGAAAATCAAATAAACTTAATTTTGGTACTCTACCATTTTCATTTTCCACTCGTCTATAGAGTAACCATGCATTAACGATTGATATATCAATGAGATGGTACCAGACCCTCATGTACCACTTTTTTGTCCGTATTTTAATTTTATAACAACCAATCAAAGAATCAAGGAGATCAATAACTCCCATATGGTGGTTGTATTCTTTAAAAATTATAGAAGGGCACTTTACTTTCATATTTCTTTTGGATTTTTTATCAAATCGATTGATCGACATTTCAGGTAATATGCAACAATAAGATGAAAAAAGTGTCACCAGTTTATTATCTTTCCATATGACTGAAGTTATTGGAACGCTGTTAAATACAGTTAAATATTCGTATGAAGTTCCTCTATGTTCTTTAAGTATTATTTTTTCAGATGTAAACTTACAATTGGGAATTCGGTTTCTACGAACAGTTCCGAGTGTTAAAATACCTTTTTTGCCATGTATTGTTCAAGTAGTATGGTAGTGTAATAATTATCGAAGTAGAGTCTGTGGTTTTTGTTTTCTGGAATTATTTTACTAAGTCTTACAACAACATTGGCACTAGCCATCAAATCAGGTTCTGTGTTAAGTCTAAATTTCTCAAAATTTATTTGACCAGTGTATAATTCAAAGTTGTATGCATATCCTTTACTACTACATAAAACAAAAAACTTATATTCCCACTTATCCACTTATGGGGTTTTAAAGGTAAATATTGCTTTAAATAGCTGCGTGCTTTTGTGGCACACAATTGCTCATCTATAGCATCTCTTTCAAGAGGAATGCTAGAAAACTGTTTATTTAAATGATCAAATATAGGTCTAAGCTTATGACATCTATCGTGGTCCTCATGATTTCTTGGAAGAGCTGTATCATTATCATTAAAATGAATAATGCTCTTTATTTGTTCAAAACGTTTCTGCCCCATGGTACACTTTATAGGATGATATTCGACTCTAGAGCTTCAATACTTCCTAACATTATCAATTTGAACAATAGATGTAAATATTGTTATTCCAATATACTGTTTTAACTCATTTGTAGTAAAAGTAATGGGTTTGTTAATATTTTTTTGAACTGAATATTTAATTGATTCAGATTTTATATGTGAATATAGGTCGTCGTTAAAAAAATATGAAAAAAAGTCAATTGTTGTTTTCAAAGAACACTTAATTAATAACACAACTGATACTCCACCTCTATCAAATTTGGAAAGTAATAAATCTAAAGTACAATATTATAATTTTGTACTAAGTGTAGTGTTGAGTACCTTAATAGTGACTATAATGTTAGTAACGATAGGTGTACTCTATAATTTTAAATATGTAAACCGACACAGGTACAAATATATAGGAAATTTAATACAGGAGCAAAGTATAGAATTAAATTTAATAAAAGAAAGTGATTTAAAAAAAAAAAAAATATATATATATAAATAAGTCTTTTAAATATTATAATACACGTACATGATAATAATAATTAAGATAAAATAGACAATAATAATTAGAATTAGTAAATTAATTTAAGTTTAAGTAAATGAAAGAATAACGTATAAGTGACCTATTGAATTATTTAAGGTTTTGTGTATAATGACGATACAAAGACAATCACCATACACCATAAAAAAATTTAAAAATGAGACCAGTATAAAATATAATTGTTTAAATTATACAGAAAAGAGACTCATAAATTCATAATAATGGATTTCGAATTTACATTGGTGAACAAGACACAAGCATGGTAGTCATTTCCGGCGCTATATTCAATAGCCTAGACCGATTTAAAATTAGGAAACTAGAAGGACGACCCTTATTGTTACCACTTAATGAAGAAGCTCGACCTATGGGTGAGAAGGAGCTTCAGGTAGCAGTAAGAAGAGAGGTATAAAGAGAGTTTTCAGGGTTAAAACCGATCTAAGAGATGCTTGTCTAGACCAATTAAAGCAAAGTTTGAGTTCAACAAGAAATAACTTAACAAAAGGGTATATCGACAGTTATATATGTAGAGATAATAAGGAGAACTAGTAATATGGAACGGACACTCAGATAAAAACATTTTGAAAAGGTTAGATTTAGACCATTCTCTAATATTGAACATAACGTGCTACGATAAATATTTTAATAAAAACTTTTAAGTAGTATGTTTTGGTCGGTTTTGTATCCCCCGCAAATCCGGTAAATCCGACTACCCCGTCCTCCCTATCGTGCGCGTGCCATGCCCCGCCATGCCTATCGCTGCCATGCCCCTCCATGCCGTTCCCGGCCTTGCCTCTCCCCTCCATTCCTATCCACTACATTATCCCCCCCCCCGAAAATTATAAGTAGTCGAATTCAATATACTCAATACGATGTATACAAAACTATTATAATCACAATATTTTAGGGTATAAATAAAGCAAAGTGGTGTGTGCGATATCGTCAGTAGTAATACATTCACTCTAGCAACGAGTCATTGTTTTCTATACTTAAAATCATTTTTTCACGTTTAAAAAATAAACTTACAAGTGTTTCTAAATATGGCTGGTTCAATCACGGATAATGCAGCTATATACAAGAAAACCTTTACATATGTCCCGCCAACACCGCCTTCGGAGCTTATCGATTCTACTAACTATACGTTGAACTTCGTGAAACGTAAACTTATACATATTGGGATCGATCCGACTGATATGTTCAGAATGGTGGTGCATATAATAACACCATCACGTTATATTAATATTTCAACTGAATTTCTAAAAAGAATATTTTCACTGATGGATAATATCCTATCATTTATTTTGGAGCAGCCGGCGAAATATAAAAGAACCATTTTTCTTGAGACAGAGAATTTCAAGTTATTTAGCATGATGTATAGCGGTGAAAACTCCTTAGTAATAGAGTCCAAGATACACGACGGATGTCGAATTCTTTTAAATCGTACAGAACTCATACGACTTCACTATTTGGAATGGTGCATTTTCGAATCAATCGTACGAAAATCAACTATAATGCATCCAATCGTCTTAAAACAATTCGATATATTTACGAATTATATAAATGGTGAACTTTCCAAAGTGGAATCATTGCCGAGAACGAGTGAAGAAATGACTACGTTTATTAAAAATGTACGTGATGAACATATTATTGCAAGCAGTCCTAAACATGATGTCGATTTCATTAGTCAGCTCAAAATGTATGCATTAGCGCAATTAACTGAACATTGCATGCAACGGTGGAATGGGGAAATGTCTCCAAAGGTATAGCCAATATATTTATTCTATGTACATAATGATTTAATAATTTATTTATTTTAGCCGTTTGATGGTAATTTAACAATCATTTCGCCGACCTCGCCGACCTATTTACCCTCGAGCATCACAAAAGTCGACATATTTGACATGCATGATGAAAAAGTAAATAATGCGAAGGTAATTTATAAAATAATTATAAATACATAATTTATATATGAAAATATACTTATAAAAATACTAATTTTTTCAGCCGTACGATTCATTTGACGGCATGCTTTCACTCGATGAAAATGATGGCCCCGATTATTTCAACGTGCAAACCGTATCAGATGCAAACCACGCAACGTACGCAATGTTTCCAAGACCATTATGATGAGGGTGGAACATAACAAACTTTTTTTAATAATTAATTATACGATTAATAATTTATGAGAAATAAAAAGACATGATATTAATATAAAAAGTATTTTTTATTTATAATATTAAGTTATACAATAAATATTTACATTGTTCTTACTTCATCATTAAATGGATTATAAGTTATAATCTGGTCATGTAATATTAAGCAATATGCTGAGGTGGAGGCTGGAAACGCTTCTTCGGTATCGATCTCAATTCTGAGGTCGACAGTCGAGGTTTTTACATTATCGTTCTGTCTGCTCATATCCACAACTATAATTGGTGATAGTTTTTTGAAATCCGATCGAGTCAATAGAGGTGTAAAGTTATCACGACCGTAGTAGGATTTCTGAAACTCGGCGTATGCGCGGTATAATGTAGCCATCTTGTTCTTAGTAAAGTTGCTTTGGAAATCTTCGTAAGGGAATACCTCGGAATTCAAATAAACCTTCAAGTTTTTGTTATTACAATGATCGAAATATGACATTGCTTTGCTCATACTGTTTTTTCTATCGGTCTGAAATCCGATTATAGCATATCGTGGTTTTTCTAATTTATTGGATGTTTTTACTTTCCATGAGTGTGATGTGTTTTGAGGGAGAAATGGGTATTCGCAGAACTCCCACGATCTAAACGCACATCTCAAAGGTTTCTGACGGTTTACTATTTTCAATAGCTGTATTTTTTCTCTGTCAGTGACCTTGACTATAGGCATTCTCCACAATATTTTCGTGATATTTATCTTAACGTCTTTTAGCTTAGGTGCATCAAGGACAACGTCATTATTTTTGTACTGCTTAACCGAATTTATATCTATTGAAGCTCTATTTAATATCAATTGTTGATTGCAGTTTATTAAAATACGTTTATAGTCCTCGCAAAAACCAAACAAATCTTTAAGATTAATACACCCGTTGAACAAACCGCTCTCAATAAAATCTTTATAAAAATGTTTAATATCATCATCCCAGGCAGCGTTATAGCGTGACACTATGTCCGATTTATTATACGATCAGTATCCTTTCAATGTTGTAGTTATACCTGGGTTAGTAAGTTTCTAAATTTGAATCCCATTCAGTTCATATTTCATTTCAGAAAAAAGAAATGCTAGTCCATTGTTTATAAATCGAATGTCATCTGTTATTCCAGCAGGTTTGGTTATTGACCCCTCGATATAGATATAACTTTCACATGGTAGGGTATACGACTCTGTGTTATGCAAGGCAATACGTACTTCATCATTATTAGAGAGGGCGGATGTTGAATAAGGTAGAAAAGAATGATAATCAATTTGTGTTATCCTACAATCGTTAACATACCCAGCCGATACGTCTAAATACATATCATCCATATTAAACAGCGTTTAGCTATTGTAGAAAAGCTAAATTAAATTTTCAGCTGTTAGGTCACCTCCCACTTTAGAGTATTTAAAATTTCGTTTCTTCTTCTTCAGAGTTGTTAACTTGATAATGTCACTAACGCGGCTAGCATGTTTTTCGTATACTCGAGTATTTATATTATAAAACTGTAAACCCATTTTATCATAAGTCCTTGATTAATAATCGTATTGATACCGGTTCTCCACGTAGATCGATTAGCTCGTTATCCTGATTTTTTAAAGTTATCTCTGCATGCGTTATAGATAAACAATTGATGGAATAAAAAACCAAATGTGTTGGAATCTCTATCACTTTGTAGCCCGGAGGTACATTCGGATAAAACTCATGTATTGTATGACACTGCTTTCCGTTATTGAATTACCCCATAACTAAGTTTGATTCGATATATATACAGTTTGTTTTTGTAATATTTACCAACTTATCCGATTGATGTTTAACATTAGCATTATATATATTTTTTTCAAAACCTAACAGCTCACCTATATTATTAGGCATGGATAAATCTATAGATACATTGCATAGCATTTCACATTTTAACGAGTTATTATTCCCCTTTAACTCAAACGATATCTTGGTATCAGCTAGCATATGCTTTATTACCGCCTCGATTTCGCTTAACTCATAAGAGCCTGTAGGTAATGAGTAGACGAGATTTGTTGTTTTCTCGCTCTTTCCTTCGTAATATATGAAGCCAATTTGATTACACTTATCGTTTATATTAGGGATAGAATTATTCTTCTGAAAGCCCAACAGACAAATCTTAGCATTTTTACTGACTTCTATCGGTGGGAAAAAGTCACAAGATAATTCACTAGAGTTACCGTTTAACGTTATAGAGTTCACGATAAAAACTTTAGACATAGATGACCACAGTTTGTTGTATTGTATTTCTGATGTCTATCGTAATTATATTCGATATTACAACCGTTGAAATATTTTTGTAATTCTAACGGAGGAGGTAAATTTCCAAAGCTATCGTAATATTTAACTTGTTTACCGATTTTTTTATACGCTACCCAATGAGTTCCACCACCATTCTCATCATCCAGATTAACAATAGCCGACTCTCGATGTATATAGTGTAAAGGCAACTTGTCTCTGGAATATACTCCAATAAAATGAGGTATTTTCATCAAGTCGATATATTTTATAATCTCATAATCATACAAAGCTCTGTCGGGTAACGTATCAATTAGTTTTTTGCGACTTTCTTGGATTTCCTCACCACTAACGAACCTTTTTACGGTGCAAGGTATAAGCCTTTACCTTTTACGATTTTATAAGAACTCCCCTTGTATGGCGTGAGGTATAAACCCTTACCTAAATGAATAGGGGTGTTTATATCGGATTTTAAATCATTCACTACTTTTACTATACTACTAATACCACTAGTTAGCGCACCTAATGCAGATAAACCGGAAAATATAGGTATTAAAGGTAAAACACCACTCTTTTTAGGGATTGGTATGATTCTAGGAGTTTTAGTTTTCTTAGTTTTCGCTTTTTTAGCCGCTGTCAGGCACGTTCTAATTAATTTAGTTATATTCTTTTCCGTCGTTTTATTTTTGATAGCGTTTTTAGCAGCTACAACCATATGTTTGAATCCACAGCCGGCTCCCTTCTTGCGCTTGACTTTCATAGCTGTAGTAACTAACGAAGATGCGGCTTTTCCCTTAATACCACTGTTTTTAGATTTAAACACCTCCCAAGCTTGATTTTCTAATATTTTATCGGCCTTGTGTCTATCAGCTAGTAAATTACTTCTATCATAAGCGATATCGTGAGCTCTAGCCAACTCGTCTAGACTGTTTACTCCTCGATAACCACGAGCTAGCCTTTCTTTTAATTTCGTACCAGGACCGGCGAATCTAAATGCAAACCCAAAATTTAGTTATTAGGATTTAATAATGTGATTTAGCGACCTACCTATAACCGGGTAAATGTAATTCCACCGGTAAATGGTTTATTACTGAGTTAACAAGGCCCGAACCCTTATTGGTGTTTCGTTTACGAACACGAGACATCGTGTGACGTTATCATAGACAGTACATCCGTATTTATAGAGAACAATTGTAATATTGAAAATGCGTTTTATCGAGCAAGAGAAAAACTTCGAATATATAACATCGATACCCTCGATACAGTACAGTATAGGCACGGCGAGTTATTTCCAAACACGATACGTTCGCTAGTATTTGGGAGTTCGGGTTGCGACAAGACGAATTTGATATATTTTCTACTCGTCGATGAAAACGGGCTTCGATTTGAAAACATTTACATATACTCTAAAACGCTGGAACAACCGAAATATAAATTACTAAAACGTATAATTGATGATATAGAGGGGGTTAACATTTTTACATTTTTCGAGAATGATAAAGACATCACACCTGAAAAAGTATTACCAAACTCTATATTTATCATGGATGATGTCATCGGAGAACAGCAGGGCGTTATAAGGGAATATTTTTCCAGGGGTAGACATAATAAAGTAGATATATTCTATCTAGCTCAGAGTTATTCAAAAGTACCCAAACAACTGATACGTGATAACACTAATTTAATAGTATTGTTCAAACAAGACGAAACTAATTTAAAATATGTTGATAATGAACACTGTTTTGGTGATATGTCATATATTCAATTCAAACAATTTTGTACCGTGTGCTGGAATCGTGATAGGTTTGCGTTTGTAGTCATTTGTAAAGATAGCGAACGTGATAGCGGGCGTTACCGATTTGGGTTTGATACGTATGTGGTTATATAAGAGAGTGTTTTTAGTGGATAAATATCATTTAAAACGCAATCATGAGGGAGGAAAGTAATATATTAGAAGAGTTGGTACGGGCTAAGGAAAGTATAAAACGAAAATATACTACGTTAAAAACTGGTGAAGCTGATGTTCAACAGTTGATGGCGCAAATATTTAAACCCATTATAGATCCTTTAACTAAAATTTCGAACACACGTGATTTATACAATAATCAGACTAGGAAAGAAGATGTTAGAATAGATTCTGAAATAATTAATACTAATGAGGGTAATAATTATGATAATTATCAACTGGAGATTGAAAATTTGTTTCAATCAAAGAATATAGATAAAACATTTGGTCCGAAAAAAATTGTAAACAACGATATCACCTTGGGCGATAAAGAAGTGAAATTCGCTCGAAACGTAATAATCATCGATGAGACTATTTATCCAACAACCTCGGGTCTTATTCAGTTATTATTTCTGAAAAATCCACTTGTTTATACTGATAACGATTTGAAGATATATAAATCGATATTAATTCAAACGTCAGCGCGTTTAACTACAGGTGGTTTAAAAATTAGAAATACTACTTGTAAAAAATATAATAATTCCCCACTTCTGGTGGTGGTGGTGGTGGTGGTGGCTTGTCTATGAAATTACAGAAAAATAACTTAGTTTATTAAGATAACCCGAATGAGTTAGTTGATAGACTTCGATTACTTCTAGTGTCGAAATCAGTTGGTAATACAGGTGTTTCCAATGAAATAATATCTATTTTTGAGGAATTACGTGAGGTAGGGTTAATTAAACGAATTCCAAATATTTAAACGTGAAATCGCCATTGAACTCCACAAACCGTCACGGAGAAATTTCACGAGGCGTAGAGTTAACATATATGGAAAAAATGATTTGTGGCAGGCTGACTTGGTTGAAATGATATATTCGAAGAAAAACAAAGGCTATAAATATATTTTATGTGTAATTGATTGTTTTACTAAACTCGCATGGGCTCTACCGTTGAGGACAAAATCCGGTAAGGAAGTCACTAGTGCTATGTCTAAAATATTACACAACCGATCACCAAAACTCTTGCAATTGGACAACGGAAAAGAATTTTATAACAAGACATTCGACGAGTTGATGGGCAAGTATGTTATACACAAATATTCTACATACAGTATCATGAAAGCATGTATTGTTGAACGCTTCAATCGTATGTTAAAAGAATAAATGTTTAGAGAGTTTACTGCGCGGGGCTCTCACGAATGGATTTCTATTTTACCGAGATTGCTGTTAGAATATAATAATTCGAGGAACAGAACTATCGGAATGACACCGGTACAGGCATGTCAACCCGCTTACGGTGGAAATAAAGCAACGTGAAATTAATAACGTAAAAATTAAATTCAAAGTAGGCGATAGCGTTCGTATTAGCACTCAAAAAGGGGTGTTCACAAAAGGTTATTTACCAAACTGGTCTACGGAAATATTTGAAATTATTAAAATAAATAAAACATCGCCCGTTACTTACCAGTAGCAAGATTATACGAGAAAACCGATTGCGGGGTGTTTTTATTCCGAAGAAATACATAAAACTAATCACCAAAGTGAATATTTAATCGAGAAAATTATACGTAGAAAGGGTAATCAAGTGTTTGTCAAGTGATTGGGATTTGACGCGACACATAATAGCTGGTTAAAAGCTAGTGTCCTTAAACTGTGAAAATTCATTTCAGTAGTTTAATACATTTCATATGGATAAGATGTTTATTGATTATGGATATTTTCAATAGCTCGGTAGATGCACGCAGAAAAAATACCGTTTCACACCTTCAATCGAGTAACAAAACAATTGTATATGATGTAAAGCTACTGAAAATGGAAAAAGTTAGCCTGAAAAACAATAGTTCAACTCTTCAAAAACGGATAAAATCATCGAAAGATAGTATACGGCAAAATAATAAGTCTCTATTAGACTCTGAAAGTCGTATTTCACAGCTATTCGATAATTATTCAGAGACCGCTACGTCGATCGGTATTACCAAGGGAGACGTTATTCGTGTTATCGATACAATTAGTCATATAACTCAGGAATTGGAGGAAAATTCTCTTTCGGAACACGGGTTGTTTATTGCACAGCTACACGCACGTTTGAAGACTGTCGAGGAAAGTTATATTAAAAAAAGTTAATTACACTTGAACGAATCAGATCCGTGTTGTACTAGCACTACTAGCATCTGCTACTAAAATATACATATTATCGCGGTATGCATAACACGTATCTACGTATATATTTTTATAAATACGTGATATCGGGGTACAATTTCAGTTGACCTTTATACACGATCGCGTTTGCTAGTCCTCACACTAACAATGTCATCGTCGGCTATCGTGGACATTCAGTGCGTTCTCGGTGCCGGCAATAAATACATGATAAAAGAAATGTCTGTAGTCGACACGGTGGAAATCTGGGCGAGTCAACATTGGATTTTTAAAAATTCAAACTCTAAACAGGACGACAAGAGCCGGAAAACGAATAAATGGCTCGAACGTAATTATCATCAACTATCCACGGAATACGGTGACGTCGAGTACGAAGAAGTGGGCAGAATATTGAATTCATTGAAATTCGACTGCATTTACGTGAAGGGTGAGCAGAAAAAACAACTTCTCACGTAGTATATACCGCATGTCACCGTCGTCAACATCGAAGACTTGGGTTGTCCTCGATTGGATCAAATATGTGATGGTGATTTAACTCTATCCCGCTGTATATTTCATATGGAGTTTAATTCTAAACAATGTACATTCTACAAAGTTTATGCCATACGTAAATGGTTCAGACATAACTCTTAAAAATATGTATTTTAATTCTACGTATGGCGCACGATGACTCTCGGCACGGTCGTGGCATGGCCATTCACGGCACGGCCACTCACGGCACGGCCATTCACGGACACTCACGGTACGGTCTGGCATTGATATACTGTGCCGACTCAACATGGATTCAGTTTAATATTAATGTATATAATTACTAGCGTGTACAATTATAAATTTATATTTTATTTAAATAAACATAATTATAACAATTAACAATGGGCGTATTTTTATTTTCATTATTATTCACATTGGTATAATATAATATACAACATATAATATCACGCGCGTAGTGCGTAATGGCCGTACGTGCGCGTACGAATCCGATCGTCGGCAACAACACGTTTGTCGTCGAAACGATTTAGAGTCATTTTCATGGTCTTAATCGTTTTGACGCGATACTCGAACGATCGGATCGATACGTTTTCCTTATACTGTGTGTACGGTGTGTACGTGGGAAGTGGTATCGGAGTGAATTTAACGCCGGCAATGGCGGCGGCGCTAGCTGCCGCGGCATTCCCATGTATCGTGTCGACGACGATCGGGCCCTCAGCACGCGCACGCCGTCTCATCTCCACGTCCTTCCACTAATCTCATCGTCGTCGCCAAAGTCACCGTCGTCGAAATCGTCATCGTCCGTGCCGAGCTCCTCGCTTTCGTCACCGTCACCAGGGTCGTCGTCCTCGAACAGACAGCGCTTGTGGTCCTCGAATGTCATATGATTTCGGACCACATGCCCTCGAATCCCCTTGGCCACGAGTTTTTCGTCCCCCTCGATTTTGTACGCGTAAGATTTCGCGCCGAGTGCGATGAACTCGTACATAGTACGCCCAGCCGTTTCGTCCTTGAACAATCCCGGTATTTTCTTACGCGTACCGACGTAGCAGGGGTGGGTGACGGGAAGATTCGAGGTGTCCATACGTTCGAGGAGTGCGGGGTTGTTCCCCAGGTTCTTGTAAAAGTCTTCCGTGTTCACTCGAAATACCAGGGAATCTATATAAAAAGCATTACGTATGTTACATATAAGAGTGTAAATAATATTTATTATTTGTTAAATACCTGTATCCATGTACATCAGTCTAATCGAATCGTTGTAATGCCGCCGCATCACGTTAGTAGTAAGTGGGGCACTCTGGTACACTTTATATATTTTATCACAAAAAGATCACAAGATTGATTTTAATCAGAAAATAATCACAAACTGCACACTTTAACATAATTATCAGAAATATAACACAAAATGCTATTAAAACACAAAAGATCACAAACTGCACACTTTAACATAATTATCAGAAATAGATCACAAAATGATATTAAGTATGAAAAGATCAGTAAAATAACTTTAAACATTCCTAGATCAGTAAGATATCATTAAACATAAAAAGATCAGTAAAACAACTTTAAACATTCCTAGATCACAAAATGATATTAAACACAAATAGAACACAAAATCTTTCAAAAGAAAAAATTGAATAAATAAAAATAAAAAAAAAAATAAAATTATAATAAACAATGGAACAAATAAAACATTTTAATAAGTTACAAGAAAATGAAATTCAAAACGAAATAAGAAATTCTATATTAAATAACAAAACCTATGTCGAATTTTGTAATTATGAATATTATGAAAATAATGGATTAATTAAATATAATCTACATACAATTCCAATTCGAGGAAATATTGTAATTGTCGATCATGGACACAATATTTCTGGAAATGGAAAGCCTTATGCTTCTAAAATACTAGAATCACCAACATGGTTTGAAATTTGTAAGATAGCTAATGATTTAATAATTACAACAGGTACTTATTTTTACAAATATCTTCATAATATTTGTGTTGTTAAAGATTTAGGAAATATTAAAATATGATGTTGCCTTGGTATGGGTGGTACACACACTGAAATGAAAATGTTTAGAATATAACTAGTGAATCATCAGTTTTTTAATAGAATTGTTCTATTAAAAAATCATAGTAAATTATTTTTTAAATAAATTTTTTATAATTGTCAATAAATTCTAAACACAAATGTCCACATATAGGAGGATCATTATAATGTTGAAACTTTAATGTTTTCATGTTATGTATACTAATTTGAAAGATACAAAAATATATACTATTATGTTCATGGTTATTTATGATGT